>QEPC01003194.1:2253811-2288748 GCA_003113815.1 Sphenodon punctatus | reverse complement strand
GGGGGGTAGGGGTGGGGTGGGGGTGGGGATAGGGATGGTTTTTTTCCCCATGTAGTGTATTTTAAATTGTTTTAAAATTTTATTATTGTTTTAAATGAAATGTTGTTCGCCGCCCCGGGCTGCCCTGTGGGCAGGAGGGGCGGGATATAAATTTAAAAATAAATAAATAAATAACGGGCAGGTGCCATGTTCTACCCACCACCATCTCTCCCTCATGACTCGGCCGTGAGGAATTCTGGGTTCAGGAAGCTCCCCCCCCCCCCCCATTTGCTTCCTAGTTTATTTTTCCTTTTGGAGCAGTTTTTGAGCGTTCCAAAGTGAAAGTAAACAGTAGAAGCCTCAGTGAGAACAGCAAGTGTGCTCACAGCCTCCGACCACTGGGATCACTCTAGGTGCTTTGTCCACATGGAGAGTGCACATACCCTAATAGATGGGTGCTGACACATGGGCAAACATGCCACCTAATAAACAGGCAGCGAACACAGGCTGAACACTCTCCTGGTGTGGGCTGTTGTCTTGCTTATAAACACCAGCTCTAACTGCCTTAAAGAGGCAGAGCTGGGGACAAATTCTGCCCTGGCTTACACCCCCGACAACTTACAAGGACGGGTCACCGGGAGCCTATAACACCGTGAGTTCCATTCGTTGCACTGGCTGCCTATAGTCTTCTGGGCCCGATTCAAGGTGTTGGTATTGACCTATAAAGCCCTACACGGTCTGGGCCCCTCCTGCCTGTGGGACCACCTCACTCCCCAGGTTCTGGATCAGCCCCTGCGGTCTGCCGGGGGTACCCTCCTAGAGGTTTCCCGAGTGGCGACCTTGAAGAGGGCGTTCTCGGTGGCCGCACCAAGGCTGTGGAACTCCCTCCCGGTTGAGGTTCGTCTGTCCCCGGATCTTTCCTCGTTGACAGTGTAAGACCTGGCTATTCCGCCAGGCTTTTGGCGAAGGGTAGTGGGTGAGGGGTTGGGTTTAGAGGGATTGGGGTTTTTTTGGCTCCAGCTTTTAATGTTTCTTTATATTTTTATGTTTATATTTTTATATACTGTTGTTTATGTATTGTTTATATATTTATTTATGAATATTGTTATTTATATGCTTTATTGTTAGCCACCACGAGATGCCAGAGGCATGAGGTGTGCGGGTTACTAGTGTAAAGAAATAAATAAAATAAAAAAGTGTGAGGACTTTCTCACAAGCCACTTTGAAAATTAGCACAAGCTTCATGGGTCAAATTAACGTTGGGGCAGGAATGCTTAAGGGGTGCACTGAGGAAAAGGAGGGTCCAGATCATGGATCTGTGCCATGGATCTATCCTCTTTCCTTGAGTGCATGCCCTCATCTCTGCTTCTTTACCCGGACTAAACTAGTTTTTTAGTTCTTGGAGGTAGGAACTAGATTCAGGGGCCAGATCCAAGAACTGGAAAGGGGCCACATAAAAGCTAGCCGCATGCTGCAAATCTGACACACACACCCCACCCCACCCCCAGGCCTGTGGTTCTTTGCCCCCGATTCGATGTATGGATCTAGCTTCTACACTTCAATGCATCCCCTCATGTCCACTCCCTTATGAACATAAGAAGTGCCGTACCGGATCAGACCAATGTTCCATTGAGCCCAACATCCTGTTTTCGACAGAGACCACTCTCCAGAAAAATGCCCAACAGGTCATAATGGAATGGTCCATTCCCTACTGTTCACTCCCAGCTCCCAACAGCCAGAGGTTGAATCCCCTGACCTATCTCTAGCCATTTATTGGTTCTATCCTTCAAGAATTTAGCCAGTCCTTGTTTAACCCCAGCTATGCTACTGGCCTTCACAACATCCTCTGGCAACAAGTTCCACAAGTTAATGGTATGTTGAGTAAAAAAGTACTTTTGTTTGCTGTCAGTTTCATGAAGTGTCTCCTAGTCATAGTATTATCTGAGAGAGCAAATAACAGCTCCCTATTTATTGTTCCATGCCAATCCTGATTTTATCATATCCAGAGTCCTAACTTATCAAGCTTTTCTTCGTGAGTTGCCCTTCTCTGTACCTTTTCCAGTTCTACAATATCTTTTTTGAGATGAGGTGACCAGAACTGCACACGGTAGTCCAGGTGTGGTCACACCATAGATTTATATACCAGTATTATGATGTTTTCTGTTTTATTCTCCATCCTTTTCAGAATTATTCCTAACATTCTATTTGCCTTTTTAATCGCTGATGCGCCCTGAGCTGAGGTTTTCAATGAATTGTCCACAGTGACGCCAAGTTCTTATTCCTGAATGATAACACCTAATTTAGAAGCCAGTATTGTGTCTGTATAGTTTAGAATATTTTTTTCTATGTGCATAATTTTACATTTGCAAAGGTTGAGTTTCATCTGCCATTTAAGCTGCCTTGTCACCCAATCATGCAAGTTCCTCCTGTAGTTTCTGACCGTCCACAGCGGTCTTAACTATCTTGAATAACTTTGTGTCATCTGCGGATTTGATCACCTCACACTGTCTTTACTCCCTTTTCCAGATCGTTAGTGAATATATTGAACAACACTGGTCCCAGGACAGACCCCTGGGGCACCCCACTACTTACTTCTCTCCATTGTGAAAGCTGACCATTTAGTCCTACCTTTGTTTCCGATCCTTTGACCAGTTACTGATCCACAACAGAACACTGCCTTTTTTTTCTCAAGAGTCTCTCATGAGGGACCTTGTCAAATGCTTTCGTGAAAATCCAGATACACTATACCAACCAGATCACCCGTATCTATATGCTTGTTGACATCTCAAAGAATTCCAATAGATTAGCGAGGCATGATATGTCTTCCCTTTGCTAAAACCATGTTGGCTCTTCCCCCTTATGTCATATTTGTCAATATGTCTGATAATTCTATTCTTTACAACTGTCTCTACAATTTTGCCTGGCACCAACATCGGGTAATCTGTAGCTTCTAGGGTCGTCTCTGGAGCCTTTTTAAAAAATTGGCATTATGTTTGCTACCCTCCATTAATCCTAAGGTACAGAGACAGATTTTAAACATAGGTGACATATTAACCATAGTAGTTCTGTGCTTTTCTATTTGAGTTCCTTCAAAACTTTTGGGTGAATACCATCTGGCCCTGATTTGTTACTGTTTAATTAGTCAGTCTGTTCCAAAACCTCTTCAAGAGCCATGTTGATTTATGACAGTTCTTCAGACTCATTACCTACAAAGCTTCCCATGAGCTCACTCTTTCCATGCTTGAGGGTAGGGTCTAGATCCACAAGCCAGATCTAGGAACTGGAAAGGGAGCAAATAAAAAACGGCTGTGGGCTGGATTTGATTCCCCAGGCCATAGGTTCCCCACCCTCTGCTTTAAACAGGCATGCTCATGTAGGGTTTTAAAACCTTGTTTTCCTACACCTTCTCCCCCACAACGGCATACTTTGAATTTGTTTTAATGTTATGGACTTCCCCCTTCTCCACATACAGGAGAATCAGAATACTAGCTTGAAAAAAGATTCCGTAATGAATGGAGAAGGAATTAAAACAGATATTTCTAAACACGCAACTCATTAATTAAGAATAGCAGCACAGAGAAGACTTGTCCATGAGATCAAAATATTAACGTGTTAGTATTAGATGATATATGGTTTTCCCTGCTTCTTGCAAGCCTTATAGTCCTTTTCAATCCCCCCACCCCCCTGGTTACAACAGAGGGAAATGCCATCTGCTTTGGCAAAGAGAGCATGATAGTCCAAACCTCCATAAAAATGTCATTCAGACATTTTTATGGAGGTTTTGGCTTTGGCTTGATTGGGAGATGAGAAGGTGCAGCACCTCTCACAAAGCCCTCAGTACTTTGTAGGATCAGACCCATATGGGCTCACTCTCTGTAAACATCTAAAGGGTGTGAATCCTAATGAAAAAACAAATACTCCGGATTCCCCAGGGGGGTTACCACTAGGAACTTGATTATCAGAGATAGTGAGCAGATAGCGAGATGGGTGCAGCCACACGATACACTTACCACGCCTTGGGCAGCCTTACCCCACTCCAGGCAGCCCCACCATGTAATGCAATGCATCGTGTGCCTGGTGGCCGCCAGATATTCACCTCGCCATATGGAGGGGGGGGGGGGGGAGCCGGCTGCTACACACTACGTCCTCAGAAAAAGGCTAAGGTCACAGCACACAGCAGCCGTACCCAAAATGGAGTAAGGTTGCCCAAGGTACAGTAGCACACACCACCACTCATATGTGCCCAATTCCCATCTGCCCTGCCATGTGCTGAGGTCTGCTGCTGTGGGGCTCTGAACAGCAGGCGCTGGCTCGTCCCACGTGGCCTTGTCACAGCTGGGGTTGGGATAGTGGGCAGGCCGGGGGAAGGGTCAGGCACCTGCTTGTGTGGCTGATACCACGAGGTTTGATGAGACAGCCAATAGCATCCTAGATGCCCTGTGGGGGAAGCGGGGGCTGATCGTCTGTCCTCTTCCCTGTGCTGGCCTCAAAGTGTGGCGGCAGCAGTTGCCTGCCACCACCTCTGCATGCACCTCTGCAGGGATCGAGCTCTCCGCAGCTCGTGTGGAGGCACCCTATAGCTCCCACTGATTTCTAAAAACCAGAATCTAGGAGAATTTGGCTTGAATTAAGAACAGGAAAACGTACCCCAAGCATTAAAGAAACCGCAAAGGCTATAGGAATCTGGGATAATGGGGGACTTTCCATCACTGAGCAATATAACAATAACCTGAGCTGGACACTTGTAAATACATTATCAGGAATAATCCTGCAGTGGCAAGGGATGTGTTGGATGGCTTTATATAGATAATCTGATTTATAGATTTTATGACCAGAAAGGACCTGTAATGTGGTGGATTACCTCCATTAGCTATCACCCAAGGCTTGGGTTCAGATCGCCATGAGAAGACACCAGTCTCTTAGTTCATCATGGTAAATACAACAGCTTTTATTCTGGTTCTTCAACTCCCCTGTTTCTGCAAAGCTCCCCCGCTGGCAATGGAATTGCTTCTTGCTGTGCTGGCTCTCCACACCACTCCAAATGCTGCCCGAGCCAGTGCAGCCCCATCTTGCATTTTGTTTATTGTACACACTCGAGATAGCACTGCACTGAGATGGGCAGCTAATTCGGATCTCCAATGGAACAGAGGCTGGATCAAGGGCGTAGCTATAATAGGGACAGTTGGCACTGGGCATCGGAACCCCTGAGTCTGGGGAGCCCCCCTCCCTGATACAGCTGCCTCCCCTGCTGCTGGGAGCAGTATTGAAGGGGGGTTGAGGCATTCCCATTTTCTGCACCAGAACCTATTCCAACCTAGCTACACCCCTGGATCAGATCACGACTGGTTCCTGTTCCGTCAAAGATGGAATCAGCCCAGATTTTCCATTTCAGCTCTACTTCCCATCCACAGCTGAAAGACCCTCCACCCCTTTTCATTTACTACAGCTGAGAATGGTTAGTTGGCTAGGAGTAAGGGAACTGAGACAATTAACACTTACCGGGCCAGCTCCCCCTGCTACAGAATCATTATGGTAAATATTGTGACCTCTTGCATAGAATTTCACCCTGTCATTCTTGCATCTAGCCCATCTCAAACCAGAATGGAGAGAAACCTTCAAAGGAGACATTATTCAGAGATACAGATCACAGTCAGAGAGTGAAAGAAGGGAGTAGTGAGTGACCATGGCATCTCTAGCTGACACAAAAGGGAAATGAAAACAAGAACTTATCTGAATGGAACTCCTGGATTCCCAAATTGTGGTTTGGGACCCCAAGTGGTCTTGCATCCTTTGCAGATGGGGTCACAAACCCAATTGATAGGCACTTGGCACAATTTTGTTGCTGTCTGGGGCCACAGGATTAGATTTAAGTCTCAAGTTGCAGTCATATAGGCAAAAATTTGGAGTACCAAAGTAACTCTTTTGGGAAAGGCCTGTACAGTTTTAAATTAAATAAGATCCTTTCTGCACTACCAACCATCCTGTCAAATTGAATTAATAGAGATTTATAGCCCTGTTTTCAGAATTCTATAGGATGATTGAAACCAAGTAGTTGTCCATTCTCTATTTTGGACACACATTTTATACAAACTGTTCCTAAAACTAAAGAAATCGTGCTGCAGGCTTAATAAATGATTAATAGACCTTACAAGCATACTGCAGACATAAGTATGTCTTCATCTCGTTTTCATCTAACTCGGGCCCGGCAGTCTCAGTGTTTACCCTGGTGCCTGGCTGCAGTGGGAGATTGAATGAGGACGAGCCGTCTGAAGCTGAAGACGGAGGTGGTGATGGTGGGTAAGGGTGAGGGAGTGGAAGCCCCCATCATTGATGGGTTGCGTCCCTCCTTGGTCCCTCGGGTTCGGAGTTTAGAAGTCCTCCTTTATTCACAGCTCCGCCTGGATGCCCAGGTAGCAGCTGTGGCAATGAGTGCATTTGGTAAATTGCATCTCGTTGGACGCCTTCGGCCATATATCTCCAGCTCCGATCTTGCCACCATCATCCATGCATTCATCACCTTGCGGTTGGACTATTGCAACGCGCTTTATGTGGGGCTACCCTTGGTGACAACCCAGAGACTGCAGCTGGTGCGGAATGCGGTGGCTCGTCTCCTTACGAGGACGGGCTGCTGGGAGCGCATAACACCAATGCTCCGTTCTCTGCATTGGCTGCCTATAGTCTTCCAGGCCCGATTCAAGGTGTTGGTTGTAACCTTTAAAGCCCTATACGGCCTGGGCCCCACTTACCCGTGGAATCGCCTCATCCCTTGTGTCCTGGATTGGCCCCTGCAGTCAGCCGGAGGCAGCCTCTTGGAGGTCCCCTGGGTTTTGCGGGTTGACAACGTTCAAGCGGGCGTTCTCTGTGGTCGCGCCGCAATTATGGAACTCCCTTCTGGTGGAGATTCGCCTCTCCCCGGATCTTCCCTCTTTCCGTAAGTGCTGTAAGACCTTACTGTTTTGCAGGTGTTTGGTGAGGGGGACAGGTAGTGGGTGGGAGGCATTTTGTTTATGGGAAAGTGGGATGTTTTGGCAGGCGCTGCTGTTGTGGGTTTAATTTATTGTTTTATATGCGTATTATATCTTTTGTACTGTATTTTATATTGTTCACTGCCCTGAGCTGCCATGGACAGGAGGGGGCGGTATAAAAACGTTGGAAATAAATAAATAAAATAAGAGCTATAAGCATGTCAGCAGAAGTTGCTAGAGACTGTTCTAATCAACCTGTTGAACTATGTAATGATTGATTAACCATTTATTAAAACCTCAGAACCTCCATTAATCATATTTTTATTCATTTACAAATGGAATATAAAGTGTGTACTTGGTTTTTATAGGACCGTTAGAGTAATTTCTATATAGACCCTTGGGATTTATCTCTGTTACATCTTATACACCTTTCCCACAAGAGGACTAAAGTACGCATTTGGGATAAAAAGAGCAAACAGTCAGTCCCCGTAAATAAACCTTCCCTCTGTCTCTTGTAAAGCGGTTATTTACACTTCCTTCAAAATAATTTATTCCAAGCCAAATTTAAATGTACAGACTTTTAGCCTGCCAGGACTTGCTTTAGAATGGGACAGGCATTCCGGGCCCCGTGCTGTATGGGGCCCCTGTATCTGCCGCTGCTTCTGAAGGACCACAGAAGTCCTGAACCTGCCACAAGCCTCATGAGTGGCAGCAGTGGTGGTGGTGAGGGAATGAGGAGCAGCATCAGCAGGGGGCGCAGGGCTCCTGGGGCAGGTAATTCCTGCCAGGCATGCTGCGCTCAGCCTCCCCCCCCCTGCCCTCTTTGTCCCAGGCCCAATCCTGTTCTAAGGCTGACCTTGCAGCCCACTCCTTAAAGCACTCTTATCAAAGTAGGCCCCAGGGATGAGCTTTTACACCAGCAAAGCTCTTTGAGGGTCAGATTGCCCGATACCATTTCTGCAAGGAATTGTGTCCCATTTAAATCACCAAGGCCTTTTGCAAGTGTAAGGGTTTCCTATTACGGGACTCACTCAAGGATCAGGGTTTTAGCTTTGAATACAGCCAGAGGCTCCCTCTCTCTCTCCTCTGGAATCTCCATTCTCTGTGACAGCAGGACAGGCATTGTGGGCTGAGAGCCAGCCAATGTGCCAAAGGCACATTGAGTCCCTGGAGTTTGTTCTTTTTAAACTTACTTTAAATAATGTAAAGACTTTAAGAAAGAGAGAGAGAAAGAAAGAAAGAGAGAGAGAGAGAGAGAGAGAAAGAAAGAAAGAGAGAGAGAGAGAGAGAAAGAAAGAAAGAGAGAGAGAGAGAGAGAGAGAGAGAGAGAGAAATATTTTAAAATAGACTATGGGCAAAACATTAAAAACTACTTCAGCTCCTATATCCTTTTCTCTCAGGTGGCAGATTTTTAACAGTGAGGATAATCAACCACTGAAAAAACTTAGCTAAGAATGGATTGGATTCTCCACTTGGAGTCTTAAAATGAAAAAGATCATGGTCTTTCTTCATGATAAGAACATAGCAAGGTCAGACCAATGGTCCATCCAGCCCAGCATTCTGTCTCCGATGGTTACCACTTTTGGTTGCTTCAGAGAAGTACCCAGCAGGCCCTAATGGAGTGATCCAGTCCCTCTTGTCTTTACTCCCCACTCCTGATAGTCAGAGCTCACATCTCCCAACCAGTTTGACTAATAGCCATTATGGGTCTCTTCTAGGAACTTGTACATTATTATTTTCAAACTCAGGTATGCTAGGGTTTTATCAAAATAAAGTAAAAAGTAATAAATATTGACCATCACAACATATTCTGCAATAAGTTCCACAAGTTAATTTTATGTTGAATGAAAAAGTACTTTTTGTTTGTTTTTAAATCTGCTGCCAGCTAGTTTAATGAAGTGTCCCCTAGTTCTAGTATTATTTGTGGGGTAATAACCACTCCCTGTTTACTTGTTCCACACCACTCATGATTTTGTAAACTCCTGTCACATCCCCCCTCAGCCCTTCTATGCACCTTTTCCAGCTCCACTGTCTCTTTTGGAGATGGGGTGACCAGAACTGCGCACAGTACTCAAGGTGTGGTGGCACCATAGATTTTTATAGCAGCATTATTATATTGTTCTGTTTTATTCTCTACCCCTTTCCTAACAACGCCTAACATTCTGTTTGCCTTTTGGACTGCTGCTGTGCACTGAGATGATGTTTTCAGTGAACTGCCCACAGTGACTCCCAAAAGCGTTTTCCTGTGCGGTAACATCTAATTTACAACCCAGATGCAGATACACTCTTCCTGAACTAGAAGCTTTGCTTTTTGTGCAGGAATCTCTGGCTAAAGTTCAGGCATGTAGCTAGGGGTATTTTCAGACGTTACGGGGCCGCTTGGCCCCGTACTGAAAACAACCCTTTCATTCCCCGCCGGGGTCACCCCATCACGCCATATCAGACGTGCCGGGGGGATCCCGGCGGGGAATGTGGGAGGGGGCGGGGCCGTGCGGCGCAACGTGTGGCTGCACAGCCCCGCCCCCTCCACGCACCCCGCCGCCCGCCCTCCAGGGAGACGGGCGGGCGGCGGGGCCACTGCGGCCGCCGCGTCGGACCGGAAGCGCCATGGCCCGGGATCCCGCCGGGGATCCCGGGCCGTGGCAACCGGCCAGACGTGACTTTTTCTTGGTCCCCGCTGGGGATCTTTTTGACCACGCTTCCCGGGACATTCCCCCGGCTAGCCCGGAAAACGTGGTTCAAATTGACCCCATGTGGGTATTCACCGTGGCGAACATCTGGCGGCTGCCAAACAGACGTTCGAGACACGGTGACCACAGGTGGGTATTCACCGTGGTTCACCGTGATCTCGTAACGTCTGAAAATACCCTAGGTTAGAAAGGGCTCTGGTGTGCAGAAGATGGAATACAGCCCCATTGCACTGGCCAGGGGCACCCAGCAAAGCTATGCTATATGTGCAGATGTGATGTGCGTAGAACCCCAGACGTGTGGGTCCTGGTGCAGCTGCATTGCTTGCACATATGGTAGCTACACCCCTGGTTAAAGTTCTGTGGCAGAGGTGCCCAAACTGCAGGTCCCAAATGGGGTATCATCTGCAGATGGCTCGGTGATACCAATTGATCATTTCTATATTTCATCTATTTTAGTTCCTGTGTGGCAGGGATGAGGAGCCTCAGGCCCGGGGACCAAATTCAGACCATGACTAGTTTTTTATTTGGCCCCTTTCCAGTTCCTACCCCCAAGCACTGAATGGGGAAGGGAGCAGAGATGAGAGCATGCATACAAGGATAGGGGACAGATCCATGATCTGGACCCTTCTTTTCCTGAGTGCACGCCTTGAGCACTCCTTCTCCCAATTTCTGTGGCTATCAGAGCCTGAACGAATGTTGAAAGTGGACCCTGTGAAATGAAAGGTTCCCCATCCCTGCCTAATGTGAGTAGGGTTGCAACTTCTCACAGTTTGACCCTGAGACTCCCATTTTGGCCTATGGGAGTCTCAGGGTCAAGCTGTGAGAGGTGGCAAGCCTAACTGTGAGGGGTCTTCCACCTTTGAGGTATTCAGTATTGACCACTGTCAGGAACAGGAGACTAGACTAGATCAGTGGTTCTCAATTTTTTTTTTAACCCTCCCCCCCCATTTCCATTTGTCTGTGATAGTTGAGGCCCCTTCTCCCAATACACAGTCATACATACATCTTGCTCCCTCTCTCTACCTTTCCCCCTCCCCACCTTTCTATTGCTTCCTCTCTCTCATCCCCTTGTTGTTGTTCGTTTTTTACTCTCTCTCCTTGTCACCCTGTTGTTTTGGAGATTCAGAGTGGAGATAGGTGTTTGTCAGCTGTGGTCCTTTTTGTGGAAGTTTGAGAACCACTGGACTAGATGGACCAGGGCATCGATGCAGTACATCAATTCCTATATTCAAAGTGCTACACAATATATAAGCATGAGACTATGAGCAGGGATGGGCCTAGTGCAGCTATCACCATCCATTTACACAGTTCTGTGTATTACCATCCATGTAGTATGGCCTCTTCCCTGCCTCTGTCTTGCCATCCAAAAGAGACAGCACAAGACTCAGAAGCAGGGACAAGGTGTTGTAGAGTGAACATTGCTGAGGAGCGTGACGTAGGAAAGATTCCTGGAAGAAGTAGGTTTGAAGGAGGAGAGAGAGAGAGAGAGAGAGACAGGACAATTAGCATAAAAGTATAGAGATGCTTCCAAGTTCAGCATAGAAGAAGCTGCAAAGAAGCTTGAGTGGAACAGGGCGGGGGAGCAAGAGAGTATAGGGTATTTTTAAACAAGATGCTACCACGCATGTCCACCCAGTAAACACTCATCCGAAGTCCCGTTTGAAGGTGGTGTGGGGGGATGTGCATACGCAGCACCCACTCATGGCCACTCACGGCACACTGCTGAAAAATCCAGAGTGCGCCGTGCGGGGCAAGCCAAAAAAGTGTGTGGCAATGGGTGCTCATGCATTCCCTGCTCATATGAACTGGGGCAGCCACCCACACCAGCAGACAGGTCCGCCACCCAGCCGCCTCCACAATCCAACCCACAGCCCTGCCAGGAGCTCTTAAAGGACGTATGCGTGAAATACACCGCTTACAAACCCCCCCCCCCCCCTTGCAATACACGAGAGAAGAGTCCTGCAGGACAGCAGCTTCCTGCAGGACAGCAGCTGCAGCAACTCCCTGGGTCATGGACAGGAAAGGGTTACTGACTGCTGTGGCTTCCTGTTTCCATGGTGTCCACGGCTGTGTGTCATGGCAGAGGGTTAGTAGTGTGACGGGGCTTGGGGTGGGGATTGTTGGGTAGGGAGGAGGAGGAACAGCTGCCTGTATGAGTTGTTTGCGGGGCTGGTCCGTGGTAGCGGGAGTGCGTGGAGTCTGCTTGAGTGGCCATGGTCACCACCCTGGGAGCCACCCGTTAGAATCCCCCCGCCCCCGCTCACTCCAAGTCCCTCAGTGGCCATGGAAACCCCCTCCCCCATGCAAGCCTTGCTCGTTTAAAAACACCCATAGAGGTGCAAGGTGAGCCTTGAAAGCAGGAAAAAGGAGTTTGATGTTGATTTGGTAGAAAGAAAGTGCCGTCTCTGGGGCAAGTGGTTAGAACAACTGGGAGGACGCCAACTTTAGCACAGACATATGGGATATGCCAGCAGTTATCTTGGGAAGAAGGTTTCAGTAATCGGGTGAAAGATTACCGAGGTAGTTTGATCACCAATAAGAATTTTCAAGACCCAAGGTGGATGCTGAGGAGGGGAGATGGCTTAAGGAAAACATAATTGGGAGAGAGGATGAGAGCTTGGCAGTGCAAGAATTGAAAAGAGAGAAGTAAATCTTGTCAGAAGGACACAAGGTACAGCACCAGGCATATTGCTTGTGCTATATAAATAATAATAAATAATAAATGATAATACAAGCTTTGTGGGCCGGATAGTATTTGAGGAAGGTACTTAAGTGGTGCACTGCTCAGGATTGGGGAAAAGGGGGGGAGGGGAGTGCAGATCATGGATCCATCCTCTTTCCTTGGGTGCATGCCTTCATCTCTGCTTCCTTCTCCCTCAGCGTATTCAGCATTTCTTCAGTCCTTGAGGGTAGGGGCTGGATCCTTGGACCAGATTCAGGAACTGGAAAGGTGCCTAATATAAAACAACTGCAGATTGGATTTTGCCCATGGACTGGACGTTCCCACCCATGTTTTGTACTTTATGGTGCCAGTAAAACCTTGAATCTTCCTGACATCACTTCAATGCCAAGTACTTTCCTTTCTTTTCCTTAATGATCCTTAGGGATGGGAATTTCGGTTTTGGATAGATCCGAAATTGCCTGAAGATGTCTGTTTCAGATTAATCCAGAATGTCAGGGTTTTTTTCTGTTCAGGTGTTTTGGTTCTTTTACATTGATTTTATTTTGGGTTTTTTGCATTTCGCAGGTTTGGGGATTTTTTCTTTGTGGCTTGTTCCCATTGACTTCAATGGTAGAAAAAGATCCAAAACGGGGGGGAAATCCAAAACTGAAACAAGATCCTAAATTCATAAAGAACCAAAACTGACAAATCTGAAATTGAAATTCCCCCTGCAGTCCTATCTCTAATCCCCATGCAACAGGGGAAAAGATAACCTAGACAAATAGTTGTGGGGGGGGGAGATGACTGCTCCTTAGGAAGTGCCACTATTCAAGAGTTCAATTACAAATCTAGTGAAGGCAAATGCATTTGTAGGTCTCTTTGAAATTGCATGGGGTTTCAAAATGAACTTTATACGAGTCTTGGGATCTGTGGGCCAGGTCTTTGGCTGGCATAAATCAGCACAGCTCCACTGGAATCAGGGGTCCTTATTTGTAATCATTCCAAATGTTCCCTTTACAGCAGGTTCAGCTGAGACTAAGTAAACAGTATCAGCCTGTTGTGCTTTCTCTGCAGCAACCCCCTAGAGATTCCATGTGATGTCCCACAGAGAACTAAACTATTAAACAGTCTATGTGTGTCTTTCCTGATAATAGTGGATGGGAAAGAAGGGATGGCAAGGGTGCAAACTAAAAGAAAAGGAAGGGTGGAGGCAGAGCTGCCTGGGTTTTCAGGTATTTCTCCCATCCTGCACAACAGGAACAGGCGGATTTTCAAGGTGTGAATCTCTATAGCTTCCATCAGCGTCAGCAGGAATTGTAGCTGCTTATCACCTCAGAAAATCAAGCACGTAGGAGGCCTGAAATAGCTTAAGGGCTGGCATGAAGTCAACACTTCATGGCATGGTTTATGGCATCTTGACAACACAGCCATGAGGGTTTGGTGCTGAGGAAGTCTGTTGACTTTTTCCTGAAGTAGCAGCTGTGGTGAAAGTGTGAGGAAATGGGCAGAGGAGGCGAAGGGAGTCAAAAAGAAAAAAAAGAGAAAAGAAGAGATAAAGGAAATGAGGGGAAGGGAGGCCAATGGGTAGTGAGAGGAGATGAATCATGGGGAAAGTAGATCAGAAGGGAAAAAGGAGAGAATGAATTGGTGGGTATAAAAGGAGAAGCAGAGATCTAAAGACAGTACAGGAGAATGGTGAAAAGAGGACAGGAGGTGGGCGAGGCAAATAGAAGATCAGAGATGCCACTGGGGAAATTTATTTTATCTCCCTCCACCTCCAGAATCTTGAGCACTTAGCTCTGCAGTAGCGGGTCCTCCAAGTGAGTTCCATGCCACCACATGGAGCTGGCCCTGTATGTATACAAAACATGCTACTGCATAGCTGTGTGGATTCAAGGAGGCATGTAGTTGGGAATATAGACTCAGATCTGGCCTTTATGATCTTGTACCCAAGCGTGGCGTGTGTATTCTATCCCAGGTGGCCGTGGCATGAGTGCTAACTGCATGGTGCTTTGTGGGCTTCAATTCCATTGTGTTCCACCCAAGAAAATGAACATTATGCAAAAACCTTTCTTCCTCAAACCTCACATTGTGGATTCCTTTAAAGGAGCTCCACACATCTCTTAAACTTTACATTGGGTCTTCTTTGTAAAACGAGGAACTGTGAGTAGCTTTCCTCTTATGTTCTGTTATTCATGAGGTAGCAACAGTCTCACTCCAGAAACGACTCCCTTCCCAAGCCAAATGCACTGTTTTAAGCCTGGAAACAGGGAAATGCTGCATTTTGGACCCGAGTTCCACAAGTATTCAGAATCCAACCATTCCCAATATTTTCAGTTGATGATGCTGGATGTTAACAACTTTCAAATATCTGGCCTTGGGATCTCTAAACAATCTGTGGTGAGATGCACTGTATTTTGGGTAAAGGAAAAAATTCAGGATGGCATGTGTTATCAGCAAAGAGAAGAGATCCCAGCTGCACAGACAGTAAACATATGCAGAGTCTCTTTAACTGACTGTCTGTGCCTACTGCATTTAATGTGAGCAATTGTCTCTCAAGAAAAAAAAAACACCCATCCCAGAGGCTGGTGGTATGCAGCATTTTGTGAAAGACAGGGTGCCCATTTGCAAAGGAGTGGAACAAAGTGGAAGATTCCACATATTAGAATGTGCAGGACATTACTCTAAGGTCTGCAATAAGCTCCAGGCCTTGAAAGCCAGTGAGCCGGAATCGCAGACTGAATCCTTGGACTGGAGACATTAGTTACTGCCGCATGTTCAGTGAGCAGTGTCGGGCTCCCAGGACAGCGTGGGGGCGTAGATGCCGTGGGAGTTATAAAGCAAATCACTAAAAAGTGGCTTGAATCAATCATGAAATATTTCTGGAAGGCTCTTGGTCGATAGAAGCGTTCAGTTCTTTCTAGGCAAGACTGCGCTAGGCTGATGGCTTTATACTTGGCTCACCAATGACATCTAGTGTTTGACTGGGACTATTGTAAATGTACTGATCTTTTCAAAAGCAACTTTAACGGCTGGATGGAAGGTGCTGGAGCGATAATCCTGGAAACAGAAATCCTCTAGCTCGAGCAAAGGCAGAGACAAGCACTAGCTTCCTTGGGGCTTCCACCGCATTAGCTCGTTCTTTGAAAAGTCCATCTAGAGGAGCAAAGTTCTGTATATCTGCATAGGCCTCACTGTTGAAACTGCCCATGAAGTAGTGGTTCCCAAACGTTTCAGAATCAAATGTAGTCCCCCAACTCCAGACAGCCACAAACACAATGCAAAGTGTAGCAACTATCAGTCAGGATCATGCTCTTATCCACAGAAGGTGGGACCTCATTTGGGGTCCTGACCCACCAGCTGGGAAAAAACCAACAGATAAAAAGGAAAGTGAAGTAAGGAGGGGAAAAGACAGGTGCCATTCTGAATCCAGATCAGAAAGGTAAAATGATTTGGGTTTTTTAGATAATTTTTATGAAACTGAAATTTCCTTACATGTCAAATTGTGGCCAGTATAAGCAAAGTGAATGGGCGAATGTGGTTTTGTTTTTTTTTTTAAAAAAAGCACCAAATCTGTTCTGTTTCATGCTGCCACTCTTGAAGTACTGCTTTTTCTTTACTTACCGTTAATGGTTTGTATAGTACTGCAAATGTCTTCCTTTGTAAACCTTGTATTCAGACTTCTTAACTTGAGAGTCTATGAGAGAGAAATAACTACGGTTCTATAGTTTGTGGCTAGTTCTTTTCCTTAGAACTATATATTTTATTTTATTTTTAATGTTAAAAATCTTGCTACCCTGCCCCTCCTGCCACAGGCTTACAGTCAATAAAAACAGACAATAAAATGACTCATAAAAGGACGATATAAAACATCTCCCCCACCCAATCACCCATCTCCCCCGCCAGACGCCTGGCGGAACAGCCAGGTCTTACAATTTCTTTGAAAAGAGAGGAGATCCGGAGCCAACCGGGCCTCCACCAGAAGGGAGTTCCATAGCCGAAGTGCGGCCACTGAGAATGCCCTCCCCTGTGTAGCCCCCCAAAAAACTCGGGGTACTTCGAGCAGGGCACTCCCTGACGACCGCAGGGGCTGATCCAGAACCCAGGGGGTGAGGAGATAGGGCCTAGGCCGTTTAGGGCTTTACAGGCCAAGAACAACACCTTGAATCGGGACCGGAGAACTATCGGCAGCCAGTGCAGAGAGTGGAGCACCGACGTAATATGCTCCTGGCGGCCCATTCCCACCAGAAAATGGGCCGCCGCATTCTGCACCAGCTGCAATTTCCGAGCCATCACCATGGGTAGCCCCATAGAGTGCATTATAGTAGTCCAATCTAGAGGTGATGAAAGCATGGATGACAGTGGCCAGGTCCGAGTCAGAAACGTACAGCCAAAGCCATCACACCAGATGTAATTGACGGAAGTTACTCCTCGCTACAGCCTCCACCTGGACATCCAGGCGGAGCTGCGAATCGGGGCGCACCCCCAGATTCCGCACCTGGGAGACCAATAGAGGGCAGACCCCATCAATAATGGGGCCGCCATCTCCACCGACTTACCCACTTACATCACCTCCGTCTTGTCAGGAGTCAGCCTCAGTCAATTAGCCCTCATCCAGTCCCCCACAGCCACAGATATTTGAGCTGTAGCCTTGTTTCAGATCCCTGTTTCTTTGCTTTTAGAATCTTGAAATGGTTTGCCATCTTAATAGTTTGTGTGTGTCATTTATACTGGAACAAATAGGAGTAGAAAACATGGGTTTGTGCAGGCAAGGCACTTGGGATCAGTGTCTTAATTTGAAGTCAGATTCATTAAATTAGTCTTCAGACTAATTATTGGTATCCCTTCATATTCAAACAGAAAGGCCCCCTCTTAGCTAGAATGTAGATTGCTTTACTTTCCGAAGCTATGTTCTTGCTCTTGTGAAGTGACACGTTCAGTGCTGTGCTTAGGCCTAAGGGACTACAAAGAGAATCATGTCAACAGTCCCTCCTCTTCCTCTCCTTCTAACCTGCCCATTTGCATCGATGGAGTCATCATCCATCCTGTTCTCCAAGCCCGTAGCTTGGGCTTCATCTTTGACACGCACCTCTCTTTTAAACCTTACATTGACTCTGTTGCCAAATCCTGCCGATTTGCCCTCCATAACATTGCTCGGATCCGCCCCTTTCTCTGTACCTCCTCGGCCAAAACCCTTGTTCATGCCATGGTTATCTCTCGCCTCGATTACTGCAACCTCCTCCTTGCTGGCCTCCCTCGCTCTCACCTGTCCCCCCTTATCGCAATCGAAAACTCCGCTGTCAAGGTCATTCACTCTGCCCGACGCTTCGACCATGTGCAGCCTCTCCTCTTCTCTCTTCACTGGCTCCCCCTTCCTGAACGTATCGTTTAAGCTCCTGATATTCACGTTCAAAACACTCCACAACCAAGCTCCCCCTTACTTCTCGGACCTAATCTCCCTACGCACTCCTGCACGTGCTCTTCGCTCTTCCTCTGTCCCCTTCCTCTCTCCCTCGTTTCTCCTGCTCACCTAACTGCCTTCGACCCTTCTCTCTCACTGCCCCGCATGCCTGGAACTCCCTCCCTACCCACACCCTCCTTGTCTTTTAGATTGTAAGCCACAGGCAGGAACCGCGTCTATTTCTATGTTCTGTACAGCGCCAGGCACATGGCTGCTGCTATATAAATGTTTATAATAATAATAATAATAATTAATAATAGTTTGAGAACCTCTGAGTCATAAAGGTCTGTTTAGTGACCTCTCCAAAGTCATAGCTATAATAATATGTGCAGGTGGTACAGCTGCACCAGGGCCCATGAGGAATGAGTGCATAGGTGAATGGATGATTAGCACCCACTGAAGACTTGCTAAAGAAGGAATGGCAGGGGAGAGACCTGTTCCATCTTCGGCACCAGGGCCCATTCCAGCTTTGAGGTGTTACTGAGGTGTATCCACTAAGAACGGGGCCAAGAGCACAAATTTACTTAACATACTGTGTCCCCGGTAACACCATATGAACACCCCAAATATAGACAGAGCCCTGTGTATTCTGCATTTCCTTGAATGGAGGAAATACAGAACATGCAAGGCCATGAATATAGGCTGCAGCTATCCAGGGTGCAGCATCACTACCAGTTGTCCGAGCTATCCAGCACCTTCTCCTTCAAACTGGGCCCCTTCATAGTTAATGGTCATTGATATACCGTCAGTATCTCACTTTGACATTGGAGCTGCACTGGGGCAGCTGTGGCGTCATCTACAGATAGATGTAAGCTGCATAGAATCTGCAGGAGGAGTCCATTAACCCATCCCTATTAATATTAATATGTTGTAGCCTTGTGCATGGCCTCCAGCTGCAGTCGGGATCCTGTGTCAGATTTCATACTACCAGCTTCCAAATCCTGTAGGACGCACACACGCAACTGTCTCCATGTCAGCATTCACAAGGCACAAGAACCCAAAGTCCAGCGCATCGGTGGGTCAGGACACAGAATGCACTGGCGGAGAGGCATGTATCAGAGCTAGAATTCACACATGGAAATCAAGAAGATCCACATCCTAATTCACTATAATGCTGTACCCTGGGTGCTCTGTAGGGACAGAATTTAAGCTCCTAGTTGTAAGTGCAGTAGGAACAGGTATAGAGTGGCCACAGACTAAACCAGAGCCGGGAAACCCACCGCTTGTAAGCCAAATCTGGCCTGAGACTGGTTTTTATTTGGCCTCTTTCCAGTTCCTGGATCTGACCCTTTGAGCCAGCCTTTACCCTCCAGTATTAAAGGAGTATGTTCAGGGGAAAGGCTGCAGAGATGCGGGGTGGGGTGGGGTGGGGTGGGGGTGTACATTTGAAGGAAAGGGACTAGAGCTGCAGACCAGATCCATGGTTCAAACCCTCCCTCCCTTGCACTGAGTGCCCACCCAGCCATGCCTTCCCCCATCACTTTCCCCCACACGTATCTTTCCACAGGCCACACCCTGCAGCCCCTTCCCCATGCCCTGAAAATGTCTCCTCATTACTGTCTCAGATAGTGCTTCTGTTTTGGTACTGAAACAACAAGACTTCTGTGTGACTTAGGTCAGCATCTTTCTGTATTCTTTGGTGTGGCCCACTCAAGGCCGTCCTTGGAATTTGTGTGGAGGCGTGGGGGGTGTCACCATGGCAGGGGTGTGGACCCAGGGAGGCTGAAGAGTGGCTGGGACAGGGGGTTACCAGAGTCAGGGGCAGGTCTTGCCAGAGTGAGGCAGTTAGGCCCCACAGAAAGTGCCTGCCCTGTGAACCTCAAGATGGAATGAGCCCCATAGGGAATGCCTACTCTGAGAACCTCAGGAGGAGCAGTAGCGAGCAGGCCACCACCACTTCTAATGAGTCTTGCCATTGCCACCTACTCCTGGGGAGCCCTGAGAACCAGCCATAAGCAGGACCAGTAGGGGCCATGGCACAGGCCTATGGTCATTGGGGCCAGTGCTGCTCAGGCCCCAGAACAAGCTATTTCTGTGGGACCCTCTCTCCGCCTGTGACTCAGCCCCCGGGGGTGGCTGCTTTCTTCCAGGCAGGGCTGGCCTTACCGTGGGGCGGCCGCCCAGGGCCCCACTCCCAGGGTAGGGCCCGCGCTGCTTGACCTGCACCCGGTTCTGCTGGATGGCTCACCACCAGCCTGTCTGAGCCCCTGCCCTCAGCAGCAGCAGGCAGCTGGGGTGGTGGGGGAGGAGCTACCACCGCCCCAACCACCCGCCTGCTTGGGTGCCGCAGCCTCGCTCCTGCTTGCCCCATAGCGTCGCTTACCCATGCCACCCGCCGACGCTGTTGCAGCTGCTGTAAGCTAGCTACCTGTGGCTGAATCTCCCGCTGCAGTCTATGGCATGTGTATGTGCACGTCAGGGCCAGCCATTTCCTGGATCTGGCATGCTGGGGAATGTAGTCCCAGCATGGTAGATACAGGAAATGGCTGGCTCTGGTGTTTGCACGCACGCAGTAGCACACAGCCAGCGGGCAGCGTGGAACGGACCAGTAGTAGCGGTGCGGAAGGCCAGGCGGCAGCAGGCAGTGGTAGGTGTGCGCAAGCAGGGGGGCAGGCCAAAGTGAGTGTGTGTGAGCAAGCATGTAAATTTGAATGTGTGTGCGTTTGAGTTTGAATGAGTGTGTGTCTGTGTGAGTTGGCTTGAGTGTGTGTGAGAGAGTAGTAGAATTGGTCTGAATAAGTGTGTGCTTGAATGAGTGTGTGCGTGACTGCGTGTGAGTTGGTTTGAATGAGTGTGTCTGAGAGATGAGACCTTGTGTGTGAGAGAATGAGTGTGTATGCGTGACTGCATGTGAGTTAGTTTGCATGAGTGTGTGCGTGAGACCACTAGAGAGAGAGAGTGAGTTCGTTTGAATGAGTGTATGTGAGAGATGAGAGCATGTGTGTGGGGGAGTGACTGTTTGAATGAGTGTGTGTCAGCGTGACTGAGTGTGAGTTGGTTTGAATGACTGAGCATGTGTGTGAAAGACTAGAGTTAGTCTGAATGAGTGCGTGTGTGTGTGTGTGTGAGAGAGAGAGAGAGAGAGGAGAGCATGTGTTTGAGCGTAATATGTGTGTAAGGAGTGGGTGGGTGGGTGGGAGGGAGGGGAAAGCAGCTGGCGCTGTAGAAAGTGGGTGGGGCCATGGAAAAGTGGGCACAGCTGTGGAAAGTGGGTGGGGCATCAGAAAGTGGGTGGAGCTGAGGGGCCCCCACATTTTGTCTTCACCCTGGGCCCTGCTATTTCTAAGGCCGGCCCTGCTGCCAGGCCCTGCCTCCCCGCCCTTCCAGAATGGAGGAGCAGGGTCCTGCAAGAAAGTGTTAAAGGAGTGGAGTGGGGTTATAGAGGATGGGGACATGGGGCCCCACATTTTATTTTCACCCCGGGCCCCTCAAATACTAAGACTGGCCCTGCACTTTGCTACCACCCCTGAGGGGACCCTGGGATTGCTGCTTCTGCAAAGCCTCAGAAGCAAGGGTGGTGGAATCCCTGAAGCCTCAGCAGCGGTGTTGGCCTGCATGGTCCTAACACCGAATGGGACCTGAGAATCGTCCGCACTGCACCAAGGCTGACCTTGGATCCATTGGCCATTTTTAAATTGCCGATATAGCCCATAAGGAACCCTGATCTAAATCATTCTGACATTGCTTTATCTTTGTTTGTTTGTATCATTATCTAAATCTCTAAATTCTTTTTCAGGTCCGGGATAAGAAACTTCTTAATGACATGAACGGCGCTGTTGAAGACGCCAAGACGGCTAGGCTTTTTAACATAACCAGCTCGGCACTCGCCACCTTCTGCATCATTCTTGTCTTCATCTTCCTCCGATACCCACTCACTGACTATTAGACGGTGGCCAGTAGCCTCCACCATAACGCCTCCACACCAGAAGCAGAGTTTCCTATAGCCAAGGACACATGCCAACAAACAAAAAATAATCCATTCTTTATTGCAAAAAAAAAAAAGAGAGAGAGAGAGATCCAACCAAGCCCTCCCTCCAAATCTTGACTGGTATGTGAACTTCTGTAGTAAAGAATTTTACTTTTACATTTGTACAGAAAATATTTATTTTAATTATAAACAAAAAGTGTTTGATGATGATATGCAAAACCAAGCCGGTTAGAACTAAATGCAACTCGACCAAATGGACAGAGTTAGAGACCAGCAAACTGCAGCAGAGGAGGAGGACTAGTGTGGGAGGACAATGAAGAATCATTCAAATTACATAACTGACCTGCGTGTTTAGCTGTGGGGATGCAGCAGATGGCCCTGTTGCGTGAGCTGAACTCTGGAGCGCCTTTGGATCTACCAGGAAACCTGGGCGCAGACTTAGAGCTCAAGAGAGGGAGGAAATGTCTGCTATGGAAAGAGAAATCTGGTGAAGAAGGCAGGGCAGATGTAGAACATATCAGATGTGGTCAAGCTGGAATCAAGTCCTCTCTCTCTATCCCCTCACCTCAACACACATCTACGCGTTGTTCCCACATAAGTTTCCACTCCATATTTATTAGTTGATCTTCATGTGAGGCCCATACTAGCTTTAAAAAAACAACCCAGGGGAGTTGAATTTTAGAGTGTCCAAGCTACAGCGAATCTGGGGTGCTCTAGCTATACCCCCTGAGAAATGTAAAAGTCCTCGGAATCTCCTGGAAATGCTGAGAATGTAGATGACTTTGGGAGAATTTGCATAGATCCTATATACCAAGTCCTACTGTATTTCTGTAAACTTCCAATAAAAATACCTCTAACCATCCAATGCTGGAGCTTTGTGAAATTTTATAGACATGATCCTCCTCACCCCTGCCTTTAGACTATGTATGAATCCATTCAGGGGCAAGGAAAGAAAATCTTCTTCTTTTGTATAATGTAACACACCTTCACACCCATAATGCAATGGAATCCTCTTGCTAAAGTACCCACAGGAAGGGAACCAGTGCTGGATCTAAGGAAGCTGGAGTAGGGTTGCCACCTATGCACATTTTTAAGGAACATTTATGAAAAATACATGTTGCACGGCCTGCAACATGTATTTTTAAATGTGTTCCTTAAAAATTTGTATTGGGGGCAACACAAGGCCCTTTTCACACAGACACTCTAACGCTGATAAAATGGGTGTTGCATTTTATTATACATGTGGCAGGGCTGCAGGTGTGCTCTATGGGTGCCCTGCCACATGTATAATAAAATGTAACACCCATTTTATCAGTGTTAGGGTGTCTGTATGAAAAGGGCCTAAGTTGGGATCCTGTGAAAAATGGTGGTGAGAGTCCCCTGCTAACGTCAGAATGTTTGGCAGAGACTCATTGGGCATTTTTACACACACCTTAAAGTTCTGGATTTTTCAATCTTCTGGATTTACAAGTCCACAAGTAAGTTCCGGATTCATTTTTCACACACACACACTGCCCTGAGGCAGCCTAAAGTAGCTTCAGCTGTATATGTGACAGGCTGCCATGGAAACCAAGTGACCACAGCTGCCTGGAGCAAAGCAGTTTACCAGGAGAACCTTTTACACACAAAGGTTCTGGGAGAAGTTTCACGATCTGGGTGAGTGATTTAGCAACACAGAAAGTTCAGGATGTAACCGCAAACATGCAGGAGAAATGTGTGTGTAAAAACACCCAATGACTTGCCCGCCATTAGAAAAAAGAAAATGTTACCATTAATTTTTGATGTTGGATTAAATATAAATCCTCTTCAGGGGCTGGATTGTAGGTCGATATGTAGGCTCCCTGGATTGTAGACAGACATATATCCCATTGCAGCCTGTGAGGTCTGCTGGGACTCAGAAGCACCCTCTTGTATGTACCATCTGTGCAGTGAGGGCATGCAGAGAAATGTTCTCTACAGCTGTCCCACACTTATGGAACTCCCTTCCGTTCCTCTGGAGGTTTAGCTGATCCCGAGCCCGCTCATCCTCTGGAGGCTTATGTAAGCCTTTTTGTTTGGCAGGCGCCGGGGATAAGGTTTGGGATAAACTGGTTTTTATTTATATCTATCTATGATTTTGTGTGTTGTAACCCATCCCAAGCCCTTGGAATAGGGTGGGATAATAAATCTAAATAAATAATTATAATTATAATAATGAATAATGTTGTTTCCCTCCTGAATCCCTAGGCCAGGGCTCCCTGTGTTTGAGGCTCTGTGGCCAGTACTTTACACCAATGTTTCTCACACTCATTGACATTTCAAGTTTATTAACTGACTCCACACACATGGGGGCCCTGTGTCGTCACCTGCTTGGACCCAGCCCTAGAGGGAATGAAAATGAAGAAAGGGCAGGCCCAGCTTTAGCACTAGCAAAGTAGGCAGAAGCCATGAGGGCCAGTTTCATTTGCCCCCCTCTTAAGATTGCCACCTATGCAATTGTTTAAGGAACACTTATGAAAAATATATGTTGCTGGTCATGCATTTTTTGGTGCCTAAGGCTCCTTGTCTCTGGAGGATGTTTGTCCAGGTTATAAAATTTCCATCCATAAATCGGTATGATGTAACAGTCAGTGCAGAGAATGGCAGGTGCTGTTGCAGCTGATCAGGACTGGAATGTGTTAGTTCAGCTGGATAGAGGACCCATCAGATAAGAAATCTACATTTAGGAGCACTGACAGGCCTCCTCCTCCCTCTGCTATGTGAATGTCCATCAGCTGAGAGCAATTTGCAGTGCCAGCATCTGGATCCCTGCCCAGCACACTAGACAGCTGGGTTGGCAGCCTACACATTTCCCACTTAATAAAGAACACTGTGATGCCCAGAGAAAGTCAGGTTTTTTTAGAAAGTCAGGGGTTTTTTTCTTTCCATTTTTTAAAAAGCTTTTTCAAGTGCTTTACAAAGGGGCAAAGGTGTTTCTTCATTTGACAAGGTACAAATTCCTTAGATGATGATGATGATGATGAACACCTGCAACTTGAAAGAACATCACTGTTATGGAGATACCCCCAGCTTGATTTTCAGAAGTGTTGTGCAGCACCCCAAACTGGAAAATGCTGGCACTCAGTACTTCAGGAAATGATGCTCTCTCTCTAGTTCTGGCACTAAAAACCAGCAGCACCTACCCAGCATTAGTGGACCCTTTGTAAAACCTAAAGGTAAGTGGCTTTCACTTGTCTGAGGTCATAAAGCAGTCAGTGGCAGGGTGGGGTCTTGATCCTCCCACACATACACACTCTCCAGATACCTAGAACTGTGCTCCGTCTAGGAATCTCCTGCGCCAGTTGAGAATAGTGCTTACACAAACAGCAGGTTCTGTATTCGCTAATATTATTCACGTTTTTGGATAGCACTCTAAATATCCCAATGGATATCCACACCCAAGGAAATAGTTGCATATTCGTTAAACCCATGTTTGTACTGTTTCCCGCCCCCACCTCGGACCTTTTTTGCCAAGTTATTCAGTTACTTGATTGGATAGTTGGTCAAAAAAACAAACATCCAAACAAAATAAATAACCCAAAAAAGTGGAGAAACCAACAACCTCCCCTCCCCACAAAGTGAATTTCCATACAAATCAGGTTTGAATGCTTTTTTTGTTTCCGTTTCTTGTTGTTTCATCATCTCCCCATTGTCCTTTCAAGTGCTTTTGCTGGGAGGCAACCAGGAAAAAGATGCCTAGAGCTACAAGTCTATTTGTCTCTCTTTCTTGAAAGCAGGACTTTGACCCCTGAAAGAAGGACAGTGAGATTCAGCGTCCAACAAGGGACTGACCCTTCTAATCTAAATAAGGACTGTTGGGAGGTACGAAATGTGGCAACCTTATCCAAGTGCCATGTGTCACCTATGGCTGTATGTATGTTCAGTGGATATACAAGGGTTTTGAGGAAGATTGTCTTGATTGACTGAGCATTCATTTAAGGAGGCTTTAGAGGGAGGTTGTATGGTCAGGTGAATCACACTCTGGAGTGGGGAGTCAGGAGAGAGGAATATGATTCTCAGCTCTGCCACCGATCTCTAGTATATGTGTTAGTATAAGTCACTTCCCATTCCCAAGCTCTGCAGATGAAAAGACTGTCACAAGAGCTAAGTGTTATTGATGTTGTTGTCAGCAGGATATTTTCTACCCCTTCTGCTACATACAGGGACCTAAAGTAACAAGGCAGCCTTGCTTGAACAAATCGAAAGAAATCAAATAACTAATAGACAGGATGCAGTGCCTCAGGCACTGATGAGTCAGCAGAATAGGGAACTGATACGCAAGCAACAGCTACTGTACTGTGGGGAGTCTAGATAAAAGGTCCACAGAAACAAGAATTTCCAGCATTTGTGGGTGTATATGGGGTTTTTTTGGGGGGGAGGGAGGTGACTGGAATTAAGACGAGCCTACCAGCAATTTTTTGGCTTCTAAATTTATTTAATTAATTTATTTTTTATTAATTAATAAAATTTGTATGCCACCCCCTCCTGCCAAAAGCATCTTGGGGTGGCTAACAACACGTTAAAAACAAATTAAAACAGATTAAATTAAAATTCCACAATAAAAACAGTTCACCCCCTACCCCTCCCTAATCCACCCCACCCACCCCATCTCCCTTGGGGAAGGCATGGCGGAACAGCCAGGTCTTACACTGGCTACGGAAAGAGGGGAGGTTGGCAGCCAAACGGACCTCCGGCGGGAGGGGGTTCCACAGCCGCGCTGCGGCCACAGAGAACGCCCTCCTCAAGTTCGACACCCGAGAAACCCAGGGTACCTCAAGGAGGGCGCCCCCGGCCAACCGCAGGGGCCGATTCAGGACCCAGAGGATGAGGCGGTCTCGCAGGTAAATCCCACTGATCGTACTAAATCCCACTGATCCTACTGCACATGTGGTCTTCACTGTATTTCTAGAGATCACTGAACCATAGAATATCAGAGTTGGAAGGGACATTTAAGGGTCATCTAATCCAACCCCTGCAGGATAGCTAGATATACATCATCCCCAACAGATATCTGTCCAATATGATACTAGTTCATTTGGTTTTTCTTTCCTAAATGCAGAATTTTACATTTATCTTGGTTGAATTTTAGTTTATTAATTGCATAATGCAGAGCATGGCAATGCAAAGAACATGGAGCTGGTGTCATAAAATCAGTTGGCCATTTAGTCCAACCCCTTGCTCCAAGCAGAATATATAGCTACAGCATCACAGACATACGCTTGTCCAGATGGTTTTTGAAAACCTCCAGTGAAGAAGATTCCACAAGCATGATGTGAAGAACATGGGACCTCAAACCAGCACCGTAAGGACATGGACTCAAACCGAGTAAGTGTGGGTGCATGGAGCCTAAGTTGTAAGCGAGCATATTATTATGCGAGACCGTACGAAGTATTTACTGTTTACATGGCATGGAAGTTAAGGCTGTCCTGTTCTCCCAAACCCATATAAAAGCTGCCTCTTGACCCTCTCCTGTTTGCCAGCTTCAGTGTTGCTGCCAACCTGCAAAGGGAAAAGGATTGAGACTAGAAGAGCAAGGCTGCTTTTCGACGAGACAAATTTACGCATGATTGGTGAAAAATGCGTGTGTTTTAATGCTTGTTTAAACACCTAAACCGTTTTAAATGCGCATTTGCCATGATCGTGTAAAGCCAAAACCATTTTGAATGTGGTTTTTAAATAATGCACATTTAAAAAAACCGTTTTTAAGCCCCTTTGATGATCGGGGGATGCCAAAACCGATTTTAAAACATGCGCATTATTTACACGATCATGGCAAATGCGCATTTAAAACGGTTTAGGTGTTTAAATGAGCATTAAAACACGTGCATTTTTCACCAATCATGCGCAAATTTGTCTCGTCTAAAAGCGGCTTAAGTGTGGATGTATGGAGCCTAAGTTGTAGGGGAGAACAGAACAATATGGGACAGTGTACATCATCTTTGCTGCTTTCATGGCACACAAGTTAAGGCTGTGGCCTTAACTTGCAATTTC
This sequence comes from Sphenodon punctatus, assembly GCA_003113815.1. Taxonomy (NCBI): domain Eukaryota; kingdom Metazoa; phylum Chordata; class Lepidosauria; order Sphenodontia; family Sphenodontidae; genus Sphenodon; species Sphenodon punctatus. The sequence goes on along the minus strand of QEPC01003194.1, from coordinate 2,261,054 downwards.
CATGCTTTTTGGACTGAATTTGTAAGGGCCTTAACTCCTTTCATAAACTCCCATTGATGTCAATGATTTCCCTAAAATTAAAACCATGGGATGGATTTTAAAAATTCAAAAACCAGAAGCGCCAGGAAATACCCCTTAATTACATAACAACAGTAAACGCCAATGCAATCTTTCAGCATTAAGTACTGATGCCCCCCCGAAGCGTCTGAAACCAGAAGTAAAAGCATTTTTTTTCTCCAACCTTTCAACTGCTATTTTATTTCTTCCAATTTGCATGAAATTTGGGCAAGTTGTATCCCCACACCCAAGCGACCCTGTCTGCCAAACGTCAGAAAAATAGGATAAACGGTGCCAATTTTATAAGCAATAGAATGTTCATGCTTTATAATGAAGACTACATGTTGGTCTCAACTAAGGCTGCTTTCCCATAAAGCTCCCCTCCCATGATCAGCCTTTGGTGCCGTGGGAACATGCACTACTCAAATTTAGTGTAGCTCCCATCTTGTGGGAAAGTCGGAAGTGCGGGTCTCCCGCCGGCAAGCTCGCGCATCGGACAGGGTAGTGAAATCCTACCCTGTCCAATGCACGAGCTTGCCGGCGGGAGACCCGCACTTCCTACTTTCCCACGAGATGGGAGATGCACTACATCTAAGTAGCACATGCTACCACAGGACCAAAGGCTGCGCAAGCAGTGTTGTGGGAAAGCAGCCTAAGGAACGACTGCTGCCACTCCTTAACCATGCAGACCAGTAAGCAGCCACACTGTCTCACACTCTGAACAAACTGCAAATGACAGAGAAGCACCGCTAGAACCCATAGGAGAGAGCATTACAGGTATCAAACCTTCTTGTCACCATGGCATGGGTCGCTGTGGCAAAGTCAGCCTTGGGTAAACCCGAGCACAGCTTAAGTAAATTGCATAGCTGGAAAAAGCATTTTCAAACCATGTTTAGTGCCTGGAAAGAGTGTAGTCAAAAAATGATGCCCAAGTTCTTTACCTGGCCCACTACCTCCAACCAAATCCTTACAACACGCAGCGGCCTGAGGGAGGAGAGAGCATCCTCATACTGGCTGCCCATCCCCACCAGCATCATCTCAGTCTTTCCTGGATTGAGCACAAGATAACTCTGACACATCCAGCTTGCTTTGTAAATCGGGCATTCCTTCAGGGAAGAGGCCAAACTGACAGGGCTCATTGGACAAGAGATACAGAGTTATGTATCCTCGGCATGGATGATAGGATAGAACCTTGGGAAACACTGCGTTTCAAGTCTCTTGGGAATGACATAACTGTCCACCACTGATTGACTCTGCTCCTCTAGGTATGACTCAAATCACCGACTGGCAGCTCCTGTCACGTCAGCAACATCCTTCTGCCACCAAAACAGTAGCTTGTGGTCAATTGTATTGAATGCTGCTGTAAGATCCAGCATGACCAAAATTACCAGCTGTCCTTTATCTAAAATCTGTTAGAAGTGCCCCACCCCCACCATTTTTCATGGGGCCCCAGCACCCCTGAATCCAGCATTGCCTTCAGGGACTCACAACTGGCAGCGCAAATCTTGGTGCAAGAGGACACAAGGACATAATTCCCTTTCCAGCAACTGCCATAGCAGTGGTGGGAGCTTGCTCACACAGCAGGAACCTGCCAGGACACAAATTTGAACTAGTGGGACTTTTGAAGGGTTGCTCAGCTCCACAGAACCACCATGGCTCAACTCAGTTCTGGCCCTGTTGACCCTCCTAGTTCCAGCCCTTGTCTCTCCTCCCAGATTCCCGATTGGTTCCCTGACCCTGCCATATACAAAGCAAGCCTGTAGCCAGAGGAAAGTGGGTGGATCATGTGCTAACCCCACCCTTCCTGTAGCTGCTCCCTGTATTCTGTCTAGTTCTGTTTCTGCTCTGTCCTGCTTGGAACTGACCCCTTGGGCCCTGCTAGGACTCTGCACTGATCCCAATTAAACCCAAAACTTCACCCTGCACCCAGTACTGATTCCAGTCCCCCTTAGGGCGCTGTTAGATGATCCCGCTCACATGTGGGATCGTTCAGCGCCGGGATCTCTCCCCCGCCTTCCTCTGTTCAGACACGGCGTACAGTCGTTGTGCGCATGTGCGCCCTTCCGCGCATGTGCACACGGCCAGGGAACCTGGAAGTGCGGCGTAAAGCTGGCACTTCGGGGATCCACATCTGAGGGGTCAGGATCGCCGACCCGGTCAAACGCAGGGTAAGATCCGGCCTTACAGTTTAGACGAGCGCAAAGAAAGGCGGCTGGTCAAAGGATCAGCCACCTTTTTTGTCTCGTCTATTACGCCCTGAGACCCTGACAGAACGTGGTAGAGAGCTGAAGATTTTAACAAACCATAGTGCTTTAGTTTGGCACAAAAATCCTTAACAATCCTTGTGATTTAAACTGGTAACTGCATGAGCATCTGAGCCCCAACTCTTCCTTGTCAGGACCAGGAAATCACGGCGTAACAAGAATTGACGATGCACATGCCAGGTCCTCAAACTGCTAATGGGATGGCCCTTTCTTTGCTAATTGTTCAGCTACATCAGCACAATGCCTACCCTGTGCTAGGAAGATCTAAACAGCCAAACACAATAGCCTATGAAAAGATACCTAACTGAAAACTTAATTAGATGTCCCCTTACTCAGCCATCTTGTCCACTCGGCTAGAGCTGCAGTGCCTCAGACAATAGCTCTGAAACAAACTCTCCTGGAACAGGGAGAGATTGGCAGCTGGCTTTGTGTGATAGATGCTCACAGGAATCCTTTTACACATTCTCTCTTATCTATAATGGATAATTCAGGGGAGTGGACAATATATATATTTTAAATGACTGTTAAAGGCGTGGCGAAACGCCAGTAGGGGGTGCTATACAGCTGAGACACCCACCTCACTGTGTTTCTCCAAATCTCTGACCAGGGGTTCCCACAGCTGGCAAACCCCCCCAAACCCTTGATATTCCGCTGCCACCACCTGCGTGTTTCCCCGCGGGCATTCACACCACTCAGGAAATGTGAACCCCCAAAAGGCATAAGCCTCACAGCTTCCCCAAAGCACTCCCCTTTCCTGGCACTCTGTTCCTGGGATCTCCTCCTCTGCGTTGGAGGCAGATCCCCAGAGCTACCCACAGGAGGCTTCCCTTGGTTCCAAAGCTGTTGGCCCCTAGCCAAATAGGTAGATTTCCCCCTCTTTCCTTGTCTTAGTAGCGAGGCTTGGCCACCCGGCCCAAAGGAGGTGTTTAATGGTCAGCCAATAACACACACACCCCCAGTAGGGTAAAAAGAAAACTTAGACTTTACTGATACATATAAAAAGGAATAAAAGCATAGACCATGGGGTGATAACCCTTTGAGCAATCAGAGTCAGTCCTGTGGACATAGTAGCCCGTTTGGAAAGCGTCTTCCTATAAACTGTAGCTAGCAAGTTCTCACACTGGTTCTGATCAGGTCTCCACAGGGGATGGTTTTCCCATGGGGTCCAGGTCCTTCTTCTGGCAAGGCCAGAGTTACTGTTAAGCCATATAGTCCATGAGTGCCTCCAGGCAGGGAGGTCACCAGCCTAGCAGCGTGTGCTAGAGATCTCTTTCAGTGAGTCCAGAGAGAGAGTCAAAATGCCTGTGCTGGTCCTTTTAAGGCATTCTTGACCTACGTTCTGATTTGTCCAGGAGGGCCAGCTGGCTGCAGTCCAGGAGTCCCTCTCCTTCTATGATTCGATCATCCCACCTGTCTTAGGTGTAGAGTTCCCCCCCCTTAGGAATTCCAGGAATGAGGAAGTCCTGAACAGGTACTTGTTGAGGCCTGGGCTTTGGCTGAGCCAGGATCGCAGTTTCAGCGAAGGGTGGGTGAGAGGGGGGTCTTTGTCAGGGCAAGGGTATTTTGCCACAAAAGGCACTGGATAGACAGATTTAATTGGATAATTCTACCTATGGATCAGCTCTGCTCCTTTATTTATAACATCCTGACAATATGCCTCAGATGCATTTGACCTGGCAACCTAGAATCAGGGCCATCCAGTCCATCCATTGAACAAGTTGTCCATTGTGATGGACTTCTGGAGGTAGCCAGCACCAAGAGGTCCGCTGTGCCATCATCTTTTCTCTTGCTCCTCAGATCTTGCATAGCTCTGCCAAGTAAAATATCCCTTTCCTGATTAACAGGCTAGCACTGTAGCTTCCCTAGTCACCCCTCCCAAAGCTGCCAAATCCTGGATTTGGACTATCAAAAATAGGGGCACCAAAGATTACTTGGTAGAGATCTGCTCATCCATGTTAGGACGCAGGGACATCCAGGACATGGGCAGACACCAGGATTGAAGCTGGGAAGGGTGTCAGTCAGCACAGGAACAGGTAACAGGTGGGCGGAAGAGAAACAGGACCCAGCAGAGAAAGGAACAGGCAGAGAGTCAAGGCAAGGCATTCAGGGTTGGACAAGGCAAGGCAAGGAGAAGCAGGGTTGGGTGGGAAGACTGCTGTACTTACTTTCCCACACCATTTCCAGTTTCTCCTGGGTGAATTTATATCTGGGGGTAGGACATACCTCCCAACTGCCCCTATTTCATAGGGACGGTCCCTCCTTGGGTGCTGAATCCCACTGCCCCTTTTTCAGAGGTCAACGTTCCTCTTCCAGGGAGCGAGACAAAAAGATGAGATTGAGTATTCATGCCTTGGGCACTTCTTTCCTAGTTGCCTCCAGAGTCCAAGGAAAAGCACTTGAGAGGGTAGTGGGGAGAGATGATGGAACAAAGTTTCTGTCCCAGCCTCTTTATGCGGAAGGGGTGGGGGTGTGTGCACGCGTTTGTGATCAAGAGGGTGTCTTCTTTAACTAATCAAAATATTAGGAGGCATGCAATCAAGAAGCAAGGGCTGGAGGAGCATGGCAAAGACTCCTGGAATCAGGGACCTACAGGGCAGGTTTGAGCTAAGCCATGGAGCAGTGATGGCACTGCTGAGTCAGCCACTTCCTCAGTAATGCTGTGGGTGGCAGCTTGATGTCTGGTTCCTGACAAACTCAGTGCTTTGAGGTCGGGGATAGGGTTGCCACCTCGCTGCGGTGGCACATTGGAGGGCTAGGTCAAAGGGCTGCCAAGTCCCTTATTTTATTTATTTATTTATTACATTTTTACCCTGCCCTTCTCCATAGACTCAGGGTGGCTCACAACATTAAAAATATTGAATACAATAAAACATCATCCCAACCACCCACCCCACCCCATCCTTTACCTCCACCTACCACCCATCCATCCTCTTCCACAAACCCCTCTACTCAATCCCATCCAACCCTATCCCAGCCCTTCAAACACGTGGCCAAACAAAAAGGTCTTATATCTCCTCTGGAAGACAAACAGGTTCAGGCTTAGGCAGACCTCCAAGGGGAGGGAGTTTCATAATTGTACTTCAGCAACCGAGAACGCTCCTCTGGGCACCCTTGTTGTAACAACTTCACGGGCAGTTGGAACTGGCAAGAGGGCCCCTCGGCCAGCTTCAGAGGCTGCAATGGATGGGACGTAGGGGAAGAAGCGATCTTTCATATACCTGGGGCCCAAGCTGTTTAGTGAGGATTGTGACATCACGACACTCCTCAGGGGGTAGATCCGTATTGGAAAGGAGGCAGGGGACCAGGAGCAGATCAGGAGTCAGACACAGCAGCAGTATTACACTGTACCCCATTCTACTCTCTCTGTCTCCTCCAGGATCATCCCCTGTTGTTCTCCCCAAGTTCACAGTGAGCCTGGATGGAACAGGGGCTAGGCAGATGTAGGGTATTTTCAGACGTTACAAGATCACGCTCAACCACAGTGGATCCCCACATGGTGATCGTGATCCCGTAACGTCTGATGGGGGGAACGGAAGTTCCCCCCCAGATGTTCACCCCCGTGAATCACGAGGGGGAATAAAAGTCACCATGCAAACGGAGGTCCTGCCTGGACCATCTCCGATTACGTGGTGAATGCGATTCCCCCCCGTGAGCAAGGGGATCGTCATGTCTGTCCCCCTGCCACGGCCCGGAATCAGTGGCAGGATTCCCGGCCGTGGTCACTGTGGGCGGGCGCTGCGGCCACATTGGCCGCGGCGCCTGCCCATCTCACAGGAGGGCGGGCGGCAAGGGAGCGTGGGGAGGGGCAGGGCCGTGCGGCCGCATGTTGTGTCGCACGGCCCCGTCCCCTCCCCGATTCCCCGCTGGGATCAGGCGGCACGTCTCTTGGACGTGCCGGTTTGATCCCGGCGGGGGATCAAAGGGTGATTCCGTGACGGGGCCAATACAGCCCCCGTCACGTCTGAAAATACCCGTAGAGAACAAAGGAATGAAATTAGAGAGAACCTGGTCTGCCAGAGCCCCTGTCTGCTCCTTCTAAGGCAGTGAGCCCAGGCAGGGGAGGGTAGCAGGAGGAGAGGATGGAAAATCTTCCTTTTCTCTAGCCCTGTCAGCTCATCTAGATGCTTCATTCATCTGAGGGAGAATCATTGCCGTAGGATAAGTAAAATGTCCAAATGTCCAAGATGCAGATAAGCAGGGCTCTACTCTAATTAATGCAGGAGAGTTAAAATACTCTGGCACCTCTTCATTTAAAGTAAATGATTCTTTCTTTAACCTGTTTAATGGGTATTACTGGTGCTAATTAATTTTCAACAACAGAACCAAGAAGATGCCTAATTTTTCTAGAATATAGGTAACTCTGGGGATCAAAATGAGTGACCTCTCTCGGAAATTAAGGCTATTTAAAAGGAATGTTCCTTGTAGATGTATATTCTTTGGAGTTATAGCCACATGGGTACTGTGTGACCCTCTCACTCATGATCAGCACACGGGGCAACCTACGCTAATCACCACGACAAAGTTGCAAGCCAAAATGCCTCTATGAAAGCTCCCTGCTGCTAGATAGTGTGAGCCCAGGCCAGCACACAGAGTGAGTAGCTCCCAGTATTCCAACTGTACTGGGAGCAGAGGGGGAATTATATAACCATGTGACCACATGCCACTGTGCTTCCTGACTGAACACAGCTGCCTCTCCTCTGTTTCTATTTGCTACTCTAGAGTGCCCCCAGTGGCAGTTCAGGCTGCTGCCCCACCCCAACCCATCCTTGCTCACTGACTGTGTGTGTTATATTCTTGTTATTTAATTTCTCTATAAGAAAAATGCTTTGTAGCTTCAAGATCGCAGACAAGATTGCTCGGATTCAGACCGACTTTGACGCTGGATTGATGGCAGTAGGCGAAGAGCGCGGGGGGGGGGGGGG
>QEPC01003194.1:2193537-2206418 GCA_003113815.1 Sphenodon punctatus | reverse complement strand
GTTTGGGGCGAATCAACAAACTGTCTTTCCATTTCCTGGAACTTGGTCACGTGTCACAGTCCTGATTTGGGTTTTACAGTTCTTAATTACATACATGTGGAAACTTTTGCTTTACATATTTACCAGACTTGTAGTCTACATGTAGGCCTGTGTTACACGTGTGTGACCCTATGTTCCTCCGTGACACATCTATCATATGGACCACCTCTGGACAGGCTCGAGGTTGCCAAGGAACAGCATGACAGGTCACAAACCAGGCATCGATGAAATTCCCTGATGCTCCTGAATCTACTAGGGCCCATACTACCACTGAGCAAGTGGTTGTAATTTGTAGTGTGATTAGCACTAGTAGTTGCTGGGAAGGTCCCTCGTCGATCACAGTGGGGACGCTTCTTACCTTCCAGGGATGAAATGTAGTCACTGAGACACCCCCGGCGATTGTTGTTTCCTGAACCCTGGCTCCACACTGGTTGCTGAGGGTATTCTCGGCAAAATGGTTTTCTTGTCTTCAGTAGAAACAAAGACGCCACTGTTGTCATTAATCTCGTTCTTTGTGGTTCACTGGGCCCTTGGAAGCTCCTAATTGCATGGGTTCTACTTCATTGGTACCAGAGATACTGGATCTGGCCGGAGGGGACAGCCCCATAAATCAATGAGGTATCCCTCAAAACGGCTCTTGGCGCTGCTCCCGCCTTCGTTCCATGAGGTGTTCGTCAATATGTATGGTTAACGTTACCAGATCACTTAGGCTAGTGGGGTTGGCTACATCGCTAACTTTATTTCGTTACTAAGACCCTTTCGGAACATTACCCGAAGCACCTTATCTTCCCACCCCAACTCAATAGCTAATTTTTGAAATTGGGTAATGTATTCCAGAAGGGGGTTCTTTCCTTGGCACAAGTGCAAAATTATCTGCTCAGCATCTCTTAACAGATTGAGATAGTCAAACAAGAACCGGAATTCTTGGACGAAGCCCTCATAATAGTCAGAAGTGGTGTAGCCCAGTTGAGGGCTAGGCCTCTCAAGTGGCCCACAATAAAGGCCACCTTTGCTTGGTTCTTGTGTAGGTTAATGGCTGCATCTGAAATGTAAGTTGACACAATGCCGGGAAACCCTGAAACTGTTTCCTGTCCCCATGAAACCTCTCTATCTTGTGGGCCTTCAGTTCTTGGGGAATGGCCTGGGTCCCGGCCCTGCACTGGAACAGGTGAGGCAGCAGCCCCCGAGGGCGCTGGCGGGACCCAAGCCACTGCCTCTAGCTCGTTATGCTGATCCTGCAAATCCTTAACTTCCATAACCAAGGCCTACACTGCCCTAGTTAGTTCCCCAAGTTCTTTCGCCATTTCCATTGGCCTGGTAACCGCAAGCACAGGAGGGCCCCAAGGCCAAAAAATAAAAGGGAGAAAGCTAGAAAGGGTGGTTTAGGCCAGTAATACTTTCACGGCGGGGGGGGGGGAGTACATGGTGGGTCCAATAGCCGTTTTTTGCACGGGACTCACCGGGGACTCAGGGGGCAAACCCTGTTTTCCCAGGGCTGCACCCCGGAGAAAAAGGCAGTCTNTGAAGTAATAAATTCAGTTGAACAACCACAGTGATCCATTTCCAATAACATATAAATGTCCCTTGAGCATGTCCCCATTCAAATGTGTACCCCACCAAGCTGTGTTTAATTGTTTGTTCCTGTTCATCAAGTCAGGAGTGAAGTGTCTTTATTTTTATTATGCTGCAAGGGAGTCCATGTCCATGAACCTTTAACTTCCGCTAGGGCAGGTTGAGGTGGGAAGGCAACAGTTTTGTTTTATTTTTATTTTTTTGAAACTCCAAACTTGAGATTTCAATATCCTCTTGATCTCCCTCTGGTAATACTGTATTTCATCTAGGACTGGGGCATTGCTTCTTTTATTTAAATCCATATCTGTAGTCAACATTCCATAGGCTTTTGTAACAACCATGCACAGGATCCAAATCACTGGCAGCATGATGACACTGGATTAAAAGAAAATCTGCAACAAGTCAGGTTATATCTCTCTCGCTTTCCTTTCTTGTTCTCTTTTCCCGGTTGCTCCATAAAATGCTTAGGAGAAAAAGAACCCTGTGAACAAAAAAACCAAACAGAACAAACCAAACATCGGGACACAAGTGGCAATGAAGAGGTTAACTAAGAACCTGCCTTCCAGTGATTATGGGTCATTTTGCCACTTATGTGCCTTATTTCACGTTACATAAACAGACACACAACAGTAAATGACAAACTACACAGACAGACACACAACACTAAATGACAAACTACATAGACAGACAGACAATCAAGTAAAACAAACAAAAATAAAAAAAAATAAAAATAAAAATGGAGTTAACTGGGCCTTTTTAGAACATCCAAAACTTCTTTCCTGCTTAAAGAAAAAGAAACAGACCTGGCCTGTATATGGCCTTTATATTTACCTGAAAAGGAATTGGTTGGTTATGCACAGTTCCCTAGATTCCCTTCCTTTGATAGCTTCTCAAATCACTGGAATTCCATATAAGAAGAAGAATGTAGCCTACACTTCCTCCCCCCACTTAATACTGGAAAGCACGGACAGTATTACCTTAGTAAACTGAACTTGCTGCCCACAAACTGAGCCTGCAGTTAAAATCACTCCTGGGTGTAGCATTACATTTGGAAAGGAGAGAGAGAAAGGGGGGGAAAAGGTGTCTAAGGGCTGGATATGCTGATGACACGAGCAATGATTATGCAAATAAAGAGACAGACGGTGTTAGTTAACCCTCTTCCTTTCTGCTTTCTGTCTCATACACCCCCTCCCTTCCATGCTAAAAAAAACTTACCACCCAAAAAACTCACATTCAGATATCCTAGTATCCCTTATTGCCCCAATTCTTTCAAGCAACCATATGACTGTGCAAATATGAAGACAGACTGCATGGGAACAAAACACAAACACTGTTTTCAGGCCAGACCCCAATCAGGAATGAGACAGAATATTACCACAAACAGTGAATTTGAAATGAATACAAAGGCAAGGCTCCTTTTCTAGAACCTTTCTCACTTCTAATCTAGTATAGGTCTGGACACATTACAAAATATAAAGCAAAGCAAAGAAGAAGGAATTCAAGAAATAGGGTGCCAGGCTAAGTCAGAAACTTTCCTGTCTGCTAAGACACCACAACAATACTTAGCTTATCACTACAAACAGTCCAGGAACACTTTTTAATCTCAAATAAAGCACACTTAAAGAGAATAGTGCTTCCATGCTGCAGTGAGTTAGAAAGGAGGGATTCCTGCTTTGCAACAACTTCTGTGCCTATAAGGATCCTCAAACTCACATACATACATTGTCACCCAAAGACCTACAACTACAACAGGCTCACCCACTTACACTATCACACACCTCTATATTCACATGAAGCAGGCACCTCAGGGCACTCAGGCAGAGTCACTCACACATATAAATTTCCTCAAGCATACAAATATACATGCACCTCATCTCACACATCCCACATAGTCAAGCACACACACAAATTACTCATATCAGCACTGAAGCATCCTTAATGGCACAGAGACAGCACTCGCTTGTGGAAGCGGATGCTTTTCTTTTCTCATTGAGAGACTGTATTGAAACTGCTGCTTTTATTTTTCCTTACAGACTGTTTTAACCCTTGCTGGCAAAACAAATGGTGGCAAAAACAGTGTAAATGAAACCCTATTTTAAACAAAATACCTAAAAAAAACCAAGAACATTACCAATCACAACAATAAAAGCAATAATTCTGCTTGGGAGATAGGGAACGCACCAAGAGGGGTGGGGGGTTACTTCAGGCTAAATTAGGCGTGCATGGGCCAGGGGACACGGTTGCTGGTTAGGGCAGAGAGATGGATGAAATACATGTCCCAAAACAACTTGGTGAATGTCGTTTGTTCACTCCAAGCCCTGTCCTGGAAACTTGACCATAGAGGGGGACTCCTGGGAGACCCTACAGGACCCTGGACATTCTGGGGGAAGAGATAAAAGTCCCTGAGCTGATCAGAGGAACTTACCCCTCCTGGGCGACCTGGATGCCAGGCATCTCTCTCTAGCTGAGGTTGCCAGTGCTCCTTAAGGGAGGCATTGCCTTCTGAGGGATCAGGGTTAGCAACCACAGTGGCTGCTTTGTCTGTGTCGGCAGCGTCTGTTAGAGGTTCTGGATCACAAGGAGGTGGGGGAGTTGCAATTTCCTCAGGTTGGTTTACTGCAAAAATATCATGGACGACATCATTGTCATCCTCGGAATCACTAGCTTCATGCCAGAATTCTGGATCTATGTAATCTTCCCCATTAATCATGGAACTTATTGCAATAAGTTTGCTTTTTACTGCAGAAACCATTCCTTGTTTAGATTGCAACTGCTGTGTCAGAGCTGAGATTTTAACTTGGCATTTATTATGATCTACTAGGTTTTGTCTCTTCATTTCAGATATTCTACCCTTTAAAACTCTGATGGCAGATTAGCTATCTTGGTATTTATCTTTAAAGGAGCTCACTATTATTACTTGTTTCTTTAACTGTTTTTCCAGATGTTTACATTTGCCTTTAAATGCATTTAACTCTCTAACTGGGGGACTATAATTTCTGACTGTTTCAACACTGGCAGGTAATCCCTGCACTTTTTCCCACCCCTCCTTTTGGGGGATGGTTTTGACCTTATCCCAATGCTCGGTGGGGACCCCTCCCACATTCTTCCTCTTAAACCAAGCCATAGAAATCCAAGTAGCGGGGGACTGTCAGCCCAGAGAACAGTGTCTTATCCTTATACAATTTTGGTTCCCAACTTTGGCACAAGTCCCACACCTGCAGTTGTGCACTTGCAGCTGTAAGGGCTTTCAAATGCAACCGGGGGAATGGTATCCAGGCTCCCTTAGAGGATGGCCACAATACAGCGTGCCAGCTCACCTGTTTGTCAGACAGTTTTTCGTTCGCCAGACCCCGCTATATAGTGTATCTCCACCCTAGGACTTCATGACATAATGTGCAAGCACAGCTGTCATCAAACAGGTTTCAGCTGTTGAGACAGGTTTTTCGTTTGCTGGACCCCAGTACACTGCGTGTCCCTTTTACTGCTGACAGGGTGCCATAGATAGCTACACTCCCCCACACCGCATTCTCCACCAATTTGTTAGGAAATAAATGAGGTGGCATGCCTCAATTTACCCCAAACGGGATCGAAGGTTGCCAATAAACATGCCAAAGTATGTGGGTACAACTCTATTTTATTGGATAGACACTTAACTGGACATGGCAGTGTTCTCAGTTACAAACCCCAGTAACCCAAGATATCTTACTTGTCAGAGGCACAGTCCGAGACACAGGCTGGTTCAGAGGAGAAGGGGAGGAGGCCCAGCAGGCAGCTGGGCAGTCTCTCTGGATCTTTGAGAGTGTCGTTTAGGGTCCAAGGCCCACAAGGCTTACTGCAAAACTAGTAGCCTCAAGCGCCAAGGACAAGGATAGGGGTCTGGGTGTTCCTTTTTATAATTTTATTAATTATGAATACATGTTGCAGGGTCCCCTCTTTTGATCATGCAAGGTCCAGAAATAAGCTGACTTCATCTCTTTACTATTTGGAGCATAGTCATTAAAACTGCTTTCACTTTGGAGGAGTTTTTTCCTTCTCCACTGCTTAATTGTCGGTCTGACCCTTTGAGGTTATCTATCTCTTTCAGGCCTTCTTTAATAGAGATAGTGGCCATCTGGGGTAGTTGATATGGCCTTGGAAATACATTCTTCCTGCTAGAGTGTGAGTTATTTATGACTTCTCCTTCTTGTGGGCCTCTTTTGTCTGTGCCATCCTATGTTTCAAGTTAGCTGAACTTAGTTTGTTCAGGCCTCATGCAGCCTGTGTCTCTGATCATGGCCAATACTGCCTAGTTAATTCATAATAGCCAAATTGCTTAATCAATTCCTAATAGTGAGAGGAGGTGAACAGGGATTCTGTGGCAAGCAAAAGTGTGCCATCAAGCCCATGCTGTTGGGGTTATTTTAGGGGTGGGACATTGGGTCAAATACCGGCTACCGGATTTACCGGTTACCGGATTTAAAAAAAACAGATTGCCGGATTTGTGTACCGGTTTACCAGTACCGGATTTGTTCCATTGATTTCAATGGGGAACTGTCCCCATTGAAATCAATGGAAAAAAACACAAAAAACTTTCCCCCTCCCCCTCCCAGACTGTGCGGGTGGAAGGGGGGGCACCCCCCACCCACCCTGCCCAGCCTGACTTAAAAAAAAAAAATTCCCCCTGAAATCCCTGCTAGTGCGGGCTCCAGGCCACCGCCGGCGACCCGGAGCCCGCACCAGCAGGTACGATCCCTGGGGTGGGGGTGGTTTGACACACACCCCATCCCAGGGATCAGATCACCCTACCTAGTCCTACCTCCCCACCCAGGGATCTGCGCTCCGGGCGGCGGCGGTCCGACTCCGGTGGCTTCAGTGCTGGCTGTGACTGCCGGCTTCAGCGCTACTAGGCCTTCCGGGGAAATGGTTCCCCGGAAGACCTAGTAGCGCTGAAGCCAGCAGCCACAGCCAGCGCTGAAGCCGCTGGAGTCGGACCGCCGCCACCCGGAGCAAAAGGTAGGCGATCCCTGGGTGGGGAGGTAGGACTAGGTAGGGTGATCTGATCCCTGGGGTGGGGGGTGTCTCAAACCACCCCCCACCCTAGGGATCGTACCTGCTGGTGCGGGCTCCAGGTTGCCGGCGGCGGCCCGGAGCCCACACTAGCAGGGACTTCAGGGGGAAATATTTTTTTTAAAGCCAGGCTGGGCAGGGTGGGTGGGGGGTGTCCCCCCTTCCACCCGCACAGCCTGGAATGGGGAGGGAAAGTAAAGTGGGGGGTTTTTTGGTGTTTTTTTTTACATTGCGGCCATTCATTTGAATGGCCGCAATGTAAAAAATCTGGTACGGGGGAATCCGGTAAACGGGCCAGATTACCGGGTTTAATCCGATACTGCCGGTACACCAAATACAGGCAGTATCGGATACCGGATGATCCGGTAGTCCCACCCCTAGTTATGTAGCATCAGTTTTCTACTGCTGCAAAGCCTTTTCAAGCAGTCCCCCCAACTCCACCAAGGAGAAACCAGCATAAGTGCTGTGCATGCCAACTTTTTCTGTACATAACCCAAGAGGCTATTCTTGGTGCTTGACATCTTGAGTCTGAAAGCAGATGAGATCCTGAGAAGAGGAGGATGATTCTGGTCAATGCGATAAACAGGGAGCAGAGCATGCTGGCTATCTACCTTTCTAGGTACCACCGTAAAGGGAGATTGGAGGAGAATGAGAGCTGGCATTACAGATGTTGCAAATACCTCTATGCATATTAGGGTGGCCCGGGGCGTAGCTAGCTTGGGATGGGCCCAGGGACAAGAAAAGTCCATGCCCCCCGCTCTTTTTTCCTGCTAGTGGTGAAGCCACCGGCCAGCCTCGGGGTGCCTCCCAGCTTGGCCGGCCTGGGGCGCTGGGCTGCTGGTGCTCGGGACTTACTTGCTCTCTGCAGAGTATGCGGTGTGCTGCTGGTGGCCTGCTGCTGGGCCCACCCATCTTCTGGGCCAGCGACAAGTTGGTTCCACAGTGCACTATGTCCCTCACAGCTTGCTGCCTGCACACTGTGGCCGAGTGTGGCCAGCAGCAGCAGTGCCATTGCTGCCCTGGCCCACCTGACCATCCCTGGAAGCCGGGGGTTGGTTGGGTGGGGCAGGCTGGTCTGCCTCGATGCGGGGAGCGCCGGAGTGGGAAGGTGTCTGCTGGTAGCTCCACTCACACCACTGGGCATCTTCCCGTTTGGGCTGGGCCTCCATTGAGCCAGCCCAGACTGGACTGGGTCCGGACTGATGAGGAGAACTCCTCCGCGACGTGGCGCTATGGGGGGGCGAGCTGAGCCGCAAGGCTTGCGAGTGTGACCTGGCCTGATGCAGACTGCTGCATGGGGCCCCTCCTTCCCCTGGTTGCAACACTGTGTCAGACACAGTGTTTCAACCACAGGCAGAGAGGGGGCCCATGTAGCAGCCAGAAGGCCCCCAGCCAGCTCAGGTGGCAATTTAAAAAGAAAAAAAAAGGGGGGGGGGCTTAGCTACCTTGGATATTGGGACCCTGCCAGTACAGGCCCCTGGACAAATGTCCCTGTTTGTCCAATGGTAGTTATGCCCCTGGGGTGGCCATTGGTCTGGTTTTATACTGGACAGTCCTGTTTTTTGAGGGTTTGTCTCTTGTCCGTTCCCCAATGCGTTTTTGTTTGGTATTTTCTAGATGAGGCTGCCTGTGATGGTCACTTTCACACACACGCACCCCTGGAAGTCATGATCTCATGGTTTCTGGGCAGGAAAAGCAGCGTCGACAGCATGGACTTGGAGGTGAGCACGAGGATCAGGAACAAGAAGGGATCCTGGAACTGCAGCGCTCCCAGCCCAGACTTGTACGTTTCAGAGACTGCTTCCCCCTCACAGTGCTGAGAGGTGGTGTGGGAGATAAACGGCCCTGGCCCTTTGAAAACGACAGACCCCAGCAGGGACTCCGAAGCAGTCCCAGGTGGGGTGTGTAAGTTTCAAAGGCAGCTTCCCCCACACAGCACCTCTCAACTGGGGCACTGGATGTGGGGGGAGCACTGCTCCACTTGAGATCGCTGCAGAGCCCAGCTCTGCAGTGGTCCTGGCCGGGGCCTGTCAAGGCCAGCACGCCTCTCCCCCACCCTCCATATCCTATATTCTCTGGGATACATTAGTGGTCACCCTAACACATAACGGTACAAAAATGGTTACCCGCTAACCTGGGTCTGTAGCTCCAGAAAAGTGTGGAGCTGCAGACCCCGATTTGGGTCCACATGTCGCCAATTGTGCATGTAGATCTGCAGCTATAGGTGCAGGAAGGAGGGGATAGCCTCTCCACTTCTTACCTACCATTGTGATCCTGTACAGACAGGGTTTCCTTGCTCTCCTGGACAGCAGGATATCCCTGTCTCTTCCCAGCTGGAGGTGCTACTATCAGACTAAGGGAAGGTTATTGAATGGGTGGTGGCTCAACAGGCCTTCGGAGGGGAGGATGAGAGGGTGGGGTAGTTGGGGGGTATTTTAAAGACATTTTTATGATATTTTAAATTTGATGAATGGGGTTGTGTATTTTTTAATGGATTTCTTAGGGTATTTTATTTGTGTGTTTTATGTTGTAAGTCGCCCCGAGATGCCGTGGACATGAGGGGGCGGTTAATAAATGTTTATAATAATATAATAATAATAATAATAATAATAATAATAATTAATAACAGCTTCAGGAGCATCTGGACTGGGTCAACTTTCTTGATGCCTCGCAGTCTGGCTTTCGTCCGGGTTATGGCACAGAGACTGCACTTGTGACCTTGGTCGACGACCTCTCCTGTGAGTTGGACCAAGGTCATTCAACCCTGTTGATTCTGTTAGATCTTTCGGCTGCATTTGATACTGTTCATCATGAGTTGTTGGTGACTGGGCTGCGGGACTGGACAGGGATCAGCAGGACTGTTCTTGAATGGTTCCACTCTTTCCTGGCTGGGAGAA
Organism: Sphenodon punctatus; assembly: GCA_003113815.1. NCBI lineage: Eukaryota > Metazoa > Chordata > Lepidosauria > Sphenodontia > Sphenodontidae > Sphenodon > Sphenodon punctatus. The sequence continues at coordinate 2,196,864 of QEPC01003194.1, read as the reverse complement.
TCCAACGTGTGGTGCTGGGTGATTATTCATCTTCTCTCTGGGGTCTCACATGTGGAGTCCTGCAGGGTTCCATCTTATCCCCTCTCCTGTTCAACATGTATATGCGGCCTTTGGGGGAGATTGTCAGAGAGTTTGGTGTAAGGTGTCATCAATATGTTGATGACACCCAGCTATATCTCTCGTTTTCATCGGACCCAGGTCTGGCAGTCTCGGTACTTACCCGGTGTCTGTCAACTGTGGGGGATTGGATGAGGGTGAGCTGCTTGAAGTTAAATCCTGACAAGAGGGAGGTGATGGTTGTGGGGAAAGCCAGGGAAGTGATGGCCCCCATCACTGATGGGGTCTGCCCTCCCCTGGTATCTCAGGTCCGTAATCTGGGGGTGCTCCTGGACCTGAAGCTCCACTTGGATGTACAAGTGGCAGCTGTGGCGAAGGGTGCATTCTGCCAGTTACATCTGGTACGTCGGCTTAAGCTGTATGTCTCGGACTCGGACCTGGCCACAATCATCCATGCTTTTATTACCTCGAGATTAGAACACTGTAACGCACTCTACGTGGGGCTACCCTTGGTGCTGGTCCGGAGACTGCAGCTGGTGCAGAATATGGCAGCCCGTCTTCTGACGGGGACGGGCTGGTGCAAGCACATTACTCCAGTGCTCCGCTCTCTGCACTGGCCGCCGATAGTCTTCCAGGCCCAATTCAAGGTGTTGGTGTTGACCTTTAAAGCCCTAAACGTCCTGGGCCCCACCTATTTGCAGGACCGCCTCACCCTCTGGATCCTGGATCAACCTCTGTGGCCGGCCGAAGACACATTCCTTGAGGTCCTCCGGGTTTCCCGAGTGTCGACCATGAGGAGGGTGTTCTCTGTGGCTGCATTGCAGCTGTGGAACTCCCTCCCGTTGGAGGTCCACCTGGCCGCTGACCTCCCCTCTTTCCATAGACAGTGTCAGACCTGGCTGTTCTGCCAGGCCTTTACCGAGGGAGATGGGATGGGTGGGTTGGGCTAGGGAGGGGTTTTTGGTATTGGGTTATTTTAACTTTGGGATTATTAGTTGTTTTTAATGTATTTTATTTTGTTATGCATTTTTGAATGTTGTTAGCCGCCCCGAGATGCTTATAGCAGGAGGGGGCGGCATATACATTTTAATAAATAAATAAATAAATAAATAAGGGGGGCTCTCTGCTAACAGCTGGCGCAGGGAAGAGTTCAGGGTTTCTGCTACTACATCCATGAGCAGCGGTGGCTCTAGCTTTTGCCTTAGGGAAAAATTTAAAATGGGCCCCTATAAGCATATGCATTGGTAGGGTTCCCACCCTTGGTCATTTTTACCAGACACTTCCATTTTGGCCTATGGGAGTGACAGGTAAAAAAACCACCCCACAACAGGTAAAAAAACAACTATGCATTGGTAGCCTATACTTAGGCACCTTGATATTTGACTCAACAGTCCAAGTGACATATTCCACAGTAGAAAGCACCCCAAACCAAATGTGGCCTGAGGCTGCTGAGTCTGTTTCTGCGGACCTCAGCTTCCTGACACATCCAACTAGCACAGCCCACTGCTGCTGCAGCTGAAATTTGAACTGAGTCCTGCTTATTTCTACTCCCTCTTCCCTCCACACTGGATGGGAGAGGAAGAGACTGAATGGGGCTAAACTCACCTCTGATTGGCCAGATGGTAAGCCCCACCCTTTCCTCTTCCTTCTCCAAAATCCAATCACAATAGCTGCAGCAGAGGCTTTAATGAATGACATTTGAACGGGGAAATTCTTGTCTTAGCTCCTTGCCATCAGGAGTTCAAAGGGTAGAATGAGCCCCAGGCTCCACAAGAGTGTGAGCGTGGGGGCGGGGCATAGCACAGCAGTGTGTGTATATGAGTGTGAGGGACAGAGGTATTACTTATGCACTGATAGCAGTGGGTGTGAGATTTCTTTTTAAATATTTTATTTTAGAGCAGCCATCGAGCCCAGGGATGGATGCAACTGCATGAGACTCCCCTTGACTCATACGGTCCATGAATAAACTGCAAATGACAACATGAATGTGAAGGCACCGGCATAAATTGTGGGCTCACAGTTTCAATTATAGGGAGCCCCAGCCTATGAAGGGCCCATGGCAATTCAGGAAAGGGGCCTTGCATAAACTAAAAATATCGTGTGTAACATGCAGAGTCAGAGGACGTAAGATGTAGCCAGCCTCAGCTCGTGAATGGGATGTTGTGTTTAACTGAACAACACCCAAAATTAATTACAGAAACATGTTCCTTTTTGTGCGCGTGTGTGTGTGAGAGAATTTAACATTCCTATGTGAGGTGGGGGTTCAGCTTCCTTGGATCCAGCACTCTCACAGGGCCCCTTTGATGGAAGGGTCCTAGGTGGTCGCCTATGTCTAAAGCTGCCTCTGGCCATGGGTGTTCATGGATCTAGCTACTATGGAGTGAAGGGGTTCATTTGAGCCCAGGCCCTTGATACTAGAGGGGCCCTTTGCAAGTATCCTGAGCGCCACTAGGAAATTTGTTGAGTGTATACAGGTTCAACACTATGCCCCCACCCACTCGGAAAATTTCCTAGTGGTGCTCAGACCTCTTGCAAATGACCCCTTCAAGTAGGAAGTTTTCAGAGCAGGTGGAGGTGTTCCTGTCCCATTCTTCAAACTTCCTTTCTGGCAGAGTTGCTGCTGCTTGGGGGGATGGGGGAGGTTGCTTGCTGGGAGCCAAGGCAGCACCACCACCCTTGCCAGAGCCCAAGGCTGGCAGGGGGCTGCTGCTTAATTGGGACATGAGCCTAGGTCCAACACAACCTTGCTTCACCACTGGCAGGAGTTCACGCATGCTGCTCTCCACACCTTTGCTATTCAGGCGGATAACGTGTAGAAACTAGGGATGGGCGAACATGGTTCGGTAGTTCGGCCCGAACTCATCCTGTTCAGACGACCGAACTCGAACCCGAACCCGAACGCGAACATACCGAACGAACCGAACACCGAATGGCGAAATGGCCGAACAGTTCAGTCAGTTCGGATTGCGTTTGGGTGCCAAAAAAAGGTTCACTGGAAGGTCAAACATGACAGGGAGGTGCAGGCACTGAGGAGCAGACTTCCAGGCACCAGGGGTGGAGAGGCTTGCAAGAAACGAAACTAATTATGTGCCTCCCCCCTTCCCAACACCTTCTGAGCTAGTCACTGTTCCTGAACAGCAGGCGTTAAGTAGGATTTTTAGATTGCTTTAAGTTTCATTTCAGTTTTGTACTGAAATGAAACTTAAACCATAAACTGAAACCTTGTGTTATGCACTGTACAGACTCATTGAGTATGTATGTATTTCACTA
>QEPC01003194.1:2180783-2193021 GCA_003113815.1 Sphenodon punctatus | reverse complement strand
AGTAGGTCTGTGTACTTATTAGATAATCCATTTAGTTCATAGCATTTAGAATAGTTAATAGCAGTTAGATTTAGTGTAGCTAGATATATATAATATTAGATAAAATAAATAAATAAAAAAAACCCATACAAAAACAAAAAACCAAATAAAAAACAAAAGAAAACCATATAAAACCCAATAAAAAACCAAAAAACCATATAAAAACCACCCATAACAACATTTCCCGAACGGCCGAACGGAACAGCCAAACGGCCTAACTGAACAGCCTGTTCGGACGACCGAACCGAACGGCCGAACCCGAACCCGGCGAACTAGCCGAACGGCCGAACTGAATGGCCGAACCGAACGGCCGAACCGAACGCAGCCGAACCAAACGGCCGAACCTGAACCGCGATCTGTTCACCCATCCCTAGTAGAAACACCCTTACGGGGAGCTTCTCATGTGCGTAAGGAGTACCAATGGAATGCACAAAAGGGCTTAAACAGTAATCTTCCCTCAGATGGGGTAGCGTGTGGTGGCCTTGTATGTGCTTAACATGAGATGGGACCTTGGGTGCATCTGGGTGTGGAGGGGGGATGGTTTATTCCCCCATGGGCAGATCCGTTTGCAGTGAACTCTCACGCCTTAGGGCAGCAGTGGCTGGGAGCAGAGCCAGAAGGCAGCACCCTTAGCGGGGAAGCAAAGCCTTGCATCACTTGAAAGCTGATTAAGCAGCAAAACTGATGAGCTCAGAAAGGACTTTTGTCCAGTTGTCTTTGGCCAGATGGCGCTGGGCTCTGAAGATTGGCTTGTGTTAAAAGAAGGGGGAATTCTAGGGGATTCTTCCAGGGAAGAGAGGGCACTTTGAGGGTGAGGATTGGGAAAACAGCCTTTCAGGAAAATGTGAGTGAATGCCTTAAACCTCCTCCTTATTTCCAGCAGAACTCAGCTGTGCTCAGTCACCAGTGGGGTAAACTAAAGGAGAAAGCCAAGCGTCTGGGTAAGGTGGGAAGGCCTGGCAGGGAGTGAATAAAGAGTGGTTTCCTACTCCCCCTAAGAAAAACCCCAGACCTTTCCCCTTTGACTTGCCTTATAGGAAAGGGGCATAAGGCAAGCGACTGATGGCAAAGGATTTTGGCTTGGGTTTTTACCGAGTGGGTTAATTTAAATCAGCGAGAGGAAAGCCTTGGTTTAAATCTCATTGGTTGATGTAACCATTAAAACAACCAAATAAAGCTTTTTACACTGGATTTGGTACATCTGTTGCTTTGCTACGTAGGAGGGTTCACTATAATTATATACATTTTTACTGTTTCTTTTTCTATGAGCTGAAGAGTAAAGTTTCCATTATGGAGGTGTGGAATCATAAATATTCATCATTTTAGAGCAGTCACTCAGAGCTGGGGTAGGGAGAAGCTATAAAACAGGAATATGGGACCTCCCAGGTAGGATCAATGTGTGATCTTGAGAAGCTTCATGACTGCTGAAGTCAGGGGCTGGGCCCTTACACCTGATATGATTGTGCCCATGTCATGTATCCCATAGCGCAGCCACTGGCCCCCACTCTGCAGAATCAAGCCCTTAATTTAATACATGATATATTGTACTATTTTTTATGAGACTTCAGAAGTGGAAGTGTTTTTTCCCCTTGATTCTTTCTTTATCTAGAAAAGCTCACTTTAGCTCACCGTTCTTGATAGGATCCTATGGATTCAGCCTTTTGATTTTTAAATTTTTTTTTTTAATTTTTTTAATACGTTATCAATTTAGGTCTTGACATATTTTCCATTCAATTCAGATTTAATTTTAAACAGGATTATTTTTAAATTATTATAATTTAAAAATCACAATTTATTTTTTATTTTATCCATCCTGGGCTTTTTGATGAGGCATGTGTTTTAAAGAAGCAGAGGGAACCACAAATTGTCTCTTTGGGGCATGTTCACAAGCAACAATTACAGTGAGGTAACTCAGGTACTAGCCATTTTTAACTTGTTTCTTAACTTGCACCATTCAAACTGGAGTAACAATAGTCTAAGGCGGGTTTGGGAGACCTTTTTTCTTCCACAGCTCACTTTTGTGGATGGGGATATGTTCTGGGGAATGGAGCAGTAGGGCTGAAGGACGCTTAGGGTGAAAACAGACATGCATGTAATTTCACTTTAACATTTCTTATGCATGTTGCAGGGCTGAATTGGCACTCTATGTAGCCCTGCAACATGCATAAGAAGTGTTAAAGCGGAGTTAAGGTGCATGTCTGTTTTCACCCTTAGAAGAAGGAAGCAGAGATGAGGCTGCATGCTGAGAGGGGGAGGTGCTAATATGAGCACTTGGGTGGCAGGGGCTGGATCTGCGGGCCTGATCCATAAATTGGAAAATGGGCATAACAAAAGACCATGGGCCATATTTGGTCCACAGGCCTGAGGTTTCTAATGCCTGGTCCAATGGGAGGAGTGGGACAGCCTTTCCCTACTGACCTCTTAAAGCACTCCCTGACCCTTTATGTAAAAGTTGGGGTATGGTGGGGATCATGGAAGAGGGGTGGAGTTAAGAAGGGTATTGTCCCCTGTACCCTAGACTTGTGGGGGACATATCCCTCCCCTTGTTTTTACACCCCCACATTGACAATAAATGGGCACTTCCAAGAAAAATACATAGCTAGTCATTATCCCAAGGCACAGAGCCCGTGAACCTTGAGGGGCTCCTTTCCCTGAGTTGTCTACAAAACTCTCCCCCTGGTACAGATGCAGAGACAGCTGCCTCTGGAGCTATGACAAGCAATCTCAACTCTTACCTGGAAAGGTTCTATGGTAAATTGTCTGAAATAAAGTATTCCAGGGTCAGTGGCAGCTTGTCCATAGTGACTAGGGGCCCCTGCCCATATGGATTTCCCTCCCTACAGCACCTATATAGGGAGCAGGCACCCCTGCTGCTGTTGCTTGAGAGCTATGACAGAGCTGGAGCCAAGTTAGTGCAAGTAGCTGTGAGCAAGCTCTGTGCTGCACCTGCTCACGGCTTCCTGAGTACTCTGAGCTCCATCCACCGTGCAGGAGTCATAGTTGTCAGGTAGTGGCAGCAGCAATGTGCCTGTTCCAGGGTGGAGGGAGCAGGTTCCTTTTTCAGGAGGGAGAAGGAGCAAGGGGTGTGTGTGTGTGTGTGTTGGAAGAGCAAACCTGAGTTGTGTGTGAGAAGCTGGGGTGTGCAGGGCTGATCTTAAGTTAGCACTGGTGGGGTCTAGGGTAGGGGCGTCACCCAAGACTGGGCAGGAAGGGAAGTATTGCCATAGAGACAAACCCCACAGAAAGCGCCTGCCCCAGGGTCCTAGAGATACCACCACTTCTAAGGGGCCCTGGAGCCCTCTTCACATCCCTAATGCCACTCCTGCTGCCGCCACTTCTGAGGGGCCCTGGGAGCTCGCCTGCTGCTGCTGTTGCCACTCCTGAGAAGTCCTTGGAGTGCTGCTATAACGGAGGGGCCCCAGGAATGCAGCCACTTTTAGTTTTAGGAGTGGTGGCAAGCAGTAGTGGGGGTGGGGGAGGGCACTCTTGGGGTTCCTCAGGTGCAGTGTGGTGGTGCACCCAGGGTCCCTCAGGATTGGCAGCAGTGCTGGGCCACTAAAAGCATAGGGCAGTGGGCCAGGGGTGTAGCCCCCTGGTGCCCCTTCCTCAGTGTGTGTATGTGTGTGTGTGTGAGAGAGAGAGAGAGGGCTGAAGAGTATACCTGTGGGCATTAATTTGGGGTATACTGTCCTCTTCCCCCTGGGCTTTTACTCCCCCAGCCCCACCAAAAATTTGAAGCACCAGCCACCATAGTCCAGGGTAATTGCGCTATTGAGTGTGAACATGCCATTTGGTGTTTGGTTTTTTAAAACATTCCCCATTGCATCCAGTAAAAAATGTGTTGGGTTTGGAGAGGAGTAATGGATGAACAATCGAACGGAGTCCCTGTACTATATTAGTGAGCACTCCAGCCGTTGTGCCAGCATTAGCAGCTCCGCCAAAGGAAAGAAACTGTACAGCTCCCTACTGCGTGTGGCTGATCCATTTAGCGGGCAATAAAAATAAATGCCAAGGAGGAAAGACTCTGCTGGCCCTGTTAGGAGTAGTAGCCATAAGGGAAATACAGAAGACTGCAGGGAGGGCTTTTAAAAAATGATGAGGCTTTTGTTTCAGAGGAACTGTGTTTCAGAGCATATGTAAAAGCTGAGAAATTTTATTACAGGAAAAGATGGATAATCCAGACACTAAATTGTGTTACCCACAAAATAGGAATTATAGGGTCTTCCTGCTTCCCTTTCATCTGCCATGTGTCTGTTTAAATTGGCAGAAACTACATTCTTTTGCATTGGGTTATTAATGCAATAGACTTAAGTGAAATTCTACTGCTTAGGCAGGTATGCAGAAAGACAGATTATGGGCTCAGTCCAACAATAGATTTACCCCATGTTGAACAGTATTCACTACAAGGAGATACTAGCAGCACATATTGTTTCACAGGACCTATGTTTTCTGCAAGATGAGCCCTAGAGGATCACTTTTGGTCTTAAAAAAATAAATCTATCACCTCTGAGCCTCACTGTCCCCCCAACCTGCACTTTTGGGTACCCTCACTTGAAAATAGCATAACTCTGGGTTTGGTTATTTTACTTTTAAGGATGCAATTTTTAATGGAGGTCACTAGGTGCCTCACTCAAGATCTGATTTTTAAAATGTGAACTTGCTGCATTTAACGCTCCACCAATAACACCCCACCCCCTCTTTCTCCTTTTGGCCTGGAGGGGTGTGTGTTTGTGGAATTGTTTCCCAGATCCTCTTTGTGAATAGTAGGGCATATCTGTGTGGTGATGAAACAAGGCTGCACACCCTTCCCCTCTGCAACAATAAATGCCAAATTGATTTAAAATGAGGCTTGCCTCACACTGCTGCCTCCCTGCACCAACTCTAGCTATCCAGCAGATGTGTAAGACAGTGCATTTCCCTTTTAAGAGCTTGCAACCTAGGCGGGAATGAATAAAAGCGGGAGGGGGGGGCTAGGCCATTGCCCCTTTTAAACTGCAGCTCTGCCTGCCTGTCTCCCTTTAATCTGCACCCAAAGCCCCAGGATCAGAGGCTGACGTCACCCTGCCCCTGAGCCTCCCTCTCTGATTGGCTGGGGGTGACGTCAGGTGCTTTTTTTTCAAGGCATGACCTCATCCTCAGTTCATTTTTAGTTCTAAAGTGCAACCTTCTGTCTTCCTGGATCCCTTCAGCCCTGGTAATGCTTATCTGTGCCATCCATCCCCCATCCCCCTCCTTGTGCAGGGACATGCCTGCCCTTTAGCTACAGGGTTGGCATTATGATATGACTACATTTCAGTGTGGCTGCTGCATGTGTGTGTGTTTGCAAGGGACTGGAACTTGCATCATCAGCAGTTGCACACCAGCATTTTCAGAGCTTTCCCATCTGATCATCCTGTAATTGTGTTTAATTATCCTGACGAATGTGCAGAAATTTGCAATCAGCTAGAGAATTTCAGGGGCTTTGATCCCCAGGCTTCAGAGAGGAAGTGCAGAAGGGTAAGTGTTTTAAAATATTGGGGGGGCTTGTGCTCATGCTTAATGGAATAAGTGACCCTGTAGATTTCTGCAACCGTTTATAGGGGCTCAAATCTGGGAGCAAATTATATTGCATATAAGATTACATAAGGCTTTTGATCGCTGGTACACACAGAAGATGCCTGACAGTAGAATCATACATGTTATTGCATGTTCCTGGTCTTTAGCTGTGCATGAATGGATCCTTCCCCCTCCAGATGTTTTAGGATTTGGCGGGGGAGAGGTGTCCATTTAGTGTTATGTGTTAAGTGTTCTACATTAAGGGTAGGTTCTGATATTGTCTATCTGGTGCAAAATGGAATAGGAACTCCTATTGCAGCAAAAGAAAAATCTGCAGCAGTTGTGTTGCAATGGAGGGAGCTGCTGACATGGAGCTGTGTGTTTATTACATAGTGTTTATTTAGGAAGAAGGATTTAAAAAAATATATAAAAAAGACTGATGGTATTGGGAATAAATAAAATTACGTGATCTAAATGAATGAAAGGGTCTGTGTGTGATGTTGTGGTGGGTAATGATATAGGGTTTCAGCTTGTTAGAAGCTACCTTTTACAGCATTGTTGTTAGGAAGGTTTGGGAAATACCTAGGCTCTCTGTGGCTGATGGATTTTATTAGCTTGTTCTCTTTTTCTTGAGCAAGGCTCAGCATTTGGGAGGTTGGTGTTAATAGCCCTGTGGTTTCCTAATGATGAGAGAGTTTGGTGTGTCGCCTGATGTCCTTGGCATTTGGGAACTCAAGGAACCGGGCATGTGTTCAGCAGCGCTTCCCCTACTATTGCTTGAAGGAAGCTGCTAAAATCTGCTATTGATCAATGAATTAAACTTGCCACTTAACACATGCTAAAAATCATTTTAAGCACAGACCAAATTGATCAAGAACTTCACTAATTTTGCAACCACGGTTTTGAGCTGTGATTCGGCACTGATGGCTGACCATTCTGTTTTGATGATTTCTATTTATTAACCAGCATGGGCAAAATAAACCAAGAAAGTCTCTTTTAAGAAAAATGAATGAAGTTTTAGAGTATGTAAAGAACTGACATGATTGCACTTTAACAGAAATGGTTTTGTGATGGGATGAGGTGGTACACAGTGCTGTATACCACTGTTGTAAAGATGCTTAGGTGTGCTGGGCATGGATTAGGAGGCATGATTACTGCAGACTTGCCATCACTAAAATGTTTACCAATCTTGAGATTGACTTAATCATGAGATTTATTTTTTTAAAAGCTGGGCTTTTTATTTGCCTTCGTTCTGAGCCTTTAGAAGCGGTCACATCTTCAGGCTTCTGAAATCAACCACAAGGGTTAGAAACCTACTTTTAAAAAGAAATGGTAAGACTTGCTATTAAATTGCACGAGTTGGCAACCCTGCTGTCTTGTAGAAACTGTTAAAGGCCCTGATCCAGGTCCCATTATGCTGGGCAGATGTAAAGACGCCCATCTGTTAAAGCACTTGCTGTCTAAGGGTTTGCCTACAGGGTTTTTGCTGCAGTGTAACGACTCGTACACACAATGCTGTTTTAGTTCAATGTGGTGGCACAAACTCACATTCTGAGTATTGTGTGAACCCTTACCACTTGAGCGCATTGCTACAGGGCAAGGCAAATGCAGATTAAGAAAAAATGGGGGGTTTGCAAGGGGAAAAAGTGTTGTGTGAATTGCCCCTTAATTTAAAAACCTAACTCTGTTAACATCACAGTCTGTAGACAAGCCTAGGTGTAAAACCTGGGAGGAAAGCCCTAGGTACACTGAACAGTGCAGCCAAGAAGGGGGGCGTCAGACTCTTAGTTTGATATTGCAGGCCTGAATACAGAAATGGTTCGGTGAAAGATTTGCAAGGTTATCTACAAAGCGGGTGAAGCATCTTGAGTAGATAACAATGAAGATTTTGATTGGCCAGCTGATGCATTTTGCATCTGAATAATAGGTGAGGTCATTACTGAAATAAGCTTGTCAGCTTCTGTTGATTGGTGCTGTTTTTAGTTTCATTGGTTTTTGTTGCATTTGGTGAATCTTATGTGCCCACAAACTAACATGCACATAAAGGCAGATTTCCCCCCACTCCCTCCCAAAAGGCATCAGCACTGAGCATTTTGGACTAGTCGGCAAAATGGGGTAATGTCAGATTTTTTTTTAGCACATTAGGCATGTTAAAATGCCCGAACATGTTAGCTTGTGAGCCCGAGACTGGAGGCTCTTAAACTGTGGGTTGGGACCCCAAGCATGGTCACGCCGTCTGTGGATGGGGATAAGTATGATATTTGCTATATTTGGCCTGCTTTTTGTTGCCATCTGTGATCATGGAATTATATTCAAGTCTCAAAATGGGGTCATGCAGGCCTATTTTTGATAAATGCATGGAGACTGTATTATTGCTTTCTACCAAACAGAGGAATGTTCTCTTTTAGGATAAATGGGAAGTAGGTATGTTTGGGCATCAATTTTTTTTTTTTTTTTGTCCCCCCTTGATTCTCTCCCAAGCAGATGCATTTTAAATACGTATATAAATTTAAATATGTAACTATTCACATGGGTTATAGATAGTGCTGTTTTGGTTTTATAAGGCTCATCACAGGAACAAAGTTCTGGCTCCTCAGCTGATGTAAAGCAGCATAGCTTTATTGTAGGCTAGTCTCAAAAGAGCTGTGTGTGTGTGTGTGTGTGTATGTGTGTGTACTGCAGCAAGGGGTATGTTATAAAACAGCTGATGCGCAGAATGGAACCAAGAAAGAGGCAGATGAACTCTGGCTCTCAATGCTTTTGATTTATGACCTGCACTCCTAGGTCACCTATACCTGTGGCACTTGAACAGTTACTGTAAACTGTGAAAGTCTATGGAAAAGGAGTGATTGAGGAAGCAACCCAGTAGGTAATGATTTACGCTAATGGTGGAGGCAGGGAGGAGGAGGAAAATGGTCTGGACTCTGGAGTCTTTACAGAGCTCTTTATCTGGGGCTGGGAGGTGAGGAGCAGAGGGCTGAAAGGTGATTAGTTTTAAGGGGAACATAATGGCAGGAATCTATAGTACCGGGACCCTCTAGCGTCCCTTCTCTTCAGTGTTTTAAATTTAAAACTTTTTAATCATCTAGGCACTTTGTTTTGAAACTGGAGGGGTACAAATTCTTTGCCTATAGCAGAGATGGGCAAGTTTTTCCCACCTGTGGGCTAGTTCAGGGGCCGGGTGGGGGTGGAAGGAAGTGTTTAAAAAGCATGTTCTCAGGAGGAGGGGAAGGTCTGGATCATAGATCTGTGCCATGGATTCATACCTTATCTTTGAATACATGCCCTCATCTCTGCACCCTTCACCCTGAGCATGCTCCTTCAGTGCTAGAAAGTAAGGACTGGAGCCTTGAGCCAGATCCAGGAATTGGAAAAGGGCCAAGTAAAAACCAGCCATAGGCTAGATTTGGCCCACAGGCCAAGGATTGTCCACATCTCGCCTGTATCATCAACAGCTCCTAATATTAGAGTTTGGCTGGGAGAGTAACTGTACATCTTGTCTCCTGTTGCTTAAAAATTCTTTTGGCATCCTAATGGATGCTAGATTTTAAAACCTGTTTGTCATGACCTGCATTTCTTCTCCTAAAATACACCTTTCATGTCTGATTCAAAGTGGGAAAAGACACCTGCCCTAGCCAAGGATTGACTTGGAGAAGGTTAGGATGGGTGGTGATGATCACCAAGCCTAGATGATGCATCTGTAAAGAGGTTGCATTTGCTTTCCACTAATGTTTTGCTTAGTCTTGTTCTTGGCATGTTGCCATCCAGAGCAGTCCTACTGATTGAAAACATGTTTTAGTTAGACCTGTGCAGGGACTACAGAGTTTACCTCAACCAGCTAACACGTTAGGAATGCAACAGTAACTTAGCCTCTGTGCGTCTAAACCTAGGGCACTGTAGAAGAATACGGTATTATTCCGACTGCCTTGGGAACAATTTATGTTCTTGCTGGGACAGAACCTGGGTGCTTGCCCACGTTACCCGAGTGGGGGAAAAACTTACGTTTTGTAAACTCATGGCGGGGAAACAAACGTGTAGCGGCGTCGGATTAAAAGCATCATCAGTCGTGCCTCCTGGTGTTTTTTTTTTTTGTTTTTTTTTCCCAATCGCGGATGACAGGGCTCAAAATCCAGCCCTGTCCTTTGTGATTGAAAAAAATGCGAGACGCGGGTGATGACGCTTTTAACCCCGCACCCACGTTCAGAGCAACACGTTTGTTTCCCCACCATGAGTTTACCAAACGTAAGTTTTCCCTGCTCCGGTAACGTGGGCAAACACCCTCAGAGGTTGCAGTATTGGGTTACAAATGAGACAGCAGCCCACATCTGATGGGTGGCCACCTGAACATCTAATAGGTGACCACCAGATGTTCGTCTGCAACCGCCCCTCCTCCCCCAAACATCCTCCATTCATGGCATCGTCCTGGAGAATGTGGAGCCCGCCATGCAAGCACATGCTGGCTAGAATGGGTGACTGTGCAACCACATGGCTGCCTCTCATATGTTAGGGTGCGTGCAGCCTCCACGTGTGTACAGATCCTCCCAGGATCACAGAGTTCTGGGCAGAGCACCTAGAGCGGTCTGGGGAGCAAGCACTCCCTTTGCCCTCTGTTTACCTTCGCTTCTTGGAGTGCTCTAAAAAGCCGCTCCAAAAAGTGAAAATAAATAAGAAAACTGACATACAACCACAGCGGGGGCAGCTTTCTGTGCCCAGGGGTCAGCACGGCTGTGTATCAGGAGGAGGAGGAGTGCAGGGGGCAGAGTGCGTTGCCTGCCCATCTGTCCCATTATGTGCAACCTGCAAGTGGTGGCTGCACTCGGGTGGCTCCAGCAGGTCAATCTCTCATTTGTTTTCACCCAGAGTTTAAACAATGCAGTTGCATTGTAATAACTGGTGCTCCGCTGTAGGAAATTCTGTAGTGCTAATGGGTCTTTAATCACAAGCTTGTCCTAGCCCAGAGGTAGGCAAACTTTTCCCTCCCGTCGGCCACTTTGGAAATCAGTACACGCTCTGACCGCTGCATAGGGGGACAAGACTGCTTAAGGGGAGCACTCAGGAAGAACAGGGTCCAGATAATGGATCTGTGCCATGGAACTATCCTCTGTCCTATCTTGTCCTTGTACGAATGCCTTCCTCTCTGCTCCCGTACCCTGAACTAGGGTGGCCATACCTCCCTTTTAAAAAGAGGGTGCTTATGAGGTATACATGTTGCAGGGCTGCATTGGTTCCAGTGCAGCCCTGTACCATGTATTTTTCATAAGCACCCTCTTTTTAAAGGGGAGGTATGGCCACCCTACCCTGAACTCAGTCTTTCAGCGTTTGGGGGTAGGAACTAGATCCAGGTGCTAGATCCAAGATATGGAAGAGAGTAAAAAAAAAACTAGCGGTGGGCTGCATTTTGCCCCCCAGGCCTGAGTTTCCCAACCCCTCTCTTAGCCCGATGCCACTGGGCCACACCATGGTAGAAATTAGCTTGGCCACACTGTACTACAAACAGCATTGAAATGTTGATATTGGCTCTTTCACCCAGATTTAAAGAAAATAATGCAGACTTTGGAGTCAAGGGAGATTTACCGAGCCATCACTAAGGCACGTGCCCTTGCTCTGAATTCTGTAATGTAAAATGGCGGCAGTACCTTTTCACCCTCTTGTGAATTCTTCCTCCTTGGTGGGGTGGGTAAAAGAAAGGAATAACATTCATATAGGATCCATTGGCTCCCAGCCTTCCATCACAATGGAAGGAATCTAAATCAGGAGGAAGCCTGACCTTATGTGGGGCTAGCTCCTTTACTGTGTAGAAAGTTTTCTCTAATCTTACTTTCATAGTTTGGCATTTACAGGCCAAGATTTGTAAAAGCGGGTACTGATCTTCAGTTAGTCTGGCTTTTGGAGAGTCCACTTTGAAGCATCTTATAGGTCCTCTGAATTTTCAGAGAGGGCTGAAATTCCACTCCCTGGGCTTGTCTCTGCTGTTTGTCAGTAGCTGTTTGTGATGGTAGAGACAAACTGATACAGTACAAACTGCCTTATGTAGCTGCGGTTTTGCTGGTTTAGCTTAGTCCTTTAAATCAGGGGCGGGGGACCTTTTCGTGCCTGTAGGCCACTTAGAAAATTAGTTCAAGCTGCTCTATTGGCCTTCTAGGCGTTGGGGATGCTTAAAGGTTGTGTTTAGGATGGAGGATCCATGAACCTGATTATGAGTTGGGGGTGCTTAAGGGTTGTGCTTAGGATGGGGGGTGGGTGGGGGGTCTTCGAGGAATGGGAGGATCCATAAGTAGTGCCATACTGGGTCAGACCAATGGTCCATCTAGCCCAGCATCCTGTCTCCAACAGTGGCCAATCACGGTGGCTTGGGAGAAGCACCGAACAGGTCACAATGAGGGATCCATTCCCTGTTTGTTTTCCCCCAGCTCCTGTCATGTTTCCTGATCCTGTCTGGCTAATAGCTGCTAACGGACCTATCTTCCAGAAACTTGTCCAAACCTCTTTTAAACTCTGCTATAGTATTGGCCCTTACCACAGCCTCTGGCAGTAAATTTTACAACCCAGTTATACGCTGCGTGAAAAAATATTTTCTTTTATTTGTTTTAAACTTGCCACTCATGAGTTTCATGGAGTGTCCCCTAGTTCTAGTACTAGCTGAGAGGGTAAATAACTGCTCCTT
>QEPC01003194.1:2136552-2178246 GCA_003113815.1 Sphenodon punctatus | reverse complement strand
CAGGTCCTGCATGCCACTCAGGACAAGATCTAGAATAGCTCCTCCTCTCATTGGTTCCAGAACCAGCTGTTCTAGGAAGCAGTCATTTACGGCATCCAGAAATTTGACCTCCACGTCCCGCCCCGAGGAAACATTCCCCCAGTCAGTATTAGGGTAATTTAAGTCACCCATTATTATTACGTTGCTGACTTTAGTAGCCTGTCTAATCTCTTTTAGCATTGCTTTATCAGTCTCTCCGTCCTGGTCAGGGGGACGATAGTATAGCCCTACTGTGATACTCTTCCCCTTTATACCTGGAATTTCTATCCATAGAGATTCTAGGGAACAGTTTGCATTCTTTAAAATGACCATGCCATGCCCTAATCTCTGCTCCTTTTCCCTGAGCTCACTCTTTCTACAGTTGAAGATAGGGACTGGATCCATGGGCCAAATCTGGGAATTAGAAAGGGCCCAAATAAAAAACAGCTGCAGGTTAGATTTGGCCCATGGGCCTGAGGTTCCACACCCTTGCTGTAAATCTACAGGATTAAGCTGTACCAGCATTAAAGGAATCCTGCTGGTATTTCTGTGGCTTCATTCCTCCAAAGCACCATGCTATCACAAGTAGTCCTATTAGTGAGAATGGGGCTGAGCTGGCAGAATGCTTTGAATATGAGAGTCTATTCACTGTTTCTGCCAGTACAAAAAGAACAAGCCTCAAAAACCAGGCTCCTTCCAGCTGTCTCAAGTTGAACATCCAGATTCACTAGTCTCATGTGAAAGTCTTCTTGGCTCATGGGGTCAACAGTTCTGCAAGCACAAACAGCAAGGTAGATAACGCTGCCAAAGTTAATGCCAGTGCTCTGTTGGGTAGAAGTGAAACTGGGTGTGAAGCCAGTGACCTATTTCAGGATGAAGTAAGGCTGGAAGGCGTGCGAGCAGTGTAGCTTCTCTTGGAAACCATTCCCTATATACCTTTCTCCCTCTCCCACACCACGTCCTCTTGTTGCTGCTCCCTGTGCTTGGAATCCTTCTTAGTTCCCATTAGCCAAGTCGCCACTCCTTCGACTGCCTATGGGTGCAATCCTGGCAGCGGCATATGCCACCCGCAGGCGCAATGCCTGGCCAGGTGGCAGGCAAACATGTGTATGCACTTGTGTGCACAGGAAACCGCTCGGTGCAACGGCACGCCCCTGCCTAGCCCACACACCCCGCAGCCGAGGGGGGGAGGACTCCTGCTCCTCCCCCCCCCCGCAGCTGCGGGGTGTGTGGGCTGTAGGGCATAGGCAGGGGTGTGCCGTTGTGCAGGGCATGTGTGCACATGTGCGCCGGCGAACTTACACTATGCCTTGCCTAGGCGCAGTTTGATAGGGCCTCCAGGAGTGCACCCTAAATGTTTACCTGCAAGGCGGGAAGTGGGTCACAATGAAATAATACCTGCATGAACCATCGGGACAGGCTGATGTCTCCGCTGAAGGATCATAGGATTCTGTTATTGTAAACCTTGTCTCTCCTTACCTGTGTGTGACTGTCAGTCACTGGGTTTAGGACTATAGACAAAGCTACTGCAAATAATTGTGATAATTTACTATGAAACAAATCAAAATAATTATATAATATAAATCTATTATAATATAAATACACAACTCCCATAATTAAAAAATAGCTAAAATAGCTCTGCTATGAATTCCATATATGAAACCCAGCGTGTTTCAAGTCAAGCTCTTCATCAGGGGTATCTCATTAACAATTTGGCTTGTTCAATATATAAAATGTTAAATACATGCGTAAGAAACCTCATGAGAGCTGCAGAAGAAACTATTCATCACTAGCTCAGGTTTCCAAATGAGTTGAGCTATATTTGACATTTTAGATTCTGAACAGGTCCATTTTAATGAGAGACCCCCTGATGAAGAGCTTGTCTCGAAACGCATTGGGTTTCATGTAAAGAATTCATAGCGGAGCTATTTTTAAAATTATAGGAGTTGTGTATATGGATTATATTGTATAATTTTTATTTGTTTCATAGTAAATTATCAGTTATTTGCAGTAGCTTTGTCTACTGTCCTTCTGGCTTTGTGCTACTAATTGATCCTCTGTTGGCATTAGCCGTCACTGGGTTTGCCAGGTACATGTTCAGGATTGCCAACTCAGGCAATCTTGAACATATACCCAGTTGTCCAGATCTACCAGCTATTGGGTAGCTGTTCCAAAACACGCAGTAGCTAGTAAGTCCTTCCATTTCCTATCATACCAGCTATTGGGTAAGCTACCCAATAGCTGCTATGATAGGAAATGGAAGAGCTTACTATGAGCGGGGTGGCAGGTCCCTGGGAGCAGTGGCAGGAGTAGTAGTGGTGCCTGTTCCTGCCATTGCACCCAGGAACACACCACTATTGATCCAGATATCACCACTACTCCTGGGACCCAGTCCTGCCCCTGGTGGCCTTCCCATGCCCTGCCCATAGCCACTGTTACCACGTGTAACAGGAGTGACATATAAGTGCCTGTTTTGCATGGTGGGCCTGAAAGTAAAGGTACCCAAGGAAGTTATAGTAGACTTGAGTCACTGAAAACTGAGTGGTTAACTCCCTGGGACAACTTGGAGATGCTGCAGTCCAAATGCTTATCCATTTTCTCCAGCACCACGTAATAAAGAGTCCTGATACATCAGGGCTCTTCAGCTTGGCAGTGAGATGACTGAGAGAGGCTATGATAGAAATTCACAAAATCATGAGTGGTGTGGAGGAACAAGTAAGTAGGGAGCGGTTATTTACCCTTTCAAAACAATACTAGAACTAGGGGACATTCCATGAATCTAACTGGCAGCAGATTCAAAACCAACAAAGAAGTATTTCTTCCTCAGCATACAATTGACCTGTGGAACTCCTTTAAGCATAGCTGGGTTTAAACCGAGATTGAATAAGTTCCTGGAGGACAGGTCCATAAAAGATTGTTAGAGGTTATATCCCCTGACCAACTTAACTATCGGGAGCTGGGAGTAAGTAGCAGGGAATGAATTACTTCATTATTACCCATTATGTACTTCTGTGAAGCGACTGAGATTGGTCACTGTCTGAGACAGGATGCTGGGTGGATGGGCTATTAGTCTGAGCCAGTGTGGCACATCTTATGTTCTTAATACAGAGAAAACAGTGATAGAGCAAACTGTTAGCTGACATTTAGCAGCCCTGGCTTCTAAATTCCTATATCGCACAACTTAACATTTTCTCTTCCCTTTTGATTTTTAGCTTCAGTGGAAGTATTTAGTCTATCTTTGTCTGTCTTGGCAAGAAGCCCTACTTGGAGTATGGCTGGCTTCATGCTGTACCCAGCTTGGTACTGCATGCAACTCAGTAGAAATGCTTCATAGGCAGTGCCAGCGCTGCTGACTTCTTCCTATTAGTCTAGTGCATCAATGCTGAAAGAAACCAACAATCTTTGCTTTCTACTGCCTGTGCATTATCCCTCCTGCTTGTGTTGAAAGTAGAGAGTTTTATTGATCCGTCTGGCTAGTACAGAGCAGGCAAATGCCACCACAGCTAAGCCAGTTCCCATTGGTTTTAATGGCAAAGCTCCTATTGACTTCCATGAAAGCCAGACCGAGCCCTGTTTCAATAATCCCACATGGCTCTGCTAGTTCACCTTGCCTCAAGAAACTATCTCAGTAGCTTGCCATTGACAAAACGCACTGAATTTTTAATTGCCTGCTTCTCATTCATCAGACTAGAGAGGCCTTTTCTCTCTCTTGCAGACCACTTGAAAATTAGTACAAACTCCATGGGCCCATGGGGGAAGGCAGGGAGAAAGGGTCCAGATTATGGATCTATCCTTGAATTTACTGTATCTTGCAGCACTTGGATTCAGAGGCCCGACCCAGCAGAAAATGAAACGAGGTCAAATAAAAAACAGTTACGGGCCACATTTGGCCTGTGAGCCAGAGGTTCCCTACCCATACCTCCCAACGGTCTCTATTTAAGAAGGACAATTCCTCTGTGGGTAAAAACAGATGTGCGGCTGGTGGGACCGCTCTTGCGGCAGAAAATCCCAGGTGACACGACCTGGGTCAGCTTGGGGCAATGAACGGATGTGCCCACGGCCAGGGAGCCATCCCGCTGCCTGCACAGCCTGGGTAGGGTTGGGAGCACAACAAATGTGTGGGTGGCCGGCCAGCCCTGCCCGCGCTGTGCTCCCCAGCACACTTCCTCCCCCTCCACCCCCCACCATGATGGGCTGCCAGTGAAGCACAGCGATGGCTGCTGGCCATAGTGACCCCTGGCAGGTATGCCACAGCCGCACAGATGTGCTAGCCCACTTTGGCCCCGTTGGGTGGACTTTAGCCTGGGCTATGACCTCGAAGATTTTCCGAGGTCACAGCCCAGGCTAGCTGCCAACATGGCGTGGCCCTGGGGTAGAAGCAGGCCAACATCTGGCAGCAACAAAACAGACATTCCGGTGACTTGTGGGCCACCGTTGCATCTGTTTTTACCCGTTGAGTGCTAAATCCCCCCCGTCCCTCTTTCAGGGCATCAAAGTCCCTCTTCCAGGGGATGGACAGACAGACGGACAGGAAGACTGATATTCAAGCCTCAGGCACCTCTTTTGTGGTTGCCTCCCAGGAAGAACACTTGAGAGGAGAATGGGGAGATGATGGAACGACAAGACACTAAGTGGAATGATAAGCAGGAAAGCTTCTATCATAGGCGATTCGTAAGGGGGGGGGCAGTGGGTGGCACGTGCCCCCCTGCCCCAGATTCTTAGAAGCCCTATAGAACTCTTGCCTAGCCCCCTGCCTAGTTCCCACTCCTGTGCCCCCCCATTATCAAGAGTTACCAGTCACCTATGGCTTCTGTCCTTCTTTAGGCACTTGGAATAGTGGGAGAGGGGTGTGTGTGTGTGGAGGGGCAGAGTTTATATGCTGAGGGGTGGGGCTTATTGGCCAAGGGTTGTGGCTTTTCTGTCTGGTGGCTGGAAATGTTAGGAGGTATGCCTACCTTTACTAGACTTCCCCCCCCCCGAGTTCTGCAGGCCAGATGATTCTGCACGCTGGCCCGGAAGTGCTCCACGATGGTCTGGCAACTGATGGGCGGAGTGTGGCTGGAGGGCTGCAATTAATGAGGAATTGAAGGGCAGGGGCGGATTGGCAAGTCTCCCTACTGGGAGATTTCCGAGTGGGCCAATGTCCCCAGTGACGTCATGGGGCCAGCCGAGCTGGGGTTTGTTTGTTTTTCATCCAGTCAGGGGCCAGGGCCAGGTCAGTTTACCACCTGACTGGTCTCCCTGGCGATGGGCCTCGCCCCTCAGTTCTCCTCCCCTCACAGAAACTGCGCACGCACAAGTTCCTGTGTTGGCGGGAAGAGTGTGAGCGGTGTTGCTGGGCCCCGTGGCAAGGAGGGTGAGTGGAGCAGAGCCGACTCCCTCAAGGGGCTGTTTGGTGCTCACCACAGGCTGGAAGTTCCCCATCTAAACCGAGAAACACTGCACTATTGTGTGAAAAGGGGGTAGATTAGCCTTTGAGTCTTAAACTACCTATATTTAATTGATGCGTTGTTGTAAGCCACCCTCAGTCTTATGGAAAGGGCTGGGTATAAACTCAATAATAATAATAAAACAGCACATTAAATATTGCATCAGAGCAATACAAGAAGGTGGATCTGGCTGCAGGCTGCGCAGCAGCATCTCTGACTCAACTGTTTCTCTCTCACATCAGCTGCCTTAAATAATTTAGAAATCGGGAGACTTACATGTATTCTCTATTTGCTTGCTAAATGCTTACACGTCCAATTATTGGTGCCTTCCCTTTCTGTGTCCGCTACCTCTCTTTTCTTCACTCCTTCTCGTATATTAGGGGCCAGGCTTGCTCAGCAAAAACTGAGACAAAGGGCACTTGCGCACAAGACGGGAGGGAGGGGACCTGCTGCCGTGAGCCGATATCACGGCAGGGGGAATCGCGTCAAGCTCCGCTCGTGTGTGCAGGGTTTTTCAATGTCCTTCGCCTGTTTCCGCTGTGTTTTCACTCATGGATTACAGGGCTGGATTTTGAGCTCCGTAATCCGTGAGCGAAATCATGGCAGAAATGGGCTAATGACATTTTAAAAACCCTGCGCACACAAGTGGAGCGTCACGTGATTTACCCTGCCATAATTTTGGCTCATGGCAGTTT
Source organism: Sphenodon punctatus (assembly GCA_003113815.1). Taxonomy (NCBI): domain Eukaryota; kingdom Metazoa; phylum Chordata; class Lepidosauria; order Sphenodontia; family Sphenodontidae; genus Sphenodon; species Sphenodon punctatus. Next base: position 2,172,104 of record QEPC01003194.1, on the reverse strand, counting down.
GCATCCCCTCCTCCCCCCCACTCCTGTCTCGTGTGCGAACAGCTAGAGGCTGGCATAGGCCATTGCAGAATCTGGAAAGAGAAGTACTAGAAAGAACTAATCCGCTTGGGGTTAGGGGCACCCAGAAAGCCAGTCATCCTAGCGAGCTTTCATTTCATCTATTGAATCATTGGAAGATCTAGGCTTAGTGTGACTCACGCTTAGGTTTTCAGAGATTGGGATGGAGAGATGCTGGCCTAGGTGTCAAGCTCAGGTGTGCTGCAAGGATTGCAAGGCCTGTAAAGGCCTGCAGTTGGGCTGAAGGACACAAACTGATGCCGTCTGCGTTTCTGCTTTGTTAGTGAAGTGGTTAATGAACTAACTTCCCTCTTTTTGCCAGTGATTATATTAATGCTATCTCTGAAGATGGTCTCTGCTAGAATATTGGTGGTATCCAGTTGCTTTAATCTGGCTCCATAATAGAATTTTTCATGCAGGAAAGGAAGTTGGCATGGGTACCAATAAATTGTAATGGAGTGACTCCTGCCACCCTGGATTGTGTAGGATGGAGGAAAGAGAAGGGGGTGTCGCATTTGACTTGATCTCCCTGTAACTTTGTATCAAGTAAACACAACAGTCCTGTCCTAAATCGCAAACTCTTAAGTGAAAAAAGGTGAGAGTTGGATATATCTCAGGACAGTAATCCAACATCTTTGTGCCAGATGTTCCTTCTCCCACCATATGTGTTTCAGATAAAGATGGCTACAGAAACAGGGGATGCCCTGAGATGGGTTCATCCTTTTGTGGCTTCAATAGGAGGGATCAGCTTGAAGTATAAAGAGCTAAATTTCTTACCTGTATTTACAGGCTAGACATGAATTACTTTGACATAAAGGTGTGGATTTTTTTTAATGGGTACTCAGGGAGTTGAGCAGGCCTTCAGCAGAGCCAAACAAGCCCATGCTACTGGGCGGAGGAGCGTACAGTCGCTTGTAAAATATATATATATATATATATAATTTATTTATTTTTAAAAATTATTTTTTTAATTCTTTTTTTTTTTTTTAAAGTAGCTGGATCTTAACTTGGGATGTTTTCGGGAGGGATTGGCCACAACAGATCATATTTTTGTTCTGTCTGCTTTAATATCTAAATATGTTTCCCCTCAGAGGAAACTTTATCTTTGCTTCATAGATCTAGAGAAGGCTTTCGACTTGGTTAGTAGGGAACGCCTTTGGGCGAAATTTAGATCTCTAGCTATTGAACCTAGACTCTTGTTTTTGCTGATAAAATTCCATGAGCGTAATTCACTGCGGGTGTGCTTTAATATGCAAGGTGCTTTATCCCAAGCGATACAGGTTCGAGTAGGAGTGAGGCAGGGATGCCTATTGGCCCCGGCACTCTTTAACCTGTACTTGAACGATTCTGTGCATGCCTTAAAATTGATCGATACGCATGCCCCCAAAATTGGTGATCACCGAATCCCGTTACTCTTATATGCTGATGACACCATGCTGATTTCTCAGACCATTGTAGGTCTGCGACGGGCAATGCAAGCTTTTGGGGACTACTGCCAGATCGAACAGTTATCGATTAATTTCTCTAAAACTAAGGTCTTGGTGGTAGGGGCTAGAGGAGTCCAGAAGCTTCATCGATGGGCAATTGGCCCAAATGACATCGGGCAGGTACAAAGCTTTAAATATCTGGGGGTGATTTTTTCCTCCCATGGGGGTTGGAAAGATCACTTTGCAGCTGCCCAAGTGCTTGCCAGAAAGACCTCAATGGCAATTATGAAGTTCTTCTTTGGTAAGGGGGAGAAATTGGTACTCCCAGCACTCTGCCTATTTAGGGCGAAGGTTGTCAGTCAGTTGTTATATGCGTTTTCCATCTGGGGACTCTCTTTTTTTATGCCATTTGGAATCTATACGAAACCGGTTTCTACGGTCGGTTTTGGGTGCCCCTAGGGGGACCCCACTGGTGATTTTGAGAGCCGAGGCCTGTTGCTTGCCGCTCAGAGCATATGCTCTGCAGGCTTTGGTTACTTATTGGTTTAAGGTGACCCTTTATCCACCCCGTGCGGATTCCCTTTTAGCACTGACTCTCGGGAGTGGCCTAGGGGATTCTTGGATATTGGCAGCAGAGCGGGAAGTTTGACATTTGGGGTTTTCACCTGAGAGCCTTACCAACTTAGGCCTGGGAACCGCAAGGAGTCTAATAAAAAGACGAGTGCGAGATCAGACCCTCCAATTGGAGGGGGAGCTCTTGTCTGCACAGAAGGTGGCCCCAGCATAGCAAACCATATAACCTAATGGCCCCAGGACCATACTATCTTTTTGTGTGGGAAGACGCTAGAGAGCGTGTAACTTTTCTCAAAATGAGAATAAATATGTTCCCCTCGGTGGTTCTGGAAGGCCGCTATAGGTAAATTCTGTGGGCACTACGGCTGTGCCCCCTGTGCCATCTGGGGGCGGTAGATACTTTAGAGCATATGTTTTTTCAGTGCCCCGCTTTGGTTGGCCCCAGATGCAAATTCCTGGGGAGGATTCTCCCATGCCATGGCCTGGCAATAACGGACATACAGAGCTTACTTAGCCCTAATGATTCAGAACGAACTAAGATTGTGGCCAGGTTCGGTCTGGCGATTCAAGGTATCCGTCACCCATTTTTGGCCTCCCACTGAAAGTTTGCATTTATATCCAAGTCCTAATGTATTCCTATCGCTGGAAGTTGTAGCGGCCCTCATCCCATTTCGGCTGGGAGGTCGCTGGCCCAAATCGGGGGGATAGATTTGTTGTAGGGGGGTGGGGCGGTGTGGGTATAGTCTATTTATGTTATAACTGGTCTTGGTCTAGTTACGGAGCTTTATTATAGTTTGGTTTATATCTTCTCTTGCTAGTTAGGTGGGTGTGTTCCCAATTTTATTTGGTGTTTGTGATTATGGTCTTGCTGGGCTCCACTCAACAAGGCATTTATGTAAGCTTAGGTAAATTTATGTAAATTTGTTAAATGCCTTGGCCAAACAATAAACTATATTGATTGATTTGAACTTGGGATGCCATTGTAAAATGGACAGCCATATCCTCAGCTGTGTGGCTCCTTGGACCTCTGTGGAATTACACTGGTTTACACCAGGGAAGATTCTGATGGTTGGTTTATGCAGAGCTCTTATCCAGGCATGGGGAACCCCTTTCCTCCCTACTTTGGAAACTAACTAGTACATGCTCTGTAAACCACATGAGATTTAAGGTGCTTGAGATGCGTGGTAGAATGCAGGAAGGAAAGATCTATGGATCTCCGCGATGGATCCATCTGGAGTGCATGCCCTCCTCTCCTCCCCCTTCCCTTCACCTCCCTCTTTCAATGGAATGGACTGGGTCCATGGGCCAGATCCAGGAATTGTAAGGAGACACATAAAAGGTAGCTGGGGGGCGAGGGAATAGATTTGGATCCCATCCCTGTCTTATACAAACAAACATCCTCTGAAATGGCACAAACTCTACAAGCAGACACGCAGGCAGGGTGACCCTCTGCCTTTAAAGTCAGTGGGTGCTTTTAGATGGACGGCACCCACGGCTCTTCTCCGCCTCACACCCGAGTGGCCCGTCCGTCTAAAGGAACATCCCAGAGCACAGGCCTGGGGCACCAACCGGAGGCGGAGCTGCAGTCTGTCTCCTTAACCAATAGCCACTGCAGCTCTGCACTTGGCCGGGGCTGCCCCAGGCAACGCCATAGAGCTGGGGCAGCAGCCTAGAGCGTCGGGTCATCTGCCCACAGCTCTATGGTGTGGGGGAGCGGGATGCCATGTGAGCGGACTGCATGCTGCGGCCGCTGCTGGGTCCATGTAAACCCGGCGTGGGTGGGGCTGCACGCAGGGAATTCAAGGCTGACCACCCCTGGAGCAGGTCTGGGGGTGGTCAACCCCTGGTCTGTCTTAGACACTCAATGAGAGTTTTACAACTGACTTTAATTGTAGAGGATTGTGCCCTCCAGTTTTGCCATGTGCCAGCAAACCCTGCCCATTATGCTACTCTTCGTTAGGCCCCTTCTGTAAGGTGCCTGCCTCTTAAATTGACCTTTTAGGATACCCTCCCATAAAATGCTGGAGCCAGGCACAGCAATAGGGATGCTGAATGATCTTCTGGGAATGGCCGCCGCAGCAGGTAAGCTTGTGTGCTGAAGGCTGATTATATTCTGCTGACTGTCTTTAAAATGGGCATATTAGCTTGCCATTACAAGTACTAGTTGAAGAGAAGTCCTCAGACAGGCTTAATTAACATGCTTAAAACACCATGTAGACATGCCCTAATGCGGGGCAGTGGTGAGGGACCTTTCTTTATCTCGGGGCCATACTAGCAATTTAGAAATAGTGGGCGCTGCACCAACGCATACAGAGAAGTGTTGACCTGCATCACCCAGTATTTTAATATTTGTTCTGAATCTGTTATTTTAGTGCCAAAACAGAAGCATTAGCCGAGAGAGCAATGAGGAGGAATTTGCAGGGCATGGGGAAGAGGCTGTGGATTGCAGAAAGATATGGGTGTGGTAAAAAGATCGGAAGATAAGCTGAGATGGAATGCATGTTTGGGTGGGTGCTCAAGGCAGGGGGAGTGTCCAAACCATGGAACTGACTTGTTGATCCTGCCTCTACCCTTACACACAGTCTCTCATCTTTGCTTGCTTCTCCTGAAGCACACTCCTTCAGCACTGAAAGGTGGGGGCTTTATCTGGGGGGGCCAGATCCAAAAACTGGAAAGGGACCAAATAAAAACCAAACAAAGAGTCCCCCACACCTGCCCTAAATTGTGTGTGGTTTGGAGGCGAAGAGAGACTTTCAGTTCAATGGTTTGAGCCTTGTCTATCATGGGGAAAGGGCCTGTGTGCAAAATCATGTCATCTAACCAGGTGTTATACCCAGGTGTGTCCTCCGTATGCACACCTGGAGGACAGGTGTGACCAAACCCATGTTAACGGATTGTGTTTCAATGTAGAATCCCAGCTAACATGCTCAACATCCCTTACCCAGGGGTCGACAAAGCCATGTAGAATATTAGCCTCTTAGAAATTGTCCCTCTTCCTTGGGCAGTTTCCCAGACGTTGGAATCTGAGCTCATCATTAGGAAAATGAAACCAGTTGCTCCTTTCCCCATTTTAATTTCTGACATAGTGTTGAAGGCCTATGTTGCACAGACCTTCATTACTGTATGTTTCCTTACATGCTCGAAGTGGCAACATAAATTCAATGTCAAGGTTGTTAACTAGCTTCATTGGCATCTAAGCCCATACTCATCAAGATGAATGGGGCAGTTTCCATCTTTTGACTTTTGCTCCAAGCTCCTTGTGGGCTCTTGGGCAGTGCTTAATTAGTTCTGGGGTTTAAGACTGCTCCAAATGTCGTCCCCCCCAGCATGTGGGTATTCAGAAAAGTTGGTGGAGCTGCCCTGCTGTCCCTGTTGGCAGTCCTCCAGCCTGGAGGCCCTATTTTTGCCAGCCCTGGCTGCAGTTAAGCCCCAAGCTTGTCAGGGAGAGACCGGGGAGGAGGCTGGTGCTTCTGCACCCAGCTGGTTCTTGCAGAACAGCAGTGGCACTGCAGGGTGAGAAAGAGATGCCAAGGCTATGCCTTGGCATGAAAAGAGGTGCTACGGCTAAGACCTGGGAAGCCCTACCACAAATTAAGCATCTGCAGGGTCTGTTACCATGAATCATTCCTTACCTCAGGGTAATTTACTTCTAAATAAGACTGCTCCCAGAATGCCTTACACAGGATAAAGCTGTTGGTGTGGCTGCTCTTACCATGTATTAAATCAGTGAGAGTGGTCATGTGAACAGTTGCTGGGTGGCAACATTATTATTATTTATATAATGCCAGAAATGTACCTGGCATGGAACAATCATTAATAGGTTGCTGCCCTGAGGGGTTTACAGACTATGGGAGATAAGGGAGGGGAGAGTAGGCTATTCTCACTGAATTATCTTCACTGGGAAGCACTTTAACTCCTAGTTTCGGAGTGATCACGCAAATGGTTTTATCTGCAGCATGGGTAAATTACCCATAGGCAGGGACCAGAGTTCACTGCACCAAAAAAAATCTTAAATTCTGCAACCAGTGAAGCCAAATTCTGCAGATTCACTACGAGCATTAATATTTGCCTAATTAACTTGATTTGCATAATTATGCTATAATTTATACATGCACATTTGCTTACCAGCATGCCTTTTTCAACTGGTTTGACATAGAATCACAAGTTTGTTAATTACACACCACTCAAAGCCTCTGGAATTTCAGCACCCAAGAACTCCCATCTCCATGTTAAAGCCCCAGGCCTCACTCACCAAAATACCGGGTCCTATGACCCTCCCCACCCACAATTCATCTCCCAGCAGCCTATTCACCCTTAGGCTTGTGATCACACCTCCCTGACAGACAGCAGCTGCAGCAGCAGTTTTAGTTTGGGGTCAGGCAACAAGTTTATGCCTGAGCCAGGAATTAAAGATCCTGCAGACAGCTCCCTCTGCAGTTTCAGCCTGGCGCTGTGAGGATTGGCTGATTCTGCAAAAATCACTGCAAATTGCAGCAATGTAGTCAACACGGGTTTCTGCCCATAGGTAAAGAATGTTTTCTGCCAACAGGTCCTCAAATGTCTATGCATCAGTTCCATTTGCCTCAAGCTTTTGACGTATGTCTTAGTGACCTTTAAAAGCTGGGATTCTGAAGACTATTTGGGGAACTGTCTGAACCCCCTAGTGCTTTGCCCCTACACTGTGTGGAAGAATATTTAAGGTCTCCACTGAAGGGGCAGTTGTGCCATGGCTGTATCTTACTCCAGTGCTTACTCTGAAATGGTTGCTAGCAGTGCAGTTGAAAGCTGACACACTTAGCCTAGCGCATCGCCCTCTTCCTCTACCCCTTTTTCTTTAGTAGTTCTTTCAGGGTTGTGGAATCCTTACACTCCAATCAACATTCCTGAAATGTTTGAGGTAGGCCTGAGAATCCCCACCCAAAAAGCCCTACTGGTTTTGAGGATAGGCAGGTACGCACCTGAGGCTGCATTAGGCCTTTCACCTATTTCTTCCATGGGATGTAGTGCACCCCACCCACACCGAACCACTCTTGCCCCCTGACAGGAGGTCAGCTTCTGTCTCTGGACTTGAGATTCATTTTGACGCTTCCTGAAGTTTAGATCTTCTGCGCCACCATGAATGCTAGCAAATGGTGTTTTTGCTTGCTCCGGGGCAGTGGTTTCCAGACGTTTTGCACCATGCTCCCTTCCTCTTGTCTGTGGCACTTGTAGGAGCCTCACCCCTCCAGGTTTTGCCCAGAGATTCCAGATTTCGACCCAGAGTCTCCGGGCTCCAGGGGAAGCCCTGATTTCTCTGGGTCAGCCAGGCACACCCCAGTAACTTGAAGAAATCAGGGGTGGCAGGGGTTAGAGTTACACCAAAGGGGTCTACAACCTCTTGCCCTGCCGAGGTTTGCTATATATGCAAATGTTTCAGGACACTTGTGAAAAATATATTTCACGCCCTGTATTGGCGCCTTTCACCAGTGTCCTGAAACATTTGCATATACAGCAGCCCTGGCCTGCCAATGTAGGCCTGCCCCCTCAAGCTTAGGTACTGGAGACCCCACCACCACATGTACACTTGCACCTTGCTCCCTCTTCCCCTTGCCACCCTACACTTCTTCACCGTCTCTTTCACCCTTGTCCTCTCACGCTCTCCCCCTTGCTACCCTGCCATTTTAGAAAATCTCTGTAGCTCAGTGAGAGTGGTGCTAGCCATTTATTTGCAACTGCGCTTCTTCTCTCATGGCCTTTCCTGCAAAATATCCCAGTTTGAGACCCCATGTTCTAGAACAGGTGAACTGTCGCATTCTGTCCCCCTCCCCACACACTGCTACAGAGCAGAGTTGGGTGTTGTGCGACAACAGTTATTGCCTTATTTAATGAGCTGCCTGATGGCGGCAGCAGCAGAGGAGGCCGGATGCGAGGTGCTAATGAGGCAGTTGCAGGCCAGCTGCCAGCATGCTAGTGTTCATGATGCAAGAATGTGGATGTACATTGCCTCTTAGAACCCCCATCCTACTTCATTAAAGTCAGCAGATGGGAGCTTTGCCATTATCTTCAGTGCGTGTAGAATTGTTCTGAACCAACCATTTGCATACATGAAAACTGGATTGGTTTTTATCCCCACCATGCCCCAGTAAAACACGATACCAGAGGGAAATTAAGGCTCCAATCTCTAAAGTGTTCTGCCAGCATAAGCCATTGGACTGTAAATGTGTGTGGGGAGAGGGGGAAAATTACAAACTACAAACAGGAGGAGGTTTCTTGCAGTCTGGCAAACAAGCGTTGGCTAGCTGCAGGCCTGCGTCCCTTTCTTGCGTGTTGCAGCTTCCACTGAGTGTCCAGACATGCAGGGCTGTTAATGGAAGCTCCCCTTGTCAACGGCCTGAAGTGTTCTGAGCTCTGTTTGCACAGATGGTGTACTGCAGTGTTAGCACCACAACTCATTCTGAGCTCAGTCTTAGCGGGAGCAGATACCACAGGAGGCCCCAGAGGAGTGAGGGAACATGCATGGTCACTCCTCTGTCTGTCCCTCTCTCTCATGAGAATAAAAAATTCCTAGGAAAATCCACTTCAGGGTTGTATAGGAGACGCAGAACTGGGGAATGGAAGACTTGGGATTCTATCCCCTCTTTTGCTGCTGTCTTGCTATGTGATTACCACCTCCCACTGGGCTTTCACCCAGAGGAGGTGGGGGCAGAGCAAAGGTGCTGTCACCCCACTTTCTGATGTAACCACATACCTTATGGGGCACCGTACGTCCATGACATCATGATGCTACATAGGAATAGGGCCATGTTGGAAAGGGGACAGGAAGATCCCTATGACTAGTCCACTTTTCTGATGTGGCCAATCCCTGTCACCCCTTAAAAGCCCCACTTTTCTGGATTTCTGACAGCACCCCTGGCTGTCTTGGACAAATTAGGGCTCCGGAGCCCTGCCCTTTGCATCAAAACCTGTAAAGGTGCAGCCAGATGAGCTGCAGTGGGCCCAATCCTCTGCATGACCCTGTGGCGGGCAAGCACTGCCATCACACTGTGGGGCCAGCGTGGGGAGCAGGGCAAATGGTTGCCCCCACCTGTGTGAGGAAGCCAGGTGGCTGGGCCACTGCCGGAGCTCCCACCATGACCAGGACAGGCCACATGAACGGGTGCGTGTGCCCCAACCATTTGAGGTAAGGCTGCTACGTGATGTGTCCTCAGCTTTTTTCTGAGGGTGCATTGTGTATCAGCCAGCTGCTTGCCCTGCCATGCGGGGGGTGGGGGACACCTGGGGGGGAACACCTGGTGACAGCCAGTTGTAGAATGCATTGCATCGTGTGGTCTGGCTACCCAGAGTGGGTTAAGGCTGCTTAAGACATGGTAGCCTGCTCAAGGCATCTTGTGTGGCTGCACCTGGTAAAACCCAGAGAGGTAGCAACTCTATATATGTCCTTGGGCAAATCACTTCACCTCTTGGTAATTGTTTTTCCTCCCTCCCATTGTTTGACTTGTAGATTTTAAGCTGCAAGCAGTTCAGCTCAGGAACTCTCCCTGTGGCCCCAGTCCTCAAAGTGCTGCACTGGCATGACACAGTGCTTGAGGATCAAAGCCATAGTACTTGTACAGTGCCTGGACTTTGTGCTTGGGGTTACCACGTAACCTATATACTGTTTTTCTGCATTCCGTCATTTCTGGCTTACTTTGGGTTCAATAGCAAAGCTGCATCTGGCATTTATAAACCAGATATCCGATGGGAAATGGAGGTAAGGCCCAGGGGGTAAACAGGAAAGGAATTATGGGCAAATGGAACTAGCTAGTAAGGACAGGAAAATGGAATGTGGCAACGCAGTAGATGGTGCAAGCCCCATTTAAATAGTTGCCACTTGGTAACTGATCATTGCGTAATTCTGTTTGAGCCCCGCCAGATGTTCACCCTGTCTCTTATACACATCTAGATGTGTATAAGAGACAGGGGCGGGGCCGTGCGGCGAGCGGTTGCACCACACAGCCCCGCCCCCTCCCCGATTGCCCTTCGCGATCAGGCCGGCATGTCTAAAGGACAGCCAGTCATCACAGAGACCGGGATCTGTCAGGGTTCAGCGTGGCAGGCCAAAAGGCCCATCACGTCTGAAATTACCCATTATTGGTTCGCTTACCACAAATCTGACACTTGCCGATAGCCACGCGGATAACTATTTCAGTTCTACCCTAGTTTAGCTGCACCACCTGGACATATTATAGCAATGCCCCTGCTTGGTCACCAAGTGTCAGTAGTTCTTCAGACACCCTCTTCCTTACTGAGTGTGCAAATTTCTCTGAGGGGGTAAGTGTTGCCATTTGATCCACAGTGCCAATTTGTTCACTGTGGCAGCAGAAATGGGAACTGCCGGTGGGAGAAATCTAAGGGGGCCAGTGTGTGGTGGAGGCTGAAAATAAATGGATGATACCCCGTAGAAGTCCCGTGTTCAATCCAGGCAGCCCCCACTCAGGAGGTCTCACATGGGAAACCCAATACACAGGCAGGCACCGTGCTCCACCCACCCTCCCTCATGACTCACAGCCACAGGGAATTCTGGGTCCAGGAAGCTCCCCCCTCCCTTCCCTGCTGTTTGCTTCCTGGTGTGTGTTGGGTTTTTGTGCCTTTTTAGAACGCTGTTTTTGAGCTGTAGGTGCTTTGCCTACACAGAGGCTGCACCGCACCCCCCCTAATGGATGGGGACAGCCATGTGGATGGACACAGGTCCGGACTGGCCCACGTGGTGGGCCTGCAATGCCCCAGAACTCTGCTGTGAGTGGAGGCTCCGTGGCACACGGGAGTGCGCATCTCTCGGCCACCTAATGAACGAGCAGCAAAAACAGACTGAACACCCTCCTGGTGTGGGCTAGCATCTCGCTTATAAGTACCCATTGAGGAAGGAAGCTGCTTATAGTCTCCTTGCTAGGACATCTCGCCCTGTCCCAAATGGATGGTTCAGTTGTTGGGTGTCACTCAGGCAGCAGCGCTATACCACTAAACGGAGACTGAGACTCTTGCTGCTTCCGAGAAATCCAGTTAACTCTCAGGGCGAGACGCAGCTGTTGCCTGGCAGCTACATGGTTGCTGTGGAAACCAGAGGTGCTAACTTGTTAATGAGACCCATGTCCCTGATTACAACTGCTGCAAAATACTAATGTTTAGTAATAGTCCCATGATTTAGGAATTCCTCAAACTGCAGAGGGGAGTTTGCTAAATGACTAAGTACTTAAAAGAAGAAGGGAGTCGAGGGAATTTGTGCCAGAATTTACATCTTAATAAGAGCTTGGATAGAAGTGTAGTTTAAGCAATCCTGCCGGAATTTCTGCTCGTAATCTGACAGTTACTTTCTTGGTTATCCTTCCGGCAGATAATCACCTGCCATCCCTCAAAGCTGAACTAAGAATTACTCTGTGCTTGACAGAACTGCTCATCCTTCCCTTTAGGAAGATAGTGTTAAATAGTGGATGAGACAGGGGGCTGAGAGCTAGCAGACCTGGGTTATATATGCCTTGTAGTGTCACTGATTCAAAACAGGATTTTATTTATTTATTTAGATTTATAACCTACCCTATTCCATGGGCTGAGAGTGCAACTTTGGAATCCTTATCTAGTTCATCCCACAATAACCCTGCAAGGAAAGTCATTATTAGTCTCATTTTACAGATGGAGAATTAGTCCCATTTTACAGATGGAGAACTGAGGCTGAGAGAGAGTGATTTGTCCAAGACCATCCAGGGAGTTTGTGGTAAAGATGGGATTTGAACCCTGGCCTTCACAGTCCAAATCTAACCTCTTATCTGCTAAACATCTGTTGTTTATGAAAATGTGTACAACTTTTAAATAAACATTGATAGGCTAAAAAAAAATAAATCCCTTATTTCCAAACCAGTCCTGCAGAAACCCACAGAACAGACACTCCCTGCTCCATCGAGTCCCATAGAACAGTTCATAGACCCTTTTGATATCTAGGTCATGTCACACCAAACCCTGTCCAGAAAGATGCAAATTCCTGGACCTTGGGTAAGGGCAAGCCACTTAGCCTCCTTGTGCTCCAGTTTCCCAAGGGAAATCATTACTGCTGGGTCCCTTTAATAATAAAGTGAAACCACGATCAACATTGAACATTTTTAGATCAAAATGTTGACCAGCTCTAGAAATAAAGATATTTGTCCAAAATGTTTCAGAGGGCTACGGATCTCTTTCCCTATGTACAGACACTCATTAGCTAAGCACACCTACTGATTCTCTCTCTCTCTCTAAATTCTACCAGGCTATTTTGTTCACTCGCTGAAGGGACCAGTCCTGGCCTATGTTCCCCAGTATTCCTGCATGACGCTGGCCAAGTTTCCATCTGAAAAATGGGTATGGCAGAATTTCACCTACCTTCACAGATATCTATATTAAAGTTTGTGAGAATCGTGATATCTATGTTCCTACACCAAATCCACCTCCTAATCACCAGGTTGTACTGTTCCTGCATGAGTTGAGTACTTTCATGCTATTCTGTAGTGCTTGGGAATGATTGAGCCCTGTTTGTCAGTTTGGGGCTTGATTTTGGTGGGAGCCGCCTGGATTGACTCTTTTGACAGCAGCAGCCTTTGGTGTTTAGCCAGGCAGGCACCTCTGCATGTGAACTCAGTTTTCAGTAGCTGGTGCTTGCTATTTATATTTATTTATTAATTAAAATATTTATATCCCGCCTCTTCTGCTCCCAGCAGCTCGAGGCGACTAACAATAAAAACACAGAATACAAAAATACACTTGTAAAAATAGATTAAAACACTACATTAAAATTCAACTAAAACTGGGGGGAGAATAATCAGCACCCACCACCCTAACCCATTCCATCCACCCATCTCCCTCACCAAATGCCTGGCGGAACAGCCAGGTCTTGCATCTTTGTCGAAAGGAAGGGAGGTCCGGAGCCAACTGGAGCTCTGCCGGCTCTGCAGGCCTCCGCTGGCTGTCCTGCTGGCTGGGACAAAGAAAAGCAAGAAGAGGAAGCAACTTTGTCCAATGTTCTGGTGGTAGGTATTGATAAATCTGTGTGAGGGGAAGGTTTTTTGTGTTGAGAGATGCAGGCTGCTTCTTTCTGTATGTAGGATTTGTGAGAACAGGAAGGGGAAGAGGAAATGATCACAGAGGGATAGTGAAAGTGGGAGGAATTAACGGCCAGGAAGAGTCCCGGACATTAAGGATATGAGCGAAGGGGAAAGCCATTGGGTACAACTGCCAATGTGACAGTGGGGAGGAATCAGCAATGTCTTTCTGGGGTCTCCTCCACACTTGCCACATTGGGCACAAAGCAGTTCTGCAGGCTAACTTCTTCTGTGCAAGAAGCCTATGGTATGACTTGAGCTCTCTTTGCAAACCACCTCCCTCAGCACACCCCACGTTGCAACTCCCTAGGAGTTAGCAGGAGGCTCAAGTGTAATGGAGACCTACCGGATTACAGCAAGGGCACATATTAAGGATGCTTGCCACCTTCATGCTCTCTGCACCTGCTGGGCTGTGTTGGCTGGAGATAGGAATGGGCAGTCATGTACTCTGAGCCTGATTTTGTACCATCTTACACCATGTGTAGCCTGCTGCCTTTTTGATTCTTTTGCAAGGGCCCACAAGGCTTGTGGTAGTAGGGGATCAGGATGTGGAAATTTGACGTTTTTCCCAGTTACTTACTGTTTAGAAATGTTCAACTCCTCTGTATTGAGCTGATGCTAATTCAGAGCCGTGTCTTGCTCTCCTTAAACATGCGTGTGACTAAACATCCAGTGAATGTAATTCTCCCCTGGCATGACTCTACTGAGTTGAGTTTGGTTTATTTTTCTCAATGGGAGTTGCATGCTGCCCTCCAATGGGCGTGTAGTTGGCAAAATAGCCACGTTAAGCTGTCTGTCTGTCCCTGAGCTGCAGTATGGCGCCTCCTGCTTTGTTGTTCCATTCAACTAAGCCGTGTGCCCATCTCCTCATTACAGGCACTCTGGGGAGAGGTGGGATTAAAGGATTATGGTAATGTTCTTCAGGAACACTCAAGAAGATTAAGACGGCTTTAATAAACTGATAAGAGAGGGACACAGCTTTGTTCCCGAGACCCTAATTTAGGTCCCGGGTTAACCTTTTCCCCTCCTCAAGAGTTTATGGCCTCCTGTCACTGTGGTGAAGTAACAAGTGACCTCCTTACTCCTTCATCTTGCTCCATGTCCACCAAACATAGAGTTTCCTTCTCTTTGGCCATGCTCTTCAGAAGGAAGAGGAAAAGCCTAGTTCCTCTTTCCCAGTAGCTCCCCGTGAAACTAAAGTCTCTTTTGTACTCTTATAGGAGACAGCACTACAGGTGCCTGTGTGTATTGCAACGGTTCACAATTGTTCCCTCCATTTTGAGACTTAAATATAATCCTTGACCCCAGACAACACCAAACTATATCCGATATCAATTGGGATCTCGACCCTATCCACAGATGATGCGACACCCGCTTGTGGTCCTGACCCACTGTTGGGCAATAAACCGGAGGTTTCAAATCTCAAGTAGTGTAAGTGGGTTGCTCCATATCACCATAGTATCTGAGATTCTCACAAAGTTTAATTGTGCTAGCATGGTGGGGCCCTAGTTCTTGAGTTGATTTCTTAGTGTTACTATAGAATCCAGGGATGACCAAACTACGACTCCTGAGTTGCATGTGTCTCTAGGGCAGGAACCTGTGTTCATTCACTGCATTTTCTTCATTGCCACCAATGGAGAAAAAGCAATGAATACAGGTCCCTGCTCCAGGGCAGTTCAGGTGCAGCCCCTGAAAACCAGGCTGGTCTTAGTGTGCAGCAAATGGAACAATGGCCCAGGGCCCTATGCTGTCTCAGATACCTTCCCTTATACTAGGCTCCTTCAGGACCCATTTGACCTCAAAGTGACTGGTTGGTGTTTCTGCTGAGCCCTGAGAGTGAGGGTCGTAGCTTGGGTTTTTTGGACAGAGCAGTGGCTGCATGATTTGGGGAGCGCAAGGAGTGAGTTTGGGTTCAGGAGGGAATGCTGCAGCTCCAGCTGCACCATAGCTGGAGGAAAAGGGTTACCATTCTTCACTGTGGCTCCTGTGCAGCTCTGACTGTGACTGCCCTGCAGAGGAGACCCAGTGACAAACTGTGCATGAGTGTGGGGGAGATGGCAGTGGAGTCTCTGTTCTGGATGTTTTCCTCTTTTTTTTCCTGACTTGGAGGGGGCAGCTGTGTCTGCAGTGGACTAATGCATGTTACTGGGGCAGCTGCTCTTCCCATTCCCTGCCCCCATGATATTGAGGAGGGAGTGAACTATGGGCTCCTGGGGGAAATGGCTCTTCCAGTTCCAGCCCTGCCATTCCATCCCGGACCTTTGCCCCATGCAGGTGGTGGTGCTGAGGCTGGGCGGGGACAGGGAGGCTGAAGTGAGGAATTGGCTTCTGCATAGGAAACCAGGCTAGTTCTAGGAACAGATGTTAAAGACAGCTTCTGTCTGTGCGTTCACAGTCATTGTTCAGACTATTCATGAAGCTAAACTGGATGCAAGCTACGGCAGGGAAGCTAGGAAATGGCAGAGGATTAGCGAAGACGCAGCTTTTTCTGGTTCCTGTGTCGTCGCCAAAAGTGTCTGGAAAAGCCTCTATGGCTAACACACCTGATGAGCACAGAGACTGTGATCCTGAAGTTGTTGAAGCCCGTGGCAAAACTCCCATTGAATTTCGTGTGTGAGAATGGCACCTGAATGGGAAGAGAGTGCAGCTGGCTTTCCATTAGTTTTGTTGACTGTGCAGGGGTATCAGGAGTTAAAGAAAAGGTGAAAGGAATGGACTTAGGGCATTGAAGTCAGCAGATCTGATTCTGAATACACCTGGATAGTGGATAAGCTGACTAGCTGATGCTATCTTTTTTTTTTTTTTTTTTTTAAACAATCACTCTTCAGAATAGAACTACATGTTAAAGAGGGCACTGCCACAGCTGCCTGCCCTAGTGCATGGCATCTATAAATATACATTTATTTGGGAAGTCCAGGAAATAAATGGGAAGAGAATAGATTGTGCCATCTTCCCCTGGTTTGGAAATTACCTAGCATGCTGTGGGCACGCCTAGAAACTATTTGGAAAGGCTGGCTGATTTTGATTTATTGGCCTCCCAGTGAGTTCATGGCTAAGATAGGATTTGAACTCTGGTCTCCCAGATCCAAGTTCAACACCTTATCCACTAGGTTATTTTCTCTCCATGGTGGCAAAAACAGCAGCTTCCATTAGGCCCCACTCTTACACCCCACCCTTTCACATCAGAATGCATGACTCTCCCACTTTTTCCTGCATAAAGTGTCTCACCACACCCAGAGGGGGCGGGAGGGAGGGTAGGCTCAGAATTACAAAAACCAGGTGATATGAGTTTGGCACATATAGTCACTGCGGATATCCTGTATCCAGGGCTGGTCTTCGAGTTTGCAGAGCCCAGGGCAAAGATAAAGTGCATGGGCCCCTGGTGGGCCCTCCCTGCTGAGGGCACCGTTTGCGGAGCCTGGAAGGTGATAGTGTCTGGGGCCCCACTGGGAGAGAGTGGGGGCCCACACCCTGCCCTGGTGAAGACAGGGACCACTACAGGGCCCACCAAAAGAGGAGGGTATGAAATGGTCACCCTGGGTTGCCTTGTGGTAAGGTTGGCCCTGCCTGTATCGTTCTTCTGCCCCTTTGAGCCTGGGGAGGAGCCATGAGGGCCACACTGGTGATTCTGTGTCCTGTTATTTATCTCTTGTATTACAGAATGACAATTTAAGATAACTTTTTGGCTACTCTTAGACCAAACCATGCTGCTTTCCCAGCCATGAGTTAACTTGTGAGTTCTCTATCTCCGCTGAAAATCAGCGTTGATAGGCAGTTTTACCATTAAACTTGATTTCAGCTAATTCAGCCAACCATAGTGTGGGAAGGCATGCTGAACTAGCTTAGCTAAACTGTGATCAAAAGAGTAGCTCCCAATTTTTTAACACTGTGACACCTTATTTTAAGATTTGTTGGACGTAAACCTGTGACCTCTGACCGGAAGTACATCTGATATCAGTCTGGAACATAACCTCATCTGCAGATGGAGGGACCCCACTTGAGGTATCGAACCTTAGTTTGGCACCGGCAAACGGCCTGTAAGGGGGGACTGACACAGTGTCCTATGCCTCCTTTCACTCTTGGCTCTGGGCATGTCTGTTTGAGGAGGTGGGGAACCTTTTCCCTTTGAAAATCAGTACTGGGCCTTATAGGAAGTGAGGGTAGGGCTGCTTAAGGGGTTTACTGAGGAGGAGTAAAAGAAAAGGAGGATCCAGAATCGGATCATGGATCCATTCCCTATCCCTGAGCACGTATCCAAATCTTTACTCCCTTTCTCTGAGCTCACTCTTTCAGGGCTTGAGGGCTGGGACTGAATCCACAGGACAGATCCAGGAATTGGAAAGGGGTCCATTTAAAAACAGCTGTGGTCCAGATTTGGCTCACCGACTTCAGGTTCTCTACTCCTGTGTAAACGGTGTGATATGGGGCACATTAGCTAGGTGAATTAAGCATCACGCATCTCAAACAGCCAGTACGTTTGAACAACTTTTAGGGCTGCCTCTATCCACGAATGTATTTAAAAGTGCACCTTCTCCCCCGCCACTGCCAGCGAAGACAAAACCTCAGGAAGGTTATAGGTTGGGCCATCATCTTCAGTATCTCCTGCGGTTCCATCGACCTAAATTCTCCCTTGCCTGGAGAGTTCAGCTCACAAAAATCCCCTCCTGCAAACAGATTCTTCTTCAAGCAATTAGGAAGATAAAGGGGTTATTATCTCCAAAAGCCCCCTCCAATTGTGTTTTGAAAACCCAACAAACTACCCCTTGTTCATTATCTGGAGAGTGGGAGGAATGGATCCTATTTATCTCCCTGGATTATAGGCTGCTTCTCTCTCCCTTTTTCTTTCTCTCCCTATTTGATCACTGCTCCATCCCACTCCAGTCTTCCAATTCTCATCTCTGTCTCTTTATTATCTCCCTCCTTTTTATTTGTGCCCCTTTGTCTGTCTCGCTCTTTCAATTAATATTTCTCTTGGTTGGAATTTGAAGAGGAATTTGCAGCTTGTTTCCCCTGGCTGGGGTTGGGAGCAGGGGAAGATAGAGATGGAGGCAAAGCCAGTTAATTTTCATCCTTCCTGATTGCCCTGGCTCTGTTGCCCAGGTTCAGCAGGGGGTCCTAGGCGAGGCTGAAACTACATAATGGGGTGTGTCAGATCTCAGCAGGAGCCTGCATTTCCCCCCTCACACCCCTTAATTAGAGTTGTTTCAATTTTTTAAAACCTGCCCCGGGAAGCTAATCGAGAAGCTGTGGAAGGGTGCGAAGGGGTGTGCCGAGGTTCTGGCAGTGGGAAGAGATCACAGGCCGACCACCTTGTGACCGGCTCTAATTGGAATCCTTGGCCTGAGTTGCAAAGAAAGACAAATGCACAATGCAGTGGGGAAGGGGACGTGCTTTAATGACAAAGAGCTTTTCTTCCTGCGTTATGAGAGAACGTAATCTTCGTGGCTTTTTTGTTTTAAGTCAGTCTAATTTGGTCATGGTAGTATGGTAGGATTTCCGAGGGTGGCTTCCATTGTCAGGTTGTGTGTGTGAATCCTCGTACTAGAGGAGGTATGGATCCTAGCAGTTTGGTGTAAGCACCCAACTATACCTAGAGGGGGTTGAAATTGAGGTCCACAGCCCACACTCGTCAATTCTATTTTGATTGTAGAAGGATATATCGGGAGTTGTTAGGCATAAAGAAACGGGCATTTCAGGAAGATAGCTGGGCGAAACTATTGAAAGCTGCAAATGCTAATTGTTCAACCTCCTTTTGGAGATTGATACATATGCGCTTTAAAAGCGGCATAGAAACAATAAGGCAAAGACCCCTTTCACCGTCAGTCTGGCAGGAGCACTATTGTGCTTTATTTTCATTGCCAGGGCAGCTTGTCCCGAAAATTTCAATTGCATCATTGACCAATTTCCGCATTGGCAGGATGTTACGGAAGAAGAAATCGCCCAGCTGATTGCTAATCTTAAATCAGGTAAGGCTCCAGGGGCAGATTATGTTACCTCAGAGATAATCAAGGCAGCCCCCCAGTGGTGGACTAGCATATTGATTCCAATTTTTACTCAAATCAATTCCCTTGGTTGTATCCCAAAAGAATGGCTGGAAAGCATTGTTCTTCCAATTTACAAGAAAGGTGGTTCATCTAGTCCCTCCAACTATCGCCCTATAAGTTTATTGAGTATTCTTGGTAAATTATATGCCCAATACTTATTGGGTCGATTACAAGTATGGATGGAAGAGAAGGTGATTTTGGTCCCGGAGCAGGCAGGTTTTACTCGGGGCCGCTCCATTGTTGATCAGGTTTTTGTTCTATCCTCGATTTTGAAAAAGTATACCCGACACCACAGGAAGATGTATTTATGTTTCGTTGATCTCCGTTCCGCTTTCGATCTGGTCAGCAGGGAACATCTCTGGGTTAAATTGAGCAAACTATCTATTGATCCTCGCCTGCTCTTCCTAATAATCGCTTTACACTCTAATAATACTTTGCAAGTCCGTTTTTCTCCCCCTAACCAATTGACAGATAAAGTCCGAGTACAGAGAGGTGTGCGCCAGGGGTGCATACTTGCCCCCACATTGTTCAATCTTTATCTGAATGATGTAATTGATTTTCTTAATCAAAAGGATCAACTTGTCCCAAAAATAGGAAATCGTAGGATTCCCGCGCTTATGTACGCGGACGATACTGTAGTTTTGTCTCAATCGCGTATAGGTTTAATGAGAGCAATGAAGCATTTTAATGTTTTCTGCCAACAGGAATGCCTTGAGCTAAACTATACGAAAACTAAGACAATGATTGTCGGGGGGGGGGGAAGCAGACCTCGTATTCAGAAATGGTACATTGATACAAGTGTGATAGAGCAGGTTAATACATTCAAGTATCTAGGAGTAATGATCTCCTCAAATGGACTACCCACTACAATGCAGTTATCCAATCTTCATCTAGAATAGCTGCCACATTATTGAAATTTTATTTCTCAAAAGGGGGGAAGTTGATCATGCCAGCAATTCGATTGTTCAGGGCAAAAGTTCTTAGTCATATTATGTATGCATTTCCTCTGTGGGGTCTAGATTATCTCACTGAACTAGAGGTTATTCAGAATAAATATTTACGAACAATTCTGGCAGTCCCCAGAGGCACCCCTCAAGTACTCTTGCGTGTCGAAATGGGTTGTTGCCCCTTAAGAGCAGTACTATTATACCAGTTAATTAAATACTGGTTAAAGATTGATGTGTTTGGGACCCCAGATAACCCCCTTATGCAGTCAGCTACCCGAGATGGCCTGATGGACTCGTGGAAAAAGACAGTGTTACAGGAAGTTCTGAAGTTGGGCTTCTCCAAGGACTATCTAAACGCAAAGGGCATCAAAGGAGCCGCAATGCTGATCAAAGAGAGAATTTATGACCAGTCTATGCAAACTGAAAACGCATTACTAGAGGCTCAGCAAGTTGCTACCCGATATTCTAGTTACCCAATGCAGTCGTGTACTCTTAGTTATTTAGCTTCTTGGAATTCCTACCAAAAAAGGATTGCTTATACAAAATTTAGGCTCAATGTATTTGCCTTGGCAATTCTGACAGGTCGTTAATGTGGGTTGGCCAGAGAAGCTCGTATCTGTCCGATTTGTGACCTTGAGGAACCGGAATCAGTTGAACGTATTTTATTCCGATGTACGGCTTACATGATGCCATGGGCACAATATTTGTCTCAGTATTTGTTGTTTTTTGATTATTCAGCTTCAATATATTTTAAAGATTTCTTTTTAGCCCATACGATACTTTAATTTCCAGGAAAGTTGCTAGCTTTTGTGTCAAACTCATCCAGATATGACAAGGCCGCTTAGAAAGTTTAGACAGGTAGTGCTGGCTTAAGGTATAAGGACAGTTGTTTGTATATTTTATTTTATTTTATTTTTATTTTAATATATATACTTGATGTTAACATTTTGGAATGTTTAGTTACTAAATGAATTTGTATATTGTAGTTTTTGTATTCTATATTGTTTTGTTGATAACCCTTGGTTAAACAATAAATTATTTATGATTATACCTAGAGGGGGGGATTTTATTATGGTAGCATCAGGATAACGAAGCACTTCAGGTGCTGCAAAGCCGTTTATTCCAAGGCTTCATGTTCTTCTCCTAGCTCCTTCTTCCTCGGGAGCCTTGTGCTGTGACGTTGGATTTTTCTTCTTTAAAACAGCGTGGTCTGGCAACAGCAGAGAACTCTGCTCCTTCTCTGCCACCACCTTCACCCACCCCAGAGTCTCCTGTTCCCTAAACTGTCTTCACCCCTTCTCCCATGCCTGGAACTCCCTGCCTGAGCACATACGCTCTGCACCCTCCTGACCTCCAAATCTCTCTGAAAAAAACTACCTCTTCAGTCAGGCTTTCCCTAGCTGCTTGCCCCCATGGGCTGTTCGCTAATGTTCCTTCTGCTGTCCTCTCATTCAGGGTTCCCTTCTCCCCTGTAGCTAAGCTAAACATGTGCACCTGCGACTCCTTATCTTCATGAATATATCCCTGTCTCTCCCTTTGTTCCTCTCTCCCTTGTCTCCCCTCCCTTGTCCATCCAAGAGTGTAAGCCCTCTGGACTAGGGACCTGTCTCTAATTGACTGTTCAGTGCCAGGCACACTGCTGGTGCTATATGAATAATTAATCATTACACCTGTACTACAAGTAATAATAATAAAAACAATAGCCTTGCACTTCCTGTGCAGAAGTTCTAGAGGCATGGGCTGAACACCACCGTCTAAGAGACCATCCCTACTTGAGCATTTTTCACTCTGGGCAAAAATACTTAATCCATCTGCAGAACCTTCCATGGAGCCTGAACTACTGGAGCTGAAATCTGAGCTTAGCCCCTTCTATTCTTGCTCCACCTTTCTTCCAGGCTTTATGGGAGGGGTGGGAGACTTCACAACATCTCTGGTTGGCCAGATGGTCAACCTTCCATGGAAGGATCCCCAAGCAGCCCACAAACCTGAATGAATCCTCCCCCTCATGGGGGAAGCGGAAGAATCTTACAAATGGGGAAACTGAGGCATGGAGAGGTTAAGAAACCTACTCAAGATCACACAGTGAGTTAGCAGCCGAGCCAGGGATAACGCTCAGTATGCCCGATTCCCAAGCTCTCCCTTTAACTGCCAGACTATGCGTTCTCTTCCACATCTATGGTTAATTAATGCAAGGTTGCTTTGAGTGCTGGACTCTGGGATGCTCTGGCTCCTCACTGCTAGCTGAACTTGCTTAGAGGACTTGTTCTGAAAAATGTTTCACACTACAGCCAGCGACACAGCAGGAAGCATGGGTCATGCTCCAGACCAACCAGTCTTACAGAATCCCTCTAACCTATACATAAAGCCTCTCTCGTGGTGGCCTTGCTGCTGCTGTCTTTGCTTTGGCTGCCTCTACCACAATCCTTCAGTGACCTGGCTGTTTGGACTATTCGTTTGCCAAGTGACTTCGCTGGTGCTGAGTCAGGAAGTCCATCATCAAGATGCACTGTAAACAACAAGGACAGTGAAAAGATATTTAAATTTAAAAAGTTTTAATTACCCAGCATGCTGCATTCAGCTCCTTTGAGCTACTTTACCCTAGATCAGTGTTCCTTAATAGGTGGCCTGCCTGGCAGTCAAATTTGGCCCATGGAGCCTATACCTGCGGCCCACAAACAGCTCAGCCTAAGTTGCTGCAGCTCAAATTTGAGCCCAGCCAGCCCCACTCACATTATCCTTCCTTCCAGGCTGGGGGAGATTGTGTGTCTTAGGCTGAGCACATACCTGATTGGCCAGATGGTGAGCCCTGCCCCTTTCTCACGCCGGGTTGGAACCAAAGTGGCAGCGGCTCTGTCTCAGTAAAAGGAAAGGGTTGCTCTTCTCTTAGCTTCTCACAGTCAGATGGGCAAAACCCCACTACCCGAGGGGGTGTGTGTGTGTAAAAGAGCAATTGAAGAGTGAATGTGTTTTTGCGTGTGTGTGTGTGAGAGAGAGAGAGAGAGAGAGAGAGTGTGGAGGCAGTGTGTCGAGGGCGGGTTATTGCATTGTGTGTCCCGGCTGCCCACCTGGCTTTCCATGTTCTTTCCTCCATTGCCTCCTTTCGCTCCTTATCCACCCATTCATTCTGCCCTGCCCCTTTGCTTCCCAGCTCTTCATCGACAGTCACACGCTGGCATATTTAATTTCATGCAAGCATATGCAAATCAACCTGTGGGCCCAAGGAGCTATGACCCCTCTTAAAAATAAAATATCGGGCCCATCAGGAAAAGCAACTGAGATAGTGCTGCCCTATATTCTGGGTGATTAGGATCAAGGCAGTCCTACTGCACAAGATCCTGCAGGTCTTGCTGCCTTGGGGATTTGGAGCAGGTGCTAGGAAACAAAAGCATGCAAGCTCTTTAAGTAGAGGCTGTCATTGGGTGTTAAGTAGAGGCTGTCATAGCCCGCTGAAGTCGGAGTTCAGTCTGTGCAGCCCCCACTCACATATTTAGCATGTAGAGCCTAATAAATGGGCAGCCCCTTACGTGTAGTTCTTGTGCATCTGTGCAGTCCCCACACACAGGTTTAGCGTGACTAGCCTAATAAATGGGCAGGTGCTCTTCCCCGCCATGTTCCACCTACCAGCCCTCACCCCCCTTCTCAGTACCCTGCCCGTTGCCATGATTTGCAGCCACAGCGAACCATAGGAAGAAGAAACCACTGCATCTGTTTTCTTTCTTCTAAGCTCCAGGAAGCGAACAACTTGAAATGATTTTGTTGTGGTACCAATAACGGCTTTTAAATGGTTTCTTGTCTGTCACTGTGTTTCCCTCTGGCCCATCTGCCTCCCACGCAGCACCAGGGTGGCTTCCTTTCCCTCCTTCCCTCCCAGGCCTTTTCCTGGTCAGTGGTCCCTGTCGCCCTCCCTTTAGCACCTGGCTGGTAGCTTTTCCATGTGTGTTCCCTAGTGGCATTCCCTGAGCTGGCTGCAGGCCTCTGCCTGCATTTACCCTATTGGCCCTTGCCAGTTAGTCAGCTGCAGGCTCACCTTTGCTTTTCCTATTGGCATTTGCCGGGTAGCCGAGTCTGGGAATGATAACAGGAAGCGCAGAGGCACAGGTGTGCAACCGGCTATTCTGTGACTGGCCAGCACCTGGCCTTTGCCCGTCACTTTCCTACAGCCATTCCCTTTGTACCCGGATGGAGGCCTTTCCTTATTCGGGGTTCTATGGCTTTTCCTTACCACCCGGCCCTCAAGTGCATGGCCAGTGCCTGCTCCCCCCCCCCCCATTTTAGGTATGCCCACAAACCCCTTCCCTTCCAATCCCCAGCTCCCAAAGCAGCATATTGCTATGCCATACTGCCATTCTCTACGCCTCCCCCCCAACATCCCTTCTTTTCCTAAAGAAGCACGGAAAACATGGATTATGAAAAATAAAATAACTTTTTTTTTAAATAAATCATTTCTTCTTGTGCCTGCTCCTTTTGGGAACAACTTGGTGCAACTACTTTGGTGGCAGGGTGGGCGGGGTGACATTTTCCCAGTCTTTCTCCTGCAGAGCCAGCTGTGGCAGAGTGTTCACCGAAGGTGCGTGGGAATGAGTGGTGGTGGGGAGCCATGCCTAGGAGCCAGCTGTGGCAGACTGGGTAGTGGTGATGGTGGTTGCCTGGCTGTTGGTTTGAGCCATAGCCCTGGCAATGGTAATCCTCTGCAAGTTGTTACAGAGAATGCAATGAAAGAGCAAGCATTGGGCATGTACTGCCAACCAGGAAGAGCTGGGAGAATGCATGGTTGAAAATGGTGTGTTGAGCTTTTAAGGCAGACTTTTATTTATTATTATCAAAACCTGTAGCCCGCCCCATCCTGCCCAATGGCAGCTTGTGTGTGCCAGTGAGAGCGAGAGGGGCCGGAATGGATAGCTCTTCGGAGCACTCGAAGCTTTTTGCCTGCAACACAATGGTGCTGGCAGACCTGGACGCAAGGAGGCTGCATGCAGTCTAATTGATGGGACACAGACATGTGGGTGTACATTAGCCTACTGTGCAGGCATGCGTGGACTACACGTGCTCTGGTGCTCCAGGACCCTGTCGTAGTGGGGGCTGTGTGTCCAGTGGGTGATGGCCGGTAGGGGCGAACACCTAATAAACAGGCAGGTGGACACCCACCTAGTATGGAGTACCATCTCATTAACACCCTTTGTGTGTGTTTGGCATTGCTGAGTGCAGTCAGACTCCAGTTCGTGACCAGGGTACTACTATATGGAGTAAAGCATGCAGCTTTGGTTGTGTAGCAAGGTGAGCCTGCCATGAAGTTGGGGGTGCATTTTGGAGGGTAGAATCGGGGGAAGGTTGGGCATACTTTCATGAGGTGGTGTTTAGGAGGAGGGACCAGAATGATGCTCTGAGGCCTTGTGGGAAAATCCATTCTCAAAGACCCAAAAGTGCAACACTTTAGGCTCCTGTTCGTAATTTTATTATCAAGTTTGCCCTTAGAAAGCCGATCTGTTTGTTTGGTTAATACAACTTGGCACTTGCTTTAGAACAGAGTCATTGTCAGGTATGGGCAATGACCGTGTAAACCAGGGTAACCCCAGGGGAGTCAGCTGAGTTGGTCAGGGATGTAGTTCTAGGTGAATTCCAAGCCTACGTCTGCTCTCAGACCAGTTGACTATTTTTTTTCTCTCTTCCCTTCTTGGCAGGTTTGGCACAATGACTTGGCATCCTGGCCTTTAGCAGTGTGGCAAGAGCAAGCTGTGCTCCCACTCCTCCTTGGCTCTGGGAGATCTGTGCTGGCTTCCCTGCCCTGGGCATTCCCTCCGTTCTCCCACTAGCTGCGGAGGGGAAAGGTCCATTATGGCTGGGGACAGACTCCCACGAAAAGTGATGGACCCCAAGAAGCTGGCTGGCTTGCTGAGGAGTGGGGGTGAAGGCACGTTGGTCATCGACAGCCGCTCCTTTGTGGAGTACAACTCTTGGCACGTCCTCAGTTCAGTCAACATCTGCTGCTCCAAGCTGGTCAAGAGGAGGCTTCAGCAGGACAAGGTCTCTATCACAGAACTTATTCAACCAGCCTCCAAGATACAGGTACCATGTTTGATCCCCTTTCTTTCTGAGGGTTCCCCTTCCAAGCTAAGCCAGGAATGGGGAACCTTAGACCCAGGGGCCAAATGTGGCCTGCAGCTAGATTTTATTTGGTCCCTTTCTAGTCCTTAGACCTGCCCCCTGGATCCAGTTCCTGTGCCTAAGCAGTGAGCACTGAAAAGCAGAGCTTGGGGTAAGGGCACAGAAAGCGATTAGTGGACAGATCAATGGCACAGATAGATGATCTCGGCTCTCCTCTTGCACTCCTTAACCATCCCTGCTCCCAAATTCTAAGCAGCCATTGGAGCTTGTACTCATTTTCAAAGTGGCTGATGGGAGGGAAACGGTTTCCCACCCCTGAGCTAAGCACAGGTTTCCTGATAGGAGCTGTGGCCTTACAGGGAACCCAGTGAGTGAGTGCTGATTGGCTTTAATCATGTGCCCCTTTTGAAATCCACTGCTACCCTCTGGCTCTGTCTGTGTGTCCTCGCCTCTTACCAAGGCTGAACAGAATGTCTCTAACTCCCTGTGTCCACAGGCATGTAGGAACATCGCTTCCTCAATGTCCTGTCCCCTACCCAAGAAGATACTAATGAGGACACTAGCAAGCATATTGACTTTCAGGAAAGACCATGGCTTCCCATCAGGAAACTAAAAAGACTTTAGTGATCAATTCCCTGCTAAAGCCTCCCCTCTCTAACCCCATTTGAAGTCTTGTAACCTCTTGTCCCTTGTGACATCAAAGCTCTTACCCCATGTCATCGCTTGTGATTCATTCCATGTTTGTTGTTATGTTCCTCTTGTTTAAATGATCTTACTGGGTCCAAGTCGGGGAGTTCTGGATGCAACTTCACTGGCCCTTTAAACAGATCGTAGTGGGTGGGGGATCGGTGTGCGGCTACAGTGGGTGGAGGTGGGTGCGTGCCTGTTCCCATGGGCGCACACCCACCTCCCTCCACAGAGCATCGGGCTTTGGAGCCCATTGCTCCGTGCGTGAGTGATGGGTGGAGGTGGGTGTAGCGCAGGAGCATGAATGCACCCCTATCCATTCCCCCGCGGCTTTCACATGGGCACCTCCATCTCCACGCAGCGAAACTGCATGGAGATGGGTGGGGACATCTTGTGTGAAAAGGGCTACCGTTTCCCCTCAGTCTGGGAGTTGTTCCAGAGCAGGCTGTCTATCTCTAGTTGAAATAATGGTCATCGTGATGTGGGAAAGCTTTCTCACTCTTAATGTGGACTCTGCAAGAAATCCTGCTGCTTCCTAGCTCTGTGTAACACAGTTTGGCCTGTACGGAGTCGATCTATTTGTCCACAAGCTTTCCCCCCTCTTTGAAGCAGGTCTATAATGGAGGCTTTTAGTGTCTCTTCTGTGTTTGCTACCCCTTACTAATTCTAGCAGCTTGGTGCATGGGTCTGAGGGTACCTGGAAAATGGGGGAGTTGTGGTATCAGAAACTTGGGGGGGAGAGGGAGATTTCCTGCCTCCCCCCCCCCAAATTACCCAATGTTTAATTTATACTCCTCTGATCTAGAAGCATGTCCCTTCCCTTGATCCAGTTGTTTCTCTTAACTGCTTGCCGAAGGGACCACCTCGCCGAAGCCAACCGTACAAAGCCTTTCTCCAGGAACCAAGGGGTTAACAGAGCTAATCCTTTCAAGTGGGATTTGTGTCAATGGGAATTGATTGTGTGCAGAGAAAACGGCAGCGAGAGGGAAGAGAGAGGATGCGATCCTTCCCCACCCGCAACATCGAAAGGTTCAGGGTACGGAAGGGAGTGCCTTAGCGGGTGCCTGTGTAGGATTCTGGTTGCCATGACACTCACACCAGGTGCGGGCCCAGCGCTAACACCTCTTCCCCTTTCTCAAGACTGAAGAAACTCCACACCAACCTGAGCTTTGCCTGTTCATCCATTTCCAAGCTCCTACTTCCACCATTACCTGTTCCTGAGGTCCATGGTTTCTTTTGCTGTCTTCCCATCATCCTTTGCTCTCTACCATTCTGGAGTTTTATTAGACTAGAACTTCTGAGGCAAGACAAGAGAGTCAGGCTGCTTTTACACGAGGCGCTGAATAGCGCCTCCTGAGTCCCGCGTTGAAAGAAAAGCCGGCGCGGGGAGTGTTTTCATGCTCCCCCTGCTGCCAGCAACGGGGAGCACGTCCCTTCCGGCAGCGCGGTGAGCATGGAAACACTCCCCGCGCCGGCTTTTCTTTCAACGCGGGACTCAGGAGGCGCTATTCAGCGCCTCGTATAAAAGCGGCCTCAGTCCCAGGGAGTTGCTGTCTTGCCACGCATTGAGCCATGGCATGACCCACAGGCCTTGGCATTGACTTAAATTACTGCCTGCTGAGCAGCAATTGTGGCAGTGCAGAGTACAGCTCACCAGTGACAGCAAAGCTTTTAGTCCTCTCCTGTGGATGCCTCCTCTACAATTAGCCCAGGTATATACAGATATTGGGCAGCTTAGCAGCTGCCCGTTAACAACTCACTTTCCCTCCTGTCGTCCCTGCAGCTCTCCATTTGGGGGTAGCTCTCAGCAGTCTGATTACAAGCTCCTGCTTTTTACTGTTCTTTCTTCTCTTCCTTCCCTCCCCCCAATACTTTGTTATTTTATAGCAAAGCAAGGGTAATTCAGGCGATTAATCAAATGCTAGGCCCAGCTGGAGCCATCTGTGGAGTCCTCGCACCCCTCCCCTTGCACGCGTGCCAAGATGCCTCCTGATTGGCTTGCGGTGACATCACCCAGCCCGGATCAAGGGAAAACACTCCTTTTGCCTCCAATCTGCTTTACTGATGCTCTGGGCGGGGTGATTGGTGAGGATTGCAGTGAATGAATTCTGAATGGATTTAGTTGCTATTAAGTAGGCTGGAGAATAAGGCTGAATAATCAGTTTTTACAAGCTGGGGTAGGGCGGGAGAGATGAGTGCTCCCTCCCCGTTGGTAGGATCACCTCTGCAGTGGAGTAGCAGCAGGGGGTGGGTTTAGAAGGAGAGTCCAGAAGGTTAAGCTAAGCTGATGCCTATCCAATGCCTCCTGCCTGCAAACATGTAGGAGTGCTGCAGCCAGGCTAAGGAGAGGAGGGAATTGCTGTAGTCAAAAGGAGCTCTTCCAAGACTTTCCTATTGTACTTTTATCATTGTCCCCATAATGGAGGCATTTTGGTTGCTGATATCACCAGAACTGCAAATTGATCCAGCCTCAAACATCCCTTTTTAAATGTCTAGGCAGCATCACACAGGTGTTTATATTTAGGGCTCATTCACACAATCCTCTGTTGGAGTGGCACAAACACACTCAGAGTGTTTTGTAAAACTCTTACCCCTCTCTGTGCTCCTTGATGATTAGTGTTCTCTGCCCCCAAGGCATTGAATTGCAGCAACATTAATAACTGTGTAAATGCATTGCTACAGGGCAGGGGCATACACAGGTTTGGGCACAAGTGGTGAATTTGCAAAAAGGAAAGGTATTGTTTGAATGAGT
This sequence comes from Sphenodon punctatus, assembly GCA_003113815.1. Lineage (NCBI taxonomy): Eukaryota > Metazoa > Chordata > Lepidosauria > Sphenodontia > Sphenodontidae > Sphenodon > Sphenodon punctatus. Next base: position 2,142,434 of record QEPC01003194.1, on the reverse strand, counting down.
TCTAACTCTGTCAAGTAGCAATGGTGGCATGTGATTTCATTAACCCACAGGAAGCTTTAGTCTCTGGTATCTCGTTTCCTGTTTGGTACTTCCTACCTTTGTGGCTTCAGTAAGTGTGACTGGAAAGGCTTGTAGCAGCAATTCCTGTTGTGCTCCATGCTACTTCTAGGACACTGCATGCAGAGCATTCCTCCATACCCTTTGCATTATGGGAAAAAAAACCACAGTGCAGCAGTGACGGGCCATGGAAATATAATTTTTTAAAATTTATTTATTCACATTTTACCCTGCCCTTCTCCTTAAGACTCAGGGCAGCAGCTTACAACATTAAAAATATAAAATAAAATAAAACACATTAAAATCTCTTAACCCCAACCATCCACTCACCCCATCCTTTATCCCCACCTACTGTCCATCAATCCTCATCCCCAAAACCTCCCACCCAACCCTATCCCAGCCTGCCAAGCACCTGGCCAAACAAAAAAGTCTTGCGTCTCCTCTGGAAGATGAATACGCTTGGGTTTAGATGGATCTCCAAGGGGAATTGGTGTGAATGCCTTGCTACTAGACAATTCCAGCACCGATTTAAGAAACAAAGGTTAGTTTGCAAGGGAGAAGGGTGTTGTGTGAAGGGTCCTATAGCCTAATATCCTGTCTCTCGTGGTGTCCAGCACCAGACAAAGATGCTAGAAAAATGCAGTGGAGTACTATATTCAGATCCACCCCTTCAGTTACCTTAGTACAGGATCCCCTAAGTGGCTCAGCTGCAAAGCTCATTCTGCTGGAGTCTGTACGATGCATTTCAGAAAGGTATCCCATGCCCCAGTGCTCTTGCAATCAAAAGTTGTATAGCCGTGAAACAGTAGAGTTAGACAAGGAGGCATTTTATTTGTTTATATCTATTGGTTCTTAAATTGTGATCGTAGACTTCTCCCTGGACAGCAGTCCTGACACTGGACATTCCCATCACATACCAGAAGGAAGTAGAACTCAAGCTTGGAGGGGGGAGGCCCTCCAGGGACTACTGTGTTCAGGAAGCCAATTCTGTACTGCTGCTCCCATATACAGAAGTTAATGTTTCCGTTGCAGTTGTTTGAAATTTTGGGGTTGAGGGGGAGGTGTTTGGTTATATATTATAGTAACGAAGTTTAAAAGGTTGGTTTGTTTACTCTTTAAAACTGAAATTTGCCTTCAAATTTTTTTCATGGCTTCCAAAACTTGATTTCCCTCCCCCCGCCCAGTCCCAAACACGATAGCAACCTTTTAGCTGGGACCCCATGAATTCTGCACTGCTGCAATTGCAGCCATTTTTGCAAAATTTTGCATTTGGGCAAATTGTCGCAGAAATTGCCTCTGCCAGCACAGAATTACAACCTGAGTGGGTAGTATTATGAGCTAGCCAGTGGACTACTGTTGTTGTTCACTGCATGCCTCTGGCGCAAATCCCGCTCCCTCCCTGACTTCCTCCATTACAAATTCTCCCTCTCCTCCCTCTCCTCGGCTATCTCCCTAGCTAGGCATCGCTATTATGCCTCTAGGATCGAATCTTTCTCCCGCGACCCTCGCCGCCTTTTCTCTACTTTCGACTCCCTTCTCAAACCCCCCTGCCCTCCTCCGCCCTCTTCCCTTGCTGCTCAGGATCTTGCGTCGTTCTTCACCTCCAAGATTGACAAGATCCGTCGGGATATTGCCCCCCGCCCCCCTCCCTCCTCGCATCCTTCCCTCCTGCCTCTCTCCAGGAAATCTCTGCTCTTCTCTCTTCATCCAACCCCTCCACCTGCCCCCTTGACCCGATCCCCTCCCGCCTCCTGACCTCTATTGCTCCCACTGTCGCTCCCCCCCTTCTGCATGTCGTCAATCTCTCCCTTTCCACAGGCTCCTTCCCCTCTGCCTTCAAACATGCCACTGTCTCCCCCATCCTCAAAAAGCCTACCCTGGACCCTTTCGATCCCTCTAGTTACCGGCCGGTCTCCCTCCTTCCCTTTGCTTCGAAGCTCCTGGAACGTGTCGTCTACTCCCGCTGCCTGAACCTCCTCTCTGCCAACTCCTCCCTGGACCCTCTCCAGTCCGGCTTCCGCCCCCTCCACTCTACTGAAACTGCCCTGGCCAAGATCACCAATGATCTACTTGTCGCTAAATCGAAGCGCCACTACTCCGTTCTTGTCCTCCTTGACCTCTCTGCTGCCTTTGACACTGTCGACCACTCGCTCCTCTTGGACTCGCTTTACTCTTTGGGCTTCCGTGGCTCTGTCTTTGACTGGTTCTCCTCCTACCTCTCTGACCGCTCCTTTAATGTCTCCCTCCCCGAGTCGACCTCCCCCTCCCTTCCCCTCTCGGTTGGGGTTCCCCAAGGTTCTGTCCTTGGCCCTCTCCTCTTCTCTATCTACACCCGGTCCCTTGGTGAAATTATTGCCTCCCACGGGTTCCAATACCATCTCTATGCTGATGACACCCAACTCTATCTCTCTACCCCCTCTCTCTCCTCCTCTGTCCGCTCACGCCTCGTCGACTGCCTCTCTGATATCTCCGCCTGGATGTCCCGACGCCAACTCAAACTGAACATGGCCAAGACTGAACTCCTCATTTTTCCTCCATCCCCCTCCTCTCCCTCTGACCTGACCGTCTGCATTGATGGGGTCACCATCCGTCCTGTTCTCCGTGCCCGCAGCTTGGGCTTCATTTTTGACACGCACCTCTCCTTTAAACCTTACATTGACTCTGTGGCCAAATCCTGCCGATTCGCTCTCCTCAACATTGCCCGCATACGCCCCTTTCTATCTGTCTCCTCGGCCAAAATCCTTGTTCATGCCATGGTTATCTCTCGCCTCGACTACTGCAACCTCCTCCTTGCTGGCCTCCCTCGCTCCCACCTGTCCCCCCTTGTTGCGATCCAAAACTCTGCCGCCAAGATCATTCACTCTGCCCGTCGCTTCGACCATGTAACGCCTCTCCTCCTCTCCCTTCACTGGCTCCCCCTTCCTGAACGTATCCTGTTCAAACTCCTGGTTTTCACGTTCAAATCGCTCCATGACCAAGCTCCCCCTTACCTCTCGGACCTAATCGCCCTACGCACTCCTGCGCGCGCTCTCCGCTCTTCCTCTGTCCCCTCCCTCGCTCTCCCTCGTTTCTCCTGCTCGCCCAACCGCCTTCGTCCCTTCTCCCTCGCTGCCCCGCATGCCTGGAACTCCCTCCCTGCCGACATCCGCCTTGCCTCCTCCCTCCGCTCCTTCAAATCCCTCCTCAAGACCCACCTTTTCCATGCTGCCTTTCCCAATGCCCTCTAGTCTTTCCCCTTGCTCTTACTGTCAGCCCTCCTCTGCTGACTGCTGCTACCGACCACCTTGTAACCAAGCCAAGTACACGCACCTGAGACTTCGCATCCGCCTGAATGTTTGTTTGTCTTCTCCCATGTCTCTCTCGCTGCCCCCTCTCCTTGTCTCCCCCTCCTTGTCTTTTAAATTGTAAGCCACAGGTAGGGACCGCAGCTGATTGTATGTTCTGTACAGCGCCAGGTTGTTACTGGCGCTTTATAAATGTTTAATAATAATAATAATGCGCGCGCGCACGCACGCACGCACGCACGCACGCACACGCTCTCTCTCTCTCGCTTTCTCCCCAGGGCCATGGGGGAGGAGCAGCCTACAACCCCTAACCCTCTTCTTAGGAAAGCACTCCCCTTCCCCTACTGTTATGTCTGCATAGTTTTTTATGAGGTGGTTTTAAGACCAAAGTTCAAAATTGATAGAATGGAATGCTGGGAAATTCATTGCTATTGAAAATTTGCATAACTTCCAGGATTTAGTTCATTTGCATAATCTGCATGCAGATTCTGGATTTTTTGATCCCATAATTTGGTTTTCCTGGTTGCAGAATTTTTGGGGAGGGATTGCAGAGCACACAGGGCCAAGCCGCTAGCCAATCAAAAGCAGCAGTTTGGAAATGCAAATCTAAAGAGAGAGAACCTGAGGAGAAAATAAAGTTCTGACAATTAGAAATTTTCCATGGAAAGTTCCATAGGGTCAAAAGAAAACCCCGGGAAAAGAGTGCCAGGAAGGGGGAGTGCTCTTGGGAAGCTGTGAGGCTTATATCTTTGGGGGTTCACATTTCCTGAGTGGTGTGAATGCCCTCTGGGATACACTTGGGTGGTGGCAGTGGAATATCAAGAGTTTTCAGGGGTTTACCAGCTGTGGGGACCCCTGGTCAGAGATTTGGAGAGAAACCTTGAGGTGGATTACTCAGTTGTATAGCACCCCCTACTGGCGTTTCTCCACAGACATCCAAACTGCAAGTTTGCCTATTCAGTTTGGTTATTTGGTGTATTTGATTTACTGCACAGGTGTAATAGCATGAACTGAGCAAATCAAACTGAACTATCCGAAGTGGCTCTCTGGACAGAGCAGAGCAAATCTGTTTGATTTGGTTTGAAGCAGCAAAATTCGATGGATAAGATATTTGCTTCAAATATTCTTTTCACCTCTTGTCAGACGAATAGTCCATGATGTAGCCCAGATTCCTGTCTCTAATATTGGACAATTTAGTTGCTTCAGAGAAGTGCACAAGAGGTCATAATGGAGTGATCCATTCTCTGCTATTCACCCCCAGCTCCCAACAATCAGAGTTCTCATCCCCTGACCAACTTGACTACTATGGACCTACCCCCTAAGAACGTAGCCAATGTTTGGTGGGGGGGTTTGTTGGTTTGTTTATTTTATTTTTATTAACCCAGTTATGCTGTTGGCCTTCACAACATCCTCTGGCAATGAGTTCCACAAGTTGGACTCTTCCAGGAACATCTTCAGGTTTTTAGACCCTGAATGTAAAGATTTGAGGGGAGATTTATTTTGTGTGTCATTTTCTGGTGTGTGTTTAACTTTAGCATCTGTCAGTTCTGTTGTTTCTGAAGTTGAGGAGGAGAAAGGACGGAGTGTTTGAAACTCAAAGGGGAAAAGCCTTGAGGGGCGTGTAGCATCCCCAGCTGCTGTAGGAGGGGGCAACTCTGGGGGGTGGGGTGGGGGGTGGACGCCTGCTATGGCTGAGGATGAACAGTAAAGAAGCCTCTAGCATGGAACTGAATCAAACAACCACCATCATTCTCCATCTCCCCAGCAAAGATTGTGGCATCACTTGGCTCAAATGCCAAAGGGGGAGAGGAAAGGTGAAGGGATTATGGGACTGGGGCATGGAGGCAGGAGTTATGCATTAGGAATGTACTGCAGACCGGTATCTTGGTATAGCGGGGACGCCCTGGATTAGGACAGTGACGGCCCCTCGCTTTGACGCTGGGGGCACTGACCTACAGCAACCCCCAGCGCCAAAGCACCCGCGCTCAGCACCATTCCGGGTGCACGCCAGCTCCGAGCGCTGGCCCAACACCATTCCGGATGCGCGGGGGACAGCGCTGGGGGGCCCATGCGCATCTGGAATGGTGCTGGGCCGGCGCTGGGGACTTTTGAGTCCCAGCGTCTCTTCAGTGCATGCGCGCCAGCCGGTGAGAGAGACTTTCCTCCACGGGCTGGTGCGCATGTGCCAAAGAGACGCGGGGGCAGGGAGGCTTTTCTGTAGGTCAGCACTGCCACCGACCTACAGAAAAGCTGCGCGCGCAGCTTGGGGGGGGGGGCATGGCCAGCTTGGGCAATGGGTTCTAATGGAACCCATAGCCCAAGCTATTTCAATTGCCTAGAGGGGCGGCTCAAAGATGCCCCTCTAGGCTCCCACCACGGCTGAGCCAGGCCAGGCGTGAAATTTGCGGGTGGGCGCGGTCTCTCAGACCCAACTCACTCGCTCCTTGCGTTGCCAGTGGCCACAGGGTGTTCCTGCTGCAGCCAGCGCAAGCAGGTAGGTAGGGTGGTCTGGGCTGGGGGGATTTGGTCTGGGGGGATGGG
>QEPC01003194.1:2113105-2132495 GCA_003113815.1 Sphenodon punctatus | reverse complement strand
GAGCTCACAGATAGGCAGGGCCCAGGCTGTTTAGGTCTTTATAGGCCAAGACCAACACCTTGAATCAGGCATGGAAAACCACCAGCAGCCAGTGCAGAGAATGGAGCACGGGTGTAACGTGCTCCCAGCGGCACAGTCCCACTACGAGACGCCATCTCTATCTGGGAAAAAGGAACGTAGCCTTTTCACCAGATGGAGTTGGTGAAAGGCACTCCTAACCACCGCCGCCACGACCTGATGTTCCAGACACAGCTCAGGATCAAGGAACACCCCAAGTCTGTGAACTTGAGTAACAAGGGGAGGCTGTACCCCATCTATGTTTAGCATCCCAATCTCCCCTAGGTCGCAGGGCCAGCCAGCCAACATCACTTCAGTCTTGTCTGGATTCTGCTTCAGTTGACTAACCTGCATCCAGTCCCCAATGGCAGCCAGGCACTGAGTAAGCACCAAAACTGCAGGACCTGGATCAGGTCAGATCATTTATTTATTATTAAAGATCTAGAAAAGGGAGTAAAGAACGAGGTGATCAGATTTGCAGATGACACAAAGTTATTCAAGGTAGTTAAAACCCAAGTAGACTGTGAGGAATTGCAGGAGGATCTTGTGAGACTGACTGACTGGGCATCTAAATGGCACATGAAATTTAATGTGGGCAAGTTTTAATGTGAAATTTAATGTGGACATTTTCCCCTATGTGCCAAGTGATGTACATAGGAGAAAATAACCTAAACTATATGTACACAATGTTGGGTTCTAAGTTAGGAGTTACCATTCAGGAAAAGCACCTTGGAAATACGTTGTGTCATTGTGGGAAATACATTGAAATCTTCAGCGCCGTATGTGGCAGCGACCAACAAACCAAACAGAATGTTAGGAATTATTCATAAAAGGATAAAGAATAAAACTGAAAATATCATAATGCTTCTAAATCTATGGTACGACTGTACCTTGACTATCGTGCAGTTCTGGTCACCCCATCTCAAAAAAGATGTAGTAGAAATAGAAAATGTACAGAGACGGGTATCAAAAGCGATAAAGGGTATGGAACAGCTCCCCTATGAAGAGAGCCTAAATTGGTTAGGGCTCTTCAGCTTGAAGGAGAGATAACTGAGGGGGGATATGATAGAAATGTATAAAATCATGAGTGGTGAGGAACAAGTAAACAGGGCATGGTTACTTGCCCTCTCAAATAGTACTAGAACTAGGGAATACTCCATGAAACTAACAAGTAGCAGATTTAAAACAAATAATTGTACATTGAGTGGGGAAAAAAACCTTTCTTTTAAGTTGTGGAATTTGTTGCCAGAATATGTGGTCAAGGTCAGTAGTATATAGCTGGTTTTAAAAAGGATTGGACAAGTTTCTGGAGGATAGGTCCATTAGTAGCTAGCTATTAGTTGGGTAGATTTTGGGGAACGTAACCTCTTGCTGTCAGCAGCTGGGAGTGAACAACAGGGAACAGATCACCCCGTTGTGACATGTTGGGTACTCTTTCCAAGCGATCGAGATTGGCCACTGTCAGAGCCGGATACTGGGCTTGATGAACCATTTGTCTGCCCCAGAATGGCACTTCTTATTCTGAAGGATAAGACAATATAGGGAGAAGCATCAGTGAGCAATCCATGCAGGTGAGGAGCTAGGGAAGGTGTGATGGAAGAGGTATATACGCTTCTAGGGGCGCTTTGAAGGGAAGGAGCAGAGTGAACGAGTTAGGAAAAGAGGGCAGCATGGGAGAAGGAGGGAAGATCATTTAGGGAGCAGGATGAGGGTGGTGGAAAAGGAGGAGCAAAGTCCTTGGGTGGGAATGTAGCAGGAAATGAAGGCAGAGAGAGCGAGAGGGAGGCGTAAGCCCACAAGAAGCCTGGATTCAAAGAAAGGGTCTCGTGCTCTTCCCTTTAAACTGTAGGACTGTGGGCAGAAGAGGAAGGACCTTCTCTGCACTTTGGATCATGTATGTGTGCTTATGGTGACTTGCATGAGGGGATGTAAATTTATTTATTTATTTTATTTTATACATTTGTACCCCGCCCCTCCTGCAAAGCAGCCCGGGGCGGCTTCCAACACTAAAAAATACAATATAATAAAATACAATTTAAAATCATTCGTAACAATATAAATTATTAAAACAGGGCTTAAAACATTATAAATAACAAATCAGATGGGGGAGCTAAAAACCCCTCATGCTACCCTCCCAACCTCCCCAAAGGCCTGGGCGAACAGCCAGGTTTTGCAACTTTGCCGGAATGTCAACAGGCTGGGGGCCAGGCGAGCTTCCTCCGGAAGGGAGTTCCAAAGGCGCGGCGCGGCCACCAAGAATGCCCTTTCCATTGTGGCCCCCCGCTTAACACGGGGAACCTCCAAGAAGGCACCCCCGGCGGAGGTTGGGTAGCACAGTCTCCACTCTCAGCCATAGCTTTCCCCTAATCCTGTGTGCCTGGTAAACCAATTGGTCTATGCGTGCCCAGGATATAGGTGACCTACATCTTTGATGCTGACACCAGATGGTACCCAAGGTCCCTTAGCCATCTTAAAGCCCTGCATCCTCCTTAAGATGGGGCTCCCTCTAGGAAGGATCTTCCTAATGGCATGTAGCAATATTAACCTTTTTCTTAGGAGGGCTGCCAAGAGAGTAACGATTGTGTGTGCCCAGGGAAAGTGGGGACTCTTGTGCTGCATGCAGAGTCATTTAATAATATGATGTGTTATGGGGAGGCTGCCATTTCGGGAGAATGATTCACTGCCTTGAAACCTTTGTCCAAGGTGCTTGCAGCATGCTTTTTGTCGCTGACAAAACCAAAACTAATTCCCTTGTGTTGCACAGCTCTGTACAATAGGCAGTGAGCAAGAATGTTCTCCCCAGATGAAATTGCAAGGGGAGTTAAGAGATGCAGGAATTCAGAATCCAAGCTGAAGTGTGGCTGGAATTCTAGAATGACCTATTGTTTTGCATCGTTCTATTGAGCCTTCCTGTAAGAATTTCAGTGTTGCATTTTATTGATAAATATACAGAGGTTCTATCAATCCACTGTCCCCTAGCATAAGGGGACTGGTTGCTGGTTTCAGGGTGCTGGTTCCAGTGCGGATACACAGTGAAGAGCACAGGATCTATTGCCAGGGATTGGGGACCCTTGGCACATGGGCCAAATGCAGCCCACAATTAGGTTTTTATTTGTTCCTTTTCAAGTTCCAGGATCAAGCCTCTAGATCCAGGCCCGGAAGGAAGGAATAAAGATGAGGGTTTGCATGTGAGGATAGGGGATCGATCTAGGACTCAGATCTATGATCTTGACCCTCCCGTTCTTCCCTCATCTTGGGCATGCCCTTCAAGTTCCTGTCTCTCTGCTCTTTTTCAGTCCTCTGAGCTTGTACTTATTTTCACGATGGCCTCAAAGGGAAAAAGGTTCCCCATCCCTGATCTATGCAGGGTGGTGTCATTTATAGAGGATTATGCTTCTTACGATGGTGCTACCAATCAGATGTTTGATGTTCTAGAATTTTCAGTCCCTTTTAGGGGCAAAGAGGAGGAGGACTGATAATGGATTCCAAGAACAGTGGATTCCAGACCCCAGGGGCCGGGAACTTTTACCCTTCTGTCGGCCTCTGAAAATACTAGTACAAGCTCTGTAGGCCAGATAGGAGTTGGAGGCAGAGGTGCTTAGAAGGGGTGCTCAGAAGGTGGGGGGAGGATCCAGATCATGGATCTCATGCCATAGATCCATCCTTGGAGCTTGTGTTCAGGCCCTCATCTCTGCTCTCTTCTCCTAAACTCACTCTTTCAGTGCTTCAGGGAGGGGACTAGACACGTGGGCCAGACCCAGGAAGTGGAAAGTGGCCAGATAATAAACTGTCATAGGCTGTATTTGCTGTAGGGTGGCCATACCTCCCCTTTAAAAAAGGACGCTTATGAAAAATACATGGTGCAGGGTTGCATTGGTTCCAGTGCAGCCCTGCACCATGTATTTTTCATGTGTCCTCTTTTAAAGGGGAGCTATGGCCACCCTAATTTGCCCCCCTGCCACCCATGCAGGAGTTCTCAGGCAGGGATGTGGAGGTGTGGGGTTTACAGCAGGGTTGGGGAACCTTAGGCCTGGGGGTCAAATGTGACCCACGGCTAGTTTTTATTTGGCCTCTTTCCAGTTCCTGGATCTGGCCCCTGGATCCAGTTGCTACCCCCAAGCGCTGAAAGTGTGAGCTCAGGGTAAGAGAGCAGAGATGAGGGCGTGCACACAAGGATAGGGGACAGATCTGTAGCACAGATCCATGATCTGGACCTTCTTCCTGAGTACACTCATTAAGCACGCCTGCCCTAATTTCTGTACGACCCTGGGAGCTTGGACTAATTTTCAGTGGCCCCTCGGTGGGAAACGGTTCCCCATCTCTGCTTTATAGTAACACTTTTGTACACTTTGGGGATTCGGTTTTGTTTCGCGATGCTGTCAAACCATCCCAGCCCAGGTTTTTTTCCTGACACCAGAGGAACTGAAAGGGGCTGGCACCCCATTTTCATTAGAAAACCAGTGTGGGTTGGTGGATTTTTCAACTTTGGGGAATAAGGGAACTCTGAGCTGCCGCTGTGAGTGCATCCTAGCTAAAGCTCAGTGAGATGATGCTGTTTTGCTTTGAGTTGACTGGCACATTGTAACTGTAACTACGGCTGTGCAGAAGGCACATTATTTGTTTTCATTTTCAAAAACCTGTTTGTTTTCAGGAGTTTTCATAAAGGACTCTACCTTTTTTGTTGTTTTGGTTTTTGTTTAAAATAACTTTTAAAAAAATCACTGTGTGCACACAAATGGCCACCAGCGCTATTTTGGAAAAGGGTGCGCATGCGCAGAATGACCCTGGCGACAATTTTTGTGTATGTTCATTGATTCTTTTTATTTTTTTATTATTTTTAATAAATAAAATGAAGAAATAAAAACAAAAACAAATGAAATCAAGCAACTGTTCTCTTATTCATTTGTCTTTGTTATCTTTTTAGTTACAAAACTGAATGGGGCTCCATTCGTTTTTGTAATCAATAAAACAATATGAAGCAGCACACACCTAGTTGTAACTATGGGGAGAGCGAACCCCTCTAAACTCTAGGTCACTGGGTTTAACTGCCCTTTTTTTTACAGCCCCTTTATCTGGCTCAGATGCACCTATTGGCATTTCTTGCTCAAAGGCTACAGCATGGGAACCCAGGTGTGATGGTGGGTCTCCTTTAAGTGGCCTTGGAGTACAAGCACCCATCAGTGTTAGGCTCACTGAGGAGGAACCAGGGTCAGCATGGGCATATCAAAATCATTTGGATCCAGGTTTCCATCTGAGGGCTGCTGTGGACAGCAGGGCAATCCCCAATGGCTAGTCTGCCAGTCGCTGAATTCCACCCCTGCTGCAGCAGAAGGAAGAGCCAGACAGAACCACCATGCCCTTATTTATCACAGGGTTCTCTCAAAGCCCCAGTCTTGTGCTCATGGGACTTTGAGAGCGCCCTGTAATAAATAAGGGCACAGTAGTGTGTGCCGGTGGCATAGCAGTGAGCTCTGACTTGCCTCCAGATAACTCTGCCTTTTTGTATTTAGAAATGTCAGCATGGCAGCCTGGGATGTGTGGAAGTGCATTAGACAGCTAGTTATGCCAAAGCTGCCTCTGCTTGCTCGCAGCTCTCTTGACAAACTCTGGGAAGCACCCATTATATAGGATACTTCAATAAGGCAGGATTAGACCAACACAGGAAGAAGAGATCTATTCTGCAGCTGAAAAGAGGAGTCACCCCCCCACCCCATAACTAGAGCATGAGCTGGGGGAAAGCTGTGTGATACCAGGCAGCATCCTGCTCAGGTCTGTACGAATATAAGAATTGCATACTAGCCAGGCATACAAGCCTACTCACCAGGCTCGCTGTGGGGAGGAAGCGTTGCATCCTACTTGTACTGTAGGCCCCTGAATGGGAATTGCAATGTAGGTGGCAGGATGCTTTTGTTCCCTGCTGTTGGGGAGCAGTAAGCCTTGTAGGGGAGGAGGTAGACTCTGAGCCCATATCACCCCCATATGGTTGCTGTCATGCATACACAGGCTATAAAAATCAGTTTGCCAACTCAAAAAATATACTAGCCAGCAGCAAGCAGGCAAGTGGGTTTTTGCAGCCCTAACCACATTCTGGATGTTGGGCCTAGCTGAGGCAAGTTGGTGGGGTGTAGTGTTTAGGTATGGGTCACCACCCCCTCCCCTGCCCACAAATGACCTCTTTTCCCCTCCCCCAACCAAAAGCTGAGCCAAGGTTGTCCATTTGCAGGGGGTTCTTTAAACCTTAAAATCAAAGAGTTGTGGTAAAATTGTGAACTTTTGAAAGCTTTCAGTTTTTAAAAAAGCAAACAGCAAAAGTCTGTGGTAGCAAGGAAGCTTGTAAATGTGATGGTGATGAGGAAAAACAAAAAAAGATCTCAGATGTTTGTTAAAATCTTATGACTTTGTTGCAGGGAAGCTGGCTTAGGATTTTTGATCATTTTGGTATTGGCAGTTCTGCTAGGGGGTGATTGTGCCTAGAGACACATTTCTCCATGTAGTGTATGATTTATTTTAGTGCATGGGGACCCTACACATTCACTGCCAAGCACATTGCTGATGCTATATAAATAATAATTATTAAGCATTTATTTGTTATTTATATTGCACAAGCAGCGTACAATCAATAGTTAGAGATATAGCACCAGGTGCCAGCAGTGTACCTGCTGCTTTACAGTTATTTATTTTATTTATTTTGTCATATTTATTAGCCGTCCCCTCATGCCTACGGCATATCGGAGCAGCTTACAACAAAAAACAAACAATAATCATAAAAATTCTCAATTTTAAAACCAACCCCCCGTTATTTTAACATCCTCAAAATCCAAACCCTCCTCTACCTACCCCAACCTCCCCTCCGAAGGCCTGGGCAAACAGCCAGGTCTTACAGGCTCAGCGGAACGCCAGCAGACCCCGGGGCCAGGCGAGCTTCCTCCGGGAGTGAATTCCAGAGTCGCGGCCCGGCCACCGAGAACGCCCTTTCCATTGTGGCCCCCCGCTTAACATGGGGAACCTCCAGGAAGGCGCCTCCGGTAGACCGCAGGGAGTGCTCGGAGGGAGACGCGGAGGGTGAGGCGGTCCCCAAGGTATGAGGGGTCCAGACCGTGTAGGGCTTTATAGATCAAAACTAACACCTTGAATCTGGCTCGGTACGCTATAGGCCGCCAGTGCAGAGTGCAGAGCACAGGTGTTATGTGCTCCCGCCGACCCATCCCTGTAAGGAGACGAGACGCCGCATTCTGCACTAGCTGCAGCCTCTGGACCAGAAACAGGGGAAGCCCCACGTAGAGCGCGTTGCAGTAGTCTAGCCTCAAGGTGATGAAGACATGGATGAGAGTGGCCAGATCAGGCCCGGAGATGTATGGATGGAGCCTCCGTACTAGATACAGCTGGCGAAAGGTGGCTTTAGCCACCGCCTCCACCTGCCGATCCAGACGGAGGCCCAAATCCAACACTACCCCCAGACTCCGAACCTGCTGGACTATAGGAGGGCAGACACACACACACACCCCTCCACCGGAGGACCCAACATCCCCCTCGCCCTTCCCACCACCATTACCTCCTTCTTATCGGGATTAAGTTTCAGTCTGCTATTCGGGATTCAGTTTCAGTTGTTATTAGAGACAGATCCCTGCCCAGTGGGCTTACAGTCTGAGCTGGACACAGATGAGGGGAACACAGGGCGCGACAGCCATACACATTCTCATTTTAAAGATGGGGAACTGAGGCTGAGAGGTTATGATTTGTCCAAGGACACCCAGTGAGTTCAGGGCTAGGGCAGGATTCGAACACTGGCTTCCCAGGGCCACATCCGGCACCATATCCGCTAAACCACACTGGTGTAATAATAATAAAGAATAATAATATAGAATTAATAATAGTTAGAGATGTTCCCTGCCCTGAGGAGCTTACAGCCACATTAGCCATTGTCTGTCCTGTTGCTAAAAGAAGAAATTCTGTTTCCTGGAAGCATTGTATTTACAAAAGGGCCAAAACCTCCATGACTGTACCAAGGAGGATGTGAAGTCTGATATCAGGTGGAGGCGGTGGCTAAAGCCGCCTTTCGCCAGCTGTATCTGGTACAGAGGCTTCGCCCATACATCTCGGGCCCGATCTGGCCACTCTCATCCATGCCTTCATCACCTCGAGGCTGGACTAATGTAACATGCTCTACGTGGGGCTTCCCTTGTTTCTGGTTTGGAGGCTGCAGCTAGTGCAGAATGCGGCGGCCCATCTCCTTACGGGGACGGGGCGGCGTGAGCACATAACACCTGTGCTCCGCGCTCTGCACTGGCTGCCTATAGCGTACCGAGCCAGATTCAAGGTGCTAGTATTGATTTATAAAGCCCTGCACGGTCTCGGCCCCGTTCTCGGTACCTGGGCCGTGTTTATGGAATTCCCTCCCGGAGGAGGCTCGCCTGGCCCCAGGCCTGTTGGCCTTTCGATGTGTTTGCAAGACTTGGCTGTTCGCCCAGGCCTTCGGAGGGGAGGGTGAGAGGGTGGGGTAGGGGAGCGGGTTGGTTTTAGTGATGTTTTATAAATTGTTGTGGGTTCGGTGATCTTATTGTGTTTGTGTTTTTATGATGTTGTAAGCCGCCCCGAGATGCCGTAGGCTTGAGGGAGCGGCTAATAAATTGAATGAAATCAATAAATAAACAAACTATCTAGTAGCTTGCTACAGGGCTGGATAACGTGCGAGTCTCTCCCATAGCAGGAGATAGCACATGCTGCCAAAACTGTGTGTGTACGCAGCCTCCTCTGCTACCAGCAGCCTTGTGTCCTTCCCTGAGGCTGCCATCAGCGGAGCTTTCCCAATCTGCCAGTCGCATCTCTGGTTGGGTAAGAGACCGACAGACAGGGCAACCAGGGAACAGACCAGCTCTGCAGGCACTAAATCATTGCTGGCAGTGCGGTCTTGCTCCCCGCTGAGCAGCTGTTAATCAGGACACCTGTACTGAGTCGCAGGCGAGTGGGCTAGCTTGCTGCCATTGGGGATCACACCATCCCTCCTAGAGCCATAGGGTGGGGTCTACCTGTAACACTGGCTGTGTGTGGAGCCCAAAAATGGTTCTGTTGCTTCACTTTTTCCTGGAGTAGCAGACCTGGCGTTGTCAGGTGGCCATTCCTGTGCTCTCGTGTACACCCAACCACAGGAATAGCGGTGGCTGCTAAAAGAGGTAGAAACGCCCTCCCGAGCAGCCTGAAAAGGCTACAAGGGGGAAGAGTTGGGAAAAGCCTGAACCTGTTGGACCCCCCCGGAGCCATAACTAGGCAAGTGCTGACTGTGCGGCCACACAGGGTTCCATGTGAGAGCCCCAGCCTGTGAAGAGCATGCAGCGATACAGAGAGACCACACACACACACACACACACACACACATCTCATACACGTAAACTAGAAATAACAACAAACACATAATACGGGGTCTGCAAGTGTACGTTTCAAGCTGTCATAGAGACAAAATTGCCCCCTCTTGCCAATTGGCTCCACCCCTCACAACCTTACCTATACACGCACACACCTCCCAACAAGTGCATGAAAAGTGGCAGGTGCTCTCTTGCGTATCATTACACTTAGTTTCTTGTCACTCCATCATCCACCTCTTGCCCTCTAAAGTACTTTTCGGAGCAATTAGGAAGGAGGTGATTGAGGCTTGAATACAGGTCTTTTTTGTTGCTCTCTCTCTCAAAAAGGACTTTGACCCCCTGAAAGAGGAACAGTGGGACTCGGCACCCAAAGAGGACCTGTCCCTCCGAAATTGGGACTTTTGGGAGGCATACCAGCAGATCCTGAAATGCAGGGAGCCCTGGCTCCTAAAGGGGATGTTACGTTTAACTGCACATAAAAAAATAATAACCTGTCAAATATTTTTATGTTACCGGGGGAGGGGGCTATAACCCCACTTCTTACAGAGTCTCAGCGTCTCTCTGTCTGGCACTGTCTGCCCCTCTGCAAAGCCCTAACAAAGCCATTGCACAGGGGCTCAAATGAGGTTTAGACTAGCCTGTTCTGTGGGTCTCTGACAGCCCCTGGCTGGGGGAGGCGGGAGTGGGGTAAACCATACTCTGTCCCAGCACAAACCCCTGCACTAGCACAGGGACAGACCTGTTCACTGTTTCTTAAAGACAAATGAATCCCATTTCCCTTGAATAGATTTCAAACAAAACCCCACCCTTCTCACCATCCTCCACCAAGGCAAATGCAGTGTTTACTTGCTGCAGCCTGGCTGCGTGCGGCCAGTGCTTGCTTGGCATTTATATTGCCTGAAACCTTATAACTTTAATAAGATGTAAACCATGTCGCATCTATCTGCCGTTGCTCGGCAACCCTGCAGTAATGGCCAAAACAATGCTCCCTGTGCGGAAAGAACACTAAATCCTACTGTGGGATAATTTGGCTCCCGAAGCTGTTATCTCTCCCCTGCTGTTCCTTTCCCCCATAGCGGATCCCTCATGCGCTACATGTGCCCCCTTGTTTTCACAGGTGAATATAGAAGGACTGTTTTGCCTATCCAGGAACTTGTCTTTGTTACTTTAGAGCAGGAGTGGAGAACCTCAGGCCTGGGGTTGTGGGTGTAGAATGCAGCGTATGGCAAATTGACCCCTTTCCAGTTCCTGGATCTGGCCTCTAGATTCAGTTCCTACCCCCAAGCACTGAAAGACTGAGCTCAGGGCAAGGAAGCAGAGATGAGGGCATGCACGTAAGGGTAGGAGTCGATTCATGGCACAGTTCCATGATCTGGACCCTCCTCTTCCTGAGCGCATCCACCTCTCAAGCACTCCCAGCCCCAACTTTTATGTGGCCTATGAAGCTTGTACTAATTTTCACAGTAGTCCCTGGAAGGGAGGCGGTTCTTCACCCCTGCCCTACAGTAACTACCTCCCTGTACTGCTGTTCCCAGAGCAGAGGAAACCAGGTACTAAATAGCTCTTTCCTTTCCTTCAATCTCCCCATTTGGTAATTTGTAGGTGATGTTTCAAGCTGTCATAGAGACAAAATTGCCCCCTCTTGCCAATTGGCTCCACCCCTTACAACCTTACCTATACACGCACACACCTCCCAACAAGTGCATGAAAAGTGACAGGCACTCTTTTGCTTATCATTACACTTAGTTTCATTACCAGCAGGGGGAGCTGTAATAAGCAGTCAGTGAGCCAGAGAGGAGGGTAACACAAAAGAGGAAGTATTGAGGTTTGTTGGGGTAGCAGAGGACTGGGTGTGGAGGGTAATTGCCCCCTTCTGGACCAGATGATCAAGCCCCCTGGAATAAGAACTTCCCTCTCCACTTCTTTGGAGAAGTTAATAACCTCAGTTGATCTGCATTTTAAATCCCTTCTTCATGGGAACACGAGGTGGGAGGGGAGGTGGTTAAAATTAGGAGATAAGTACTTGCCTCCAACAACTGCTTTGTGAACCACAGTTGTGAGAGTTTGGGATTTTGGGTTTACATCTGAGTGTGTAGGTACTTCTCAAGGCTCATTGGCTTTGCTGGGTGTTGAGAGTACATGGTACGTTACAGGATCAGGCCTTACGTTTAAAGGATGGGGGCAGGGTGGGAGGGGCATTTTAGGCAGTTAATGCAAAGCTAGACTGTTTCATGAATTTGCGTGTGTGCTTGTGCTACCTTGTGTTCCCTCCCTGTGTTGTCACCATCCCATTTCTCCTCTATATTGTTAAATGGAGCTGAATGAGACATACAACCCAGGTGCTTAGGAAGTAGCAATATTTAAGGTGGTTCAAAAAAATCCCATCGAAGATCAGGACCCTGACCCCATTGTGTTTTCACTGTACAGACACACGGTGCTTTCATGCAGATCTCCCCCACAGAATGCTTTACATCGTTTTTCCAACGGTATTCCTATTCTTTGCCACTGGTTAAACCAGTCTGTCTGCTGCTCTAGAATCAGGGACGGAGGCCTGCTTTTCTGATGAGATGCCTGGGAAACAAGAGACTGGTTCTAATTGCTAGCTCCTCCACTAACTCCCTGTCACCTTCTGCAAATATCTTGGCTTTTCTTTGCCTCTCTTTTCTCATCTGTGGTACTGCTTCTGGTACTTGTTCACTGGCACTAAGCAATGGGTGTTGGAGGTGCTCAGTCACAGTTGGTGGGGCTGGTCTCTGCTAGGACTCAGGACTCTTATTAAGTAGTGCCCTTAAAGGGACACAGTTACCTATAATAATCCTACCGCACAATAATAATAATCCTGGCCCACTACAGGTAGTGCCAATGAACTCACTGGAATTACACAGTCTTATTCTAAAGATCTGCTCCCATTTTATTAAACAGCAGTCTCTGCCTATGTTCATAATAGCACCTCAGGGTTCATCTAGAGTTGCCATGTTAGGTATATTTTTTCCAGGCCACTTATGAAACATACGTGTTGCAGAGCCTGCATTGGCACTTATGGTACTGATACCCTGCAACATGTGTTCTTAATAAGTGGCCTGGAAAAATATACATAGGTGGAAATATGTATTTTTCATTAATGGCCTGGAAATATATACCTAAACTGGCAACCCTAGGTTCATCCCACTCAAAACACTATTTTAGAGTGGTCAATGGCACAAAGCTGTGTTCTGAGGGTTGTGTGAAATCCTTACCACATCCTGTGCTCCTTGGCAAAGCCTTGTTCTCTGCCACTTGATGCAAAGGGTCTGGGAAATTATAGCAAATATGGACTAGCCCAGAGGTGAGGAACCTTTTCCCTTCAATGAACAGAAGAAGCTTCATGGGCCAGGTAGGACCTGAGGCAGGCAGGGTACTTAAGAGGGGTGCTCATTATGGAGGAAGGAAGGGCAGTTATGGATCTATGCCATAGATCCATCTCCTGTCCTTGAGGGCATGCCCTCACCTCTGCTCTCTTTCCCTGAGGGCACTCTTTCAGTGCTTGAAGTTAGGGACTGGATTCAGGGGCCGTATCCAGGAATTGGATAGGTGTTAAATAGAAACCAGCCATGGGACAGATTTGGCTCATGGGTTAGAAAGATCCTCAACCCTGGCTAGCCTGTGAATCCCTGTTCTTCCGTGGAGAATTGCGATCTCCAGGGCCCGCTTTCCAAATGGACTTCCCCAGAGTGCTGAACTCGCCTTGAAATCTGGCTGTGGCCCAGTAGAGATTTCTGGGTGTTTGGAAAAATCTGCCTTCTGACATGAATAGCAGCTGTGGTGCAATACCGTGGAGAGGTGAGAACTTATTAGGCAAATGGTCCTGATGCTAAGAAGAATCTTGAAAAGTCTTGCTGAGCTGAGCAGAATTAATGTTAAAATGCTGTTGGGAATGTGATGGAAAGGGCTGTTTATTTCCTTCCCTGTTCCCGGCTGATTGCTCCTGTTGGCTTTGCTTCACAGCAACTGCCTGCCCCTACCGCAGAATGATAGATGCGCCTTGCTCCAGAGGGTGGAAGGCCACCAGCTCGGGAGGCAGGCGTATGCCACCCATCAGCCTATTCAGCAAATGCACTGAGCTGCAGCGCTGCGAGGATTTTATCAGCCTTTAATGCATTAACCTTTCATTAGATACGGCAGCCTCTGGCTGCGCCTTCCGCTCCCTCGCCGTAATCCTGCCATTGATTGTATACCATGAAACCTCTGAGCAGAGAGAGATCTCCATCCTTTCACCCCAGGGAGCAGCAATGCCTCTGAACATGTCTTCCAAGTTGGCACGCTGCCTCATCACTCGGGCATCTTGTGTGTGTGCCAGTTTCCCAAAGACCCTGGAGCCATGCCAGGGTCTATATTCTGGTCGTTGCACAAAAAGGTGTGTCAGGAATACACCAAGCAGAGCTCCCTCTAACCTCCAAGCACACGGTGCCCTCTGCCATACACAGCTCCTGCTATGAAATAGGCTGATGAGAATCCATAAAGCAAACAGCAGCTGATGCCCTGCCAAAGGGGTTGCTCCATTACCTAGGAAAGAGCTCGGAGTGGGTGGGGAGGGGGGCGCCTTCTGCATGAGCCTTTATCTGACCTGATGAGCTACACCTCATTGAACAAACCGTCTCAGAGAATGGGGAGGGGGAAGTGGATGGCAATTCACTATTACTTTCCTTTTAGACCCTTTGCTTTGGTGTAGATTATCACCACTTACGATGCTAGTGCCTAGAGGACTGCCTCCTAAAAGGGCCAGGTGAAGTATGTACATCTAGAGAAACAGTCCTTGCCCAAAGCGCCTGCAATCTACATGGAGACAAAGTCTTTAAGATAATGATTTTTACTGGACCAACTTCCATTGGAGAGCACAGGCAAGCTTTTGAGTTAGCATGCAGACTGTTCCCACCAATGGAAGTTGGTCCAATAAAATACATCTTCGGAACTACTTGGTCTCCATCTTTCACATTTGGAACTGATGCGGCAACTGAACTCTCTAGACTGCGATCTAAATAGCAAGACCGACAATGGGTGAAAGAGGAAACAGTTTACACAGCAGGTCAGTGGCAGAACTGGGAAGAAAATCAAGCTATTCTTCTAGTTCAACACCCTATCCAATAGACCAATACTGCTTCAAAGAAGCTTGTAAGGTGGTGAAATGACTGAATGTGATTATGGGGCATTGGATGTGCAGAGATCATACATTGGGTGGTTTGTCTGTCTGGTTAATAAACCATCACACAATTATTGGCTGTCTCTTCACATTATTATTTATTTAGATTTATACCCCACCCCATCCCAGTGGCTCAGGGTAGAGCATTACAATCCATATCTAGTTCACCCTCACAGCAACCTTATGAGGTAGGTCTGGTCATCTTTATTTCCATTTTACAGATGGCACCAGTAAGTCCATGGCTAAGCTGGGATTTGAACTGTGATCTCTCAAGCCTAAGTGTTAACACCGTATGTGACTGTGGTGATACTACCTCTGGCTTTTAAAGCATTCAGTTCCAGATAGACTGATTGTCAGAAAAGTAAAGGGATTTTGAAAAACACCAGCATAAGCTGGAGTCTTGTGAGGAAATATATCTGAACAGCTGAGTAGGGAAATAACAATGGGCAGATGTTTGCAGAGTGTTGCTTCCAAAATTGGAGCGGGGAGGGGAGGCTGTTTAAGTGGGGAATCCAATGAAATGTAACTAAGAGTTATGGGATTAAGTTACACAAAGGAGGTCTGGTTTCTGTGCTATCAGCACTGGCCTGGTTCCCAATTTCAGTGCCAGCAAATTTAGGCCAGGGGAGGGTGGGTTTGAAAATCCCACCTATTCCCTGCCGGATCTTCTAGACAATGGAGCAATCTCCCCTGGTAGGTGGGGATGGTGGTGAAGCCTCCTCAGCTGGAATGTTTATTACTGGCCAGGACAGAATGTAGTGAAGAGTCCCTCACAGGCTGAGGGGGCCAGAACAGAGAGAATGGCCGTGTTCTCTTCTCACCTAGCTTAATGGTGGGTGTTATTTTATTGGGGCGACTTATAGTGTATAAAAATACACAAAACAACATAAACATAAAACATCTAAAAAGGGGGGGGGGACACCCTGCCCCGGAAAAGAGGAGGGAGGGGGAAAAATACCCCACCCTTACCACCACTCATCGAAATAAAAAGGAGCTTCCCTTCTCTGTGTCTATCCAGCATTTCCCTCTCTCCCCTCATCCTACTGCACCAATAGCTCCTTAATTCTGACAGGAATTGATCTCCTTAGGAAAAAACAGTCTGCTTAGCTGTTCAGGACTATGTTCCTTTCCACCACCCCCGCCCTCCTGCCTGTAAGATGAGGTAGATCATTATTATTCCCATTTTACAGATGGGGAACTGAGGCTGAAAAATAGCCTCTGAGCCTAAGTCCATCCTCCTCCGGGGTATGTGGGGAGCCAACACCCTTTGCTCATTCAATTTAAAGAAAGCCAGTTAATAAGCTCCACTGCATTTTCTCCTGCTTCTAGCATCTCTTCTCCCTTTCTCCTGCCCAGTCCAACCTGCTTTGTCCAGAGAGACCTTCTGTCTCCTGTGAGCTGGGCAATGTTAGGATTTCCTCCACTCTGTTCCAGTTTGGGACCTGTCCTGGCTTTGGGTCTGAACATTTTGTACCCGTCTCATTATTCACCCGCTGCTTGTTCTAACGTTGTCGTTGTGATTCCCCTGCAGGTGGAGGCTGAAGAGCACCAAGACGTAGTAGTCTATGACCAGAGCACCCGGGATACAAGTGTCTTGGCAGCCGACAGTTTCCTCTCCATCCTCCTGGGCAAGCTGGACAGCTGCTTCCATAGTGTCTCCATCCTCACAGGTATGATTCTGCAGTGATGCAAAAGAGAACTGGCAAATCTGCCTATTAGAATGGTGGGGAGGATAATACCTCTGAGTAGGAGAGGTTGTGATTGGAAATTCTTCTCAGTGTGCTCATGGGGAGGATACTTTCATGTCTTTGCTTCACTTCTGGACATACGTTTCCATGTCTTTGCGTCACTCCTGGGTATACCGTCATACAGCTTCCCCCAGAATTCTGACTGGCCACAGTGGGTGTTTTACACATACGTTTCTCCTGCATGTTTGCTGTTACATCCTGAACTTTCTGTGTGTCTAAATCACTCACGTAGATCTTAAACATCTGGCTCTTTGAACTTCTGCATGGAACTTCTCCCAGAACTTTTGTGTGTAAAATGTTTTCCTGGTAAACTGCTTTGCTTCAGGCAGCTGTGGTCACTTGGTTTCTATGGCAGCCCCTCATGTCTACAGCTGCAGCTACTTTAGGCTGCCTCAGGGCAATGTGTGTGTGAAGAATGCATCCAGGAACTGCCACAGGGCAGTGTGCGTGCGTGCGTGCGTGAGAGAGAGAGAGAAGGATGTATCCGGAAGTTACGTGTGGACTTGTAAACCCAGAAGATTGAAAGACCAGTACTTTACGGTGTGTGTAAAAATGCCCATTGTCACACTCAAAGAAGCCATTACCACAATGCTCTACCTTTCAACTAATTAGGTCTTGTATGTCTTATGGCTGACAGCATGTATTCTAATGGTAACTTACATTGCTGTCTTGTACTTTCTTTACCCATGGTGCCTTCTAAACATTTGTGAGTTCCCCTCTTCACCTGCCACTGAAGGGACTTACCAATGAGGTGGAATATGGCAGCTGATAAACTAGTTTATTAGTTTTAGTGAAAATAGTTTTGCTATTTAAAATAGGATAGAAAGCAAAGAGTAGAACTAAATGGTCCGTTTTCACAACAGAGAGATGTAAAAAGTGGTGTACCCCAGGGATCTCTATTGGGACCGGTGCTGTTTAATGTATTCATTAATAATCTGGAAAAGGGCGTTCAGAGTGAGGTGATCAAATTTCCAGATGACACCAAGTTATTCAAGGTAATTAAAACATGAGCAGACTGTGAAGAACTGCAACAGGATCTTACGAGACTGGGTTCCTGGGCATCTAAATGGCAGATGAGATTTAATGTGGACAAGTGCAAAGTGATGCACATAGGGAAAAATAATCCAAACTATGGGTACACAATGCTAGGTACTAAGATGGGAGTTATCACTCAGGAAAAGGATCTGGGAGTGATTGTGGACAATACACTGAAATCCTCAGCCCAATGTGCAGCAGCAGTCAAAAAAGCAAACAGAACGTTAGGAGTTATTCGCAAAGGGATAGAGAATAAAACTGAGGATGTCATAATGCCTCTATACAAATTGATGGTGTGACTGCACCTGGAATATTGTGTGCAGTTCTGGTCGCCCCATCCCCCAAAAGACATAGCTGAACTAGAAAAGGTACAGAGAAAGGCAACAAGAATGACAAAGGGTATGGAATGGCTTCCGTACAAAGAGAGGCTTGACAAGCTGGGTCTCTTCGGCTTAGGGAAGAGAAGACTGAGAGGGGACATGATAGAGGTTTATAAAATCACGAGAGGTTTGGAACGAGTAGTTAGGGAACGGTTATTTACCCTCTTGAATAGTACTAGAACTAGGAGACACTCCATGAAACTAGCTGCTGACAAATTTAAAACAAATAAAAGGAAGTACTTTTTCACTCAGTGCATAATTAACCTATGGAATTTGTTGCCAGAGAACGTTGTCAAGGCCAGTAGTATAGCTGGGTTTAAAAAAAGGACTGGATAAGTTCTTGGAGAATAGGTCTATTAATGGCTATTAACCAAGTAGCTTACGGGATGAACTTCTTACTGTCGAGAGCTGGGAGTGAACAACGGGGAATGGATTGCCCATTGTGACTTTTGGTTCTTTTCCCATGCGATCGAAACTGTCCACTGTCGGAGGACAGGATGCTGGGTTTCATGGACCATTGGTCTGACTCAGTATGGCACTACTTATGTTCTTAATAATAAAATATTTGCTACCTGGCTTGGTTGGAAATGGTAGGATGTGCCATTATATAGGATTGTTGAATTGATGGGTGACTTCAGGTTCTGTTGCTTCTGGAGTCTTGGAAAGTAGGATGGGAAGGATGGAAAATTCAGGTAGTGTGACTCCATGTGGAGGAGAAAGTAGCACAGCAATCATGGAGGTGGCAGCAGCTAGTCTCTAATAGGGTGTTTTCAGACATTACGTAATCACAGTCAGCCACACTGAATCACAGTGGCTCCAGTGTGGTGTCTGTGACTGCGTACACGTCTGTTTGAGCCCCGCCAGATGTTCACCATGGTGAATTCCTGGCGGGGTTCAAAGCTAACCACGGTTCTGGGGTTGAGGTGGCCTCAAGGCCAGAACCGTGGTTAGCTTCACCACGATCAGGAAAGGGGCAAAAGTAACGTCTGTTACCTTGCCTCGGTCTGGATCGAATCCCCGACTGTGGGTAGGGGTCAGGCGCAGCACCCTCATTGGCCACTGCGCCCGCCCATCTCCCTGAGGGCGGCCGGCCGTGGGAGCATGCAGGGGCAGGTCCGAGCAGATGCACTTCGCACCTCTCAGCCCAGCCATCTCCCTGATTCCGCACAGTGATCAGGCCAGCACGTCTAAAGGATGGCCAGTCTGATCACGGACCAGGATCTGTGAAAGATCCCAGTCCAGGGTTCAGCATGTTGGGCCTGGAGTCCCAGCACGTCTGAAAATACCCCCAGTCTCTGTTGGTCCCTGGACATGGGCAGATAGATGATCAAAGTCAGTGGGTTCCCAAGTTTTTTGTTTGTGTGATCACATTTTTAGACAGTTTAATATTTTGAATAATCCCACATTTGGAATAATCCCACAACTCCAAAATACATCAGATATGCAAAGTATATTTAATAGGGGCGGGAAACCGGTAAAATCCGGTATCCGATAATGCCGGTACCGGGCGTACCGGCATTATCGGATTCGACCCGGTAATCCGGTCCGGGGTACCGGATTCCGGGTACCGGATTTTTTACATTGCAGCCATTTAAAAATGGCTGCAATGTAAAACTTAAAGCCCCAAGTTAAGGG
>QEPC01003194.1:1987652-2094360 GCA_003113815.1 Sphenodon punctatus | reverse complement strand
GGCTGGCTACTGCAGTCCACTGATCATTCTGTCTTCGGTAGGGGGAAATTGCCACAGTACTACTTTAGTTTACACTATCTGAATGTTCCCAAAATGGGAGTAGTTACTTCGATTTAATCGAATCAAAGTAGTTACTTCAGTTTTCCTTTGTTCATCAGAACGTAGCCTACGGGTATAGTCCACCACCACTAATTCCAGTGAGAGTTTAGATATTGACTTCAGTGGATGGAGGATTGCAGCCTAAGGCTAACAAACAGGCTAATTCCCTGTGAGGTATTTATTTACATGATGCTAATACACTTAGAGTAATTACTGAGGGGAAAGCTTACCCAAGGATTTGATGATTGTGTGAACAGTTTGGCCTTAACATGCTTTCCTTATTTACATGATCGCTTATCCCTAGGGGTAAGTTACTTTGTACATAACCCTCTTTAATCAGGACTGCATATCCCAGTGGGGGAAGCAGACATTTACTTTGCTTTATGCGCTGTGTTTGTGTGAACAATAACATAGGTAAAGTTAGTTATGGGGTAATTATTTCATGTGAACAAGTCCTATGTAGTGTGGTTGTGGGTTTTTTTCCCTTTTAAAAAAATAACATGTTGGCATGTTTTAAACACTCCCCTCCCTCATTTCCCTGGGTGTCAGAGAAGTTCTGAAAGAGCTATTGCATCCAGGGAGAGGAGGGGAGTCTGTTCCCAGAAGTGGCCGGTAATTGCCTGGCTGAGGTTTTGGCAAAGTCTCTCCAGCTCCTTTTGCTGTGGCGTCATGATCTGCACGCCCCGGAGTCCTCCAGTTCGCTAATGTCAAACACAGACGGCTAATGTGTGGAAAAAAAGGAGCCGAAATGTAGAACACTGGGTCATGGCTGCTGAGTTTTATATGGAAAGCGTGACTTAAAAAAACACTGCTGAAAACATTTAGAGGCCGGCTCGAGCACTTTTTCTAACACACACCATTTCCCCCCTTCCTCCAACGTGGGCAGCAGCTTGTTATTTGAGACTGGAATTTGCAATACTTGGGAGGTCCAGGGGAGGGGGAAGAGGGATACGCCTCCTGGGTCAGAGTCTGATTGCACGCCAGAGATGCACCACTGAAGTCAGTGATGTTCTCCCCACTGTAAGGGAGAGCAGAATTGGGCCCTCTTTTCCTGTCAGCGTGCTTACTCAAATTCTAATCTTGCTTTAGCCCAGGGTTCTGCAGAGCAACCCCACTTGGTTCAGTGAACATGCTCTGGAGTCTAACACACATAAGCAAGACAAGCATCTAGCCATTTAGATTTGTTGGGGAGAAGGCAGAACCTTTCCCCTCCTGCAGCCCTCTTTGAAAATCAAGCTCCATGGGCCAGACAGGAGCTGGGGCGGGGATGCTTAAGCGCGTGTTCAGATCATGTCAGGAGTGGGGAACCTTTTCCTTCCCGAGGGTCACTTTGAAAATTAGTACAAGCGTCGAGGGCTGCATAGAAGTGGGAGGCAGGGCAATGCTTAGCAGTGCATTCATGAAGAGGAGAGTCCATTTTATGGCCCATGTACTCAAAAGGACCAATTCCTAATTCACATTCTAATGCCTAGTCTCACCAAAGCTTCTGTGACCTCTGCTCCTGAAACGGGTTAGCCATTACAAGCAGTTCCTAAAATACTGACATTATCTTAGGAACTTTCCTGTACGTTCCTTAAGCCCACACCGTGCCTGGTTCCCTTCAGAAATTACCATAGAGCACACCGTGCACATCTCCTCCTTGCTTGAGTGGCAGCCATAGGCTTCCATATGCACCAATGAAGCTTAACCATGGTTTCAGGCAGGTGCTGCCTCACTGGTGCAAATAGTGACTTTGCCTTGTCTATATTCGGGTTTGCACTGGTGCAGCTACCCCATCCGCTCTAGTCAGGGCAGATTTTCAGTGCAGATATTCCCCCTTGCAAACTCGCCACTCATTCCTTGATTGGTGTTTGCCTTGTTCTGTAGCTGTGCATTCACACAGCTGCTGATATTCCTACATTTCAGTGAACCCTCCCATAGCCTCTTTCACTGAATGCAAAGAATATGAAAAATGTCTTGGTAACATCCTTGCATTTTGTGTTTCAGAGATAGCATGGAGTCCCTGCTCCATGGCTCTCTGGTCATTCAGCAGTAGGAAATGGCAGAGAGGAAATTATGTATCAGACGTTGAAGCTTTCTGCAGGTTAATCAGATCACACAACACCATTGCTACTTAATATAGTCAGACGCTTTGTAGTAGCACAGAACTGAAAGTCGTTAAGGAGCACAGGAAGTGCTTATGGGATGAGCTTTTTACTGTCGGGAGCTGGGAGTGAACAACAGGGAATGGATTGCCCGTTGTGACTGTTGGTTCTTCTCCCATGTGATCAATATTGGCCAGTGTCGGAGGAGAGGATGCTGGGCTTGATGGACCATTGGTCTGACTCAGTATGGCACTACTTACGTTCTTGAGTGATAAAGATTTTGCACCACACTCAGAACGTGGGTTTGTGCCACTCCCCACTCTAAAAGTGTTGTGTGTATAATTCCTGAGAGTAAATGCCCTGCTTTCCCACCCTAACACTATTCTTTGGGCTCACTACTTCAGAGATGAGAAAGAAAAACCTGAATTGAATTGCAACTGGCTTATATTCTAGCTCAGAGGAGACAGATGGGATTGTTAAACCCATTGGACTTCGCAAGGGAAGCACAACCAGGATTGTAAGCTCTCGGGCAGGGACCATGTCTATCTTATTGTTTGTAAAGCGCCAGGTACATCGCTGGTGCTATATAAATGCTTATTATAATAATAATAATTAATAATAAAAACCTTGGCTAATAAGCACCCAAACCTTTGTGCTTTATTCTCCCATCACATAGCAGTAAGCTCCCCGTGGGATCAGAGCCTGGCTGGAGTTTCTCTGCGCTAGCGAAATACGTTGGCTTAATGCAACTTGCATCAGCCACCTTCTGGAGAGGAATTCCCCATTATATAAAAAAAAATTGGTTTGTGGCAACAGCAGGGGTGTTGCCATGGCTGGAACAAGGACTCGTGGGTTTTATTCCCAGCTGAGTTTCCCTTGGGCAAGTCACGTCCCCACTCGGTGTCTCCATCTCCCTATACTGGGTCAGTTCCAGGTACCACGCTGTTATTACCATCCTGCACGTCTCTTCTGTGCAACCAGTTGGTACTGAACTTGCTCGTTGTGTGTCCAGACAGCTCAGAGTGGTAGGAGAAGAAAGGAGGAGGCGAATAGGAGTGGAGGGTCTCTCTGAAGTCAACAGGCCAGAAGGCTTGATTGCCAGGAGATGAGGTGGGGAACAGGATCACAGCATCAGTTAGTTAACTTGACCCTTTTCATTTTATTTTTTAAAAGTATAAATAGTGCTGCTTGCTGCCCTTCATCCGTGGGAGCAGAAAGCCTGTTGATTTATATGCTTTTCCTGACATCACATGAAGCGGTGGAAAACTGAATGGAGCCAACATTTTTTCTGCATTACCTAATGCCCCCCTCCTTTCCTCCCTCCCCGCCAAGCTCTGCTATTCCTGCAGGAGCCTGACTGTTCTTTAACCTTTGTTTATTTCAAAGCAACTTGGGCAGTCTTCCCCCCCACCCCAACACACCCTTTCCCCAACCCCCCCCCCCTCCCAGTCCAGCCACCACCCCTCCTTATCTTTACTAATTATTCCTGTAAAGCAGATATATGCAGCCCTATCCCTTCTGCGGCCAGCATCGCCTACAGTTGCTTTGACTTGCTATGCAAACAAGCAGTTGTGATGGTGTTACACTGGCCCCACGCAAGAGTGTGACACCTACATCCATTCCCTCTCCTCTCGTCCCTTTTGTGTTGTGTGGGGGGGAGGGAGAAGAGGGCAGGGTCACCTCTCTATTATCTTTCATTATTATCTGCTTGTTTCCCCCTCATTTGGAAGCTCCTTGGATGGCATTTTGCCTGCATACACCCATACTGCCTTACAGGTAATTCTGATTTATTATTCCTCCCTCAACCCTCTTACCATAATATTAAACTTCTCCCTAGTAAACTAACTTGAAGCTACTGGTTTGACTAAAAAGGCAGATATACAGCTCTCTGTGTTCTACAGCCAGCACTTCCCACCGTCTCCATAAACAGGCAATCAGAGCTGAACATAGTAGAGACCGGTTTAGGCTAAAAAATTTGGCCTGATGCAGCCAGGCTTTTTTGAGGGCTCATCGTGTGACTGAGTGGCCCTGCCCCATTAGGTATTGTGACATCATAATGTAAGGGGAGGAGCAACATCAGAAAAGAGGCAGAGCTAAACTTTTCCCTGCCCCCCCCCTCACATGGTGCTCTCACAACACTTTGTAGGGGGTGAATATTCCTGCAGCTAGGGAGCCCAGCCTGAGCCCTGAGGGCTTGGGCACATAGTGCAACCAACCCAGGTTGAACCCAACAAGACTAGCTGGATGCCATCTGGGTCAAGTTGTGTTGTAGGCCCCCACTGTGGCATGAAGCAAAACATCTCCAGGTGGGAGACTAGACATCGTTTTGCTGTGGGGTCACATCCTTGGGAATCTCCCTCCAAGTAGTATTGGAAAACTCCCAAGGGCAGTGGGTAGTTACCAACCAGTGTTACCTCTAGGGGATCTACAGTCCTCCATGAAGCCAGGCAGTGTACTTTAATGTATCATTGGAGATAGGTGGGGTTCAGAGGCTGAACCATTGCTTACTCCATGTGGGAAGGTAAACTTTGCACCCAGATGAGACAATATGGGGAAATTTGTGTAAGAAACCTCTCCCAGGTTCTCCCTCTGAAGTGTGTGATCTAGCCTAGAGGGTTTATCTGCTCTTGTGGGAGGGTTGTTTGCATTGGCATAGCTGCGCTGGTGTCTTGTCTCCAGCACTGACACGCTGTACCTGGCGTGCAGAGTTAATTGTACTGATGTGGCTTGCCCTGGTACTGGTGCCAAAGGAAAGCCTCCAAACCCCAGCACAGGCGAGACTCTAGAAGTTGCCACATAATGAAGTCAGTGAACTCCTTGTGTTCCTAACTACCTTGTGTCTCAGTTCCCATCTGTGAAAGAGGATGACAGTATGCCTTTCTCTCAGAGAACTGGGGCGAGGATACATCCATTAGAGTATGTGTGGTGGTCAGATATTACACTTAATGGGAACTAAGCAAGCATTTCCCTTTCCTTTACACCTCATATCCAATCTATTGCTAAGGCCCATTGTTTCTCCCTGCTTAACTTCTCTAAAAAAAATCTGGTCCTCCTTATCACTCCCGCTGTCGCGACCAGAGGTGGGCAAATGGCAGCTGAGGAGCCACGTGCACCTCTGCTGGCACCTCTTCCTCTCTTGGAAGAAATGGCTGCCGGGAGTCGGGGGTGTCCATGCTTCATTCTCAGTTCCACCTCCTTCACATGCACTGCCTAATGCTGGACACCCAACTCTCCTGCCACCTCTGTGTGCCCACAGGGACTGCCCAGCAGTGGGCACTCAAACTTTGCCCACCCCTAGTCAAGACTCTAGTCCTTGCTCTGATCATGTCTTGCCTTGACTGCTGCAACGTCCTTCCTATTGGCCTCTCCCGCTCTCACGTTGACACTCACTTCTGTTCAATGCTCAGCTGCCAAGGTCATCCACCATGCCCACTGCTTAGACCATGTTCAACCCCTCCTCTTCTTTCCTCTCCCCCTTCACATCCAACATAAATGCCTTGTCCTCTCTTTCTCTTCATGGCCTGGCTTCTCCTCATCATTCTGCCCACATCTCCTACTACATTCCCACCTGTGTTCCTCCTTTGCCACCTCCCTCACCCGCCCGAGTCTCCTGCTCCCTAAACCACCTTTTCCCTTTGCTCATGCTGCCCACTGTGTCTGCAGTTCCCCTCCCTGAGCATGTACATCTCCCCCCCCTCCCTCCCTCTTGACATTCAAATCCCTCCTATAAACCTACCTCTACNCCCCCCCCCCCCCCCTCCCTCCCTCTTGACATTCAAATCCCTCCTATAAACCTACCTCTACAATTGGGCTCCTCATCTCCAGAGATTGCACATTTATGTTTCTCCTTATACGGTCTCATCCTGTCCCTATCTCTAACTATGTGCCCTTATTGCCCCTCCTCTTCTCCATTTTAGATTGTAAGCCTCTCAGGGCAGGGACCCGCCTCTAATCACTGAGAGCCATTTGCTGTAGAGTGGAAATGATAGTCGAATGGCTGTAACTGTGGAGGCATACTTGGATCTTGTGTTAAAGGCGATGTCAATCTTGCAATCTCTTTCACTTGGTTGAGATCAGCTAGTTGAGCTGCATCTGCATCATCAGATCTTACCAGCCAGCAATGGAAGGCTTGGCCAGGTATCAGTCTTTAGAGTTTCCAAAAAGCCTTACTTCATACTTCCTTTTAGTGCAGCCCTTCTCTGGTTGGTAAGAGCTGATGATGCAGATGCAGCTCAACCAGCTGATCTCAACCAAGTGAGAGAGATTGCAAGATAACCCCTGTTCTTTGTCTTGTCTCCCCCATTAAGTATCTTTCCAGGGTCCTTTGTTTAGTTTTCCCGCCTGGGGACTCTGACGACCAGAAGAATCTTGTCTCTAGTGGAGGGCCACTAAAGGGGTAGCTGCGCTCATGCTAAACCTGAAAGTACACAGGCTAAGCTATGAGTTGTATTGGTTTTGAGCTGAGGATAAACAGCCATGGTGCAAATAGCAGCTTTGCCTGTCTGTACGGGTCGCTGCAACCGGGGCCAATTCCCTGCATGGACAGGGCCTCAGAGGGAGCTGACCTGTATCTTGGGGTCTGTTTTTGAACCATGACATTGTTCATTTCTCTCTTGAGCAGCAACCTGCAACAGGCCCCTCATTTTGCTTTCTGAAGTGCAATCACGAGCTTTTCATCTGGCCCTTGATGTGTGAGATCATTCTCCCCACCCCCTTCAGTTTGTACCAATTCTGTGAGGAATGTTTAAATTTTCCAGGCCTGTTCTTTCTAAATCTGGAGCGTCCGTTTACTCCCAGGATTTGGAAAGAATGTGACAAAATCACTGGTGAGAAATCCTTCCCCACAGCTCTTCAGCAAGCAGATTGGCCTTGACAGAATTGGCCAGTGTCCCAGGCCACTTGCAACCCAGCAGTGCTGGAAAGAGCTTTCATGTTTCATACAAGTAGCATAAATGTTGTATCCCCTTCTCCCCCACACCATCCATTCTCCTCTTTGCTTCCTGAAATAATATAAATAATAGGAGAAAGGCTACAGGCATGTTAATAGCGTTACAAGATCCTCTCACATTGGCTCAACAAGCAAGCTGCCAATATTCGGGTTGGACCATTTAATCTTTCCATATTTAGCTGGGCTGCTCAGTGGTGTCTGTTGTGCAAGCTGGCAAATGGAGCAGAACGGGGAGCCCTACTTACATTAAGTGTGTGTCAAAGAAATAGTGGGTTTAGGGAGAATCGGAAGATAAGGCTTGACTGAACGTACTAAATAGCCTTTAGAAGTTCCTCCTGAGATGCTATTATTAAGGAAGCTATGTAGCCATGGGGTGAGAGGTAAAGTTCTCTTTTGGCTAGGATGCAGAAAGCAAAGAGGTGGTTTTCATCACAGCAAAAAGGATAGTGTTGGGGGGAATCCCAAAATGTTGATCTTTTAATAGACACATCAGTGATTCAGTAAAGTGGCTTTACAGCTAAGTGGGCCACATGTGAGTAAGCTACACA
The DNA here is from genome assembly GCA_003113815.1 of Sphenodon punctatus. NCBI lineage: Eukaryota > Metazoa > Chordata > Lepidosauria > Sphenodontia > Sphenodontidae > Sphenodon > Sphenodon punctatus. Next base: position 2,086,681 of record QEPC01003194.1, on the reverse strand, counting down.
ATGATTTAAGATTGCCAGGAGAAAAGACTGTGAGGGATTTCAGAGAGACCTAGCCAGCTAAGTGGGCCATCCAGTGGCAGATTAAATTTGTTGATGATCAATACAACCTATTATAGGGATGGGACTCTGGGCAAAATGTTGGTTTCGGTCAATTTCAGTTTCGGTTCTCATGAATTTTGGTTCTTTTTCTGTTTTGGTACTATCTTTTGCATTGATCTTTGTACCGGATTTTTAACATTGCGGCTTTTCAATGGGGGACAAACCACAGTGTTAAAAATCCAGTGCAAAAAATCTATGCAAAAGATCCAATGGTACCAAAACCGAAAAAGAACCAAAATTTCGGATTAATCCAAAATGGCAATTTTCGGGTACTTTTGGTTTTATCTGAAACCGAAATTCCCATCCCTACAACCTAATCTAGATGTCATGGTTAAACCTTGCCCACTGCTTTGAACCATGTTCAACCCCTTTTCTTCTCCCTTCACTGGCTGCCTCTTGCCCTTCACATCCAGCACAAACTCCTTGTCTTCACCTTCAAGGCATTTCATGGCCTTGCTCCTCCCTATATTTCTTCCCTCATTTCCTGTTATGTTACCACCCAGGAACTTCACTCCTCTGCCACTACCCTCACCTGCCCTAGAGCCTCCTACTCCCTGAACTGTCCTTCCCACCTTCTCCCATGCTGCCTCCTATGCCTGGAACTTCCTCCCTGAATATCTATGCTCTGCTCCCTTCCACCCAACCTTCAAATCTCTCCTAAAAGCATCTCTCTTCTGACAGCCTTTCCCTCGTTTCTCACCCCCCACAATGTACTTACGAAAGGTCCTTCTACTGCTTCGAGCTCTGCACTGGTTGCCTACAGCATTCCAAGCTCGATTCAAGGTGCTGGTTTTAACCTTTAAAGCCCTACACGCCTTGGGCCCCTCCTATCTGAGAGACCTCCTCACTCCTCAGGTCCTGGGGCGATCCTTGCAGTTCACCCGGGGTGTCTTCTTGGAGGTCCCCCGGTTAGTCAGGGGGCCCACAATGGAGAGGGCGTTCTCAGTGGCCGCACCGCAGCTGTGGAACTCCCTCCCGGAGGAAACTCAACTGGCCCCGAGTCTGCTGGCCTTCCACCAGGCCTATAATTTATTTATTTTATTTATTTAATGGATTTGTACCCCGCCCCTCCTGCAAAGCAGCCCGGGGCGGCTTCCAACAGTAAAATACAATTAAAATAATTTAAAACATTTCATAACAATAATATTAAAACAGGGCTAAATATCATCAATAATATATAATAAATAACAAGTCAGGTGGGGGAGCTTAAAAACCCCTCACCCTCCCCTCCCACCCTCCCCAAAGGCCTGGGCGAACAGCCAGGTTTTGCAACTTCGCTGGAATGTCAAAAGGCTTGGGGCCAGGCGAGCTTCCTCCGGGAGGGAGTTCCAAAGGCGCGGCCACTGAGAATGCCCTCTCCATTGTGGCCCCCCGCTTAACACGGGGGACCTCCAAGAAGGCACCCCCGGCAGACCAAAGGAGCCGCTCTGGGGCACGGAGGGCAAAGCGGTCCCTGATATATGAGGGGCCCAGACCGTGTAGGGCTTTATAGATCAACACCAAAACCTTGAACCTATAAGACCTGACTGTTCATCCAGGCCTTCGGATGGGGGAGACGGAGAGTAGGCAAGGGAATGTATTCAGTTTTTATGTATTTATATGTTGACTTTGGTAGCCGCCCTGAGCTGCCTGTGGCAGGAAGGGTGCAGGGTATGAAATTTTAGAAATAAATAAAGAAAATTATTCAGGGTTCCTTTTTCTCCTATAACTAAGCTAGGCATGTGTACCCAAGACTTCTCAACTTTATTAATGTATCACTGTCTCTCCCCATGTCCATTCTAGATTGTAAGCCCCTGGAACCAAGGGACCTGTCTCTAATTTAATTGATCCGTGCCAGGCACATTGCTGGCACTATATAAATGATTATTATTAATAATAACTGTGATTGCTTAGGAGAACGTGCTGTGGGAAGCTCAGTGAAAAGCCCTACTCGATGTATAGAGATGGCCAGGGAAACTATTCATCAGTAAATATGGAAGGGTGAATGAAGAAGGCGTTCGAAGAGACCAAAAAGCTTTATAAAAGACTAAAAGTTTTTATTGACAATTTTTTTTATCTTCCATTTTCTGTTGGTTTTTGTTGTTGTTGTTTACAATGAAATAGAGTGGTGAAAAGCTGTATGCTTGTAAAACAACAAAACATTTCCTGGACCGCAGAGCTTGCACTGATTTTCCAAGTGGCCTACAGGAATGGAAATGTGTCCCGCCCTTACCATACAAGAGTTGCAGCAGAGCAGGCTAGTTCCTTGTTTTCCTGCATGAGCCACATGTACAAAACTGTGACGTGTATAAACATAAGCTGATGGGGATGCCTGAATAATGGCAGCGTTTCAGTGCTGCTCTCCTCTCGATACCCGAAAAGCACTGTGGGTCGAGCATGAGCGTGTGTCTGCTGCGTGGATGTAGCAGAGAGACTTGGCCATCTGTGCTTGAGATGCCCTGGGCACTGAGAATCTACTTTTAACCCCAAACTCAGCTATTAATTGTTTGATGTGTGCCGGTCAGTCTAATACATAGCCATTCCACCTATGGTGATGCAGATATACCAGCTCTCACAAACAGAACAAGATGGGGCCTAGTCAGTGCTTGAATAGAAGACCTCAAAGGCAAATCCTATCTGAGAGACCACCTCACTCCTCAGGCTCTAGGGCGATCCTTGAGGTCCGCCGGGGGTGGCTTCTTGGAGGTCTCCCGGGTTAACTGGGGGGCCACGATGGAGAGGACGTTCTCGGTGCCCGCACCACGGCTGTAGAGCTCCCTCCCGGAGGAAGCTCACCTGGCCCCTAGTCTGCTGGCCTTCTGCCGGGCCTGTAAAATCTGGCTGTTCGCCCAGGCCTTTGGGGAAGGGAGTGGGAAGGGTGGGAGGGGAGGGGTGTTTTTAGTCAGACTGTTTTACCCTTATTTATGTTGGTTTTAGGTTCCCTCTCTGTTTATATTTATATTGTATTTATTGTTTCTATGGTTTAAAAATTTATTTTTTAAGCCGCCCCGAGCCGTCTGTTAACGGGAGGGGGCGGGATATAAATGTAAATATAAATAAATAAATAAATCCAGGCTGTGATTTAGTAGAGTGGCAGTCTGAGTCACTAGCAAACCGGTACTCTGGTATTAGCGCTGCTGGAACTGAGAGAGTTCCATTAATGGCTGTTTAAATTTTTGCAAAAAGGAAGATTTTAAACTTTTATAACCTTCTACTAGCCTCGGTTCCTTGGGCAGTTTCAATAGGATGTAGCATTCCTTTTCTAGCTCTCTAGGTTGAGTATTTTGGGTGCTGTTGTTGCGGTACAGCTGCTGTATTTTGCTCAGTCTGGATTTTAGTAGCAGGAAGATTGCAGGCTGCTTAGAAATAAAAGGAATCAAAGTGCTTTGCTGTTCTTCAGGACATATTCTATGTGCATCCTATATCCAAGTGTTAAAATGGTCACCATAATGACAGGCTGATGATAATCCCAATCGCAGAAGGCATGCACACTCCTTACTAGTATTCTGACTTATTTTCCCTGCCTTGTGCAATCTACTTGAAGACAGAATTGAGCTCTTGATAAAAGGAGTAGAAGGAGGTGAGGAAGCAATTTGTAAATAAAGGTTGCCTATTTTTGTTTTTCACCTGAAAACATTAACTTGTACAGCTACTCAGGAAAAATGGACAGGAGGGATTTTGTTTTTTAAAAAATCACCTTTTTAAAATTCAAATTTCTGTCAGGATTTCACTTGGCCATAAGTATAGAAGAGTTATCCCTGATGCCCCTTCAGTTCGGTGAAAGGATGCTCAAAGGTGGGGGTGGCATTCTTGCACCAAGAACTTGCCTATACTTCAGATTGTGCCAGTTTCACTTTAAACCAGGTTAACTGGTTTAAGGAATCAATCTTTCTGCATCCACAGATGGCTCTTGTACTGTTCCCCAGAGGTTGCTCAGACTTTACACTGCTGCTCATTGTACTGGTTATATCATTGATGCAATGGATTATGAGAGAGAATCTCAGTGTTCAATCAGAGCAGCCTTCTTTAAACCACTTTAAATATCAACACAGGTGCAAAAATGGTTTTAACTGTACTAGGCTAGGCAAAAGTTGGTTTCAAAAGCGAGTTTATTAAACTGGCTTAAAGTCTGGCTTGTCCTTCTTAAGAGAAACCAGTTGGCAGTTAAAACGGCCTTGTTAATCCACTGCTACTGAGAAGTATGTTGGAAGATTGTTGGGCAACAACTCAGAAGCATCAAGTGGTACTGAAGTATGCAACAGTTTGGGAGTTCAGCAAACTTCTCTTCCGTCTCTGTTCATGGTGACAGAGCCCAATGACTCATTCACTCTACACTCTTCTAAAGGGGTAGTGGCACAACCCCACATGCTGCGTGTTGCATGAAATCCCGGCATCTTCCTGTGCTCCTTGAGGATCCCTTGTTCTCTGCATCTGCTGCAAGGGTTGAGCTATTGAAGTGCAGGCGACTCAGCCGTTGTGTGAATGCATTCCTACTGGACAAGACAAACAGAGCTCAAAGAACAAATGATGAGTTTGCAAGAGGGAAGGCTGTTGCATAATTGAGCCCCAAAAAGGCATGTAAAGCTTGTGTTGTGTGTTCGGGTTTGGATAAATCACAAATAAACAACCAAAACAGAAAAAAACACCTGTTCAGTTTCTGTATTTAAAACACACAAAATGCCCTGGAATTTCCAGGTATATGTTAGTGTGCTTCGTGCCTCTCAATTTCCACTTCAAATGTGCTGGTTTTAATTGTTGGTCTAGTTGTTTATTTATATTTGTATTTCTACCCCACCCCTCTCACGTCAAGCAACTCAGGGCAACTTACAAAATACTAAAAATATAACAAAAAAATATAAACACATTAAAACATTAAAATAGATATTAAAACAATACAAAAGCTTTCATTGTGTGTAAAAAAAATAAATAAAAAATCCTAGCGCAAAAGAAACCACCCGCCCAATCCTACAAGCCCCTCCCACTCTCCCCTGCCAAATGCCTGGCGGAAGAGGCAGGTCTTACAATTTCGTCAGAAGGCGGGAAGATTTGGGCTGAGGCGCACCTCCACCGGGAGAGAATTCCACAGTGACGGCTCAGCCACCGAGAACGCCCTCCTGTCGGTCTGAATTTGTCAACAGCGTGGAACTTCCAAGACAGCGCCCCCAAACAACCACAGGGGCCGACTGGGGTCTGGTGGGTGAGACGATCTCTCAAATAAGTAGGACCTAGACCGCGAAGTTTGAGCATCTTTCAAGTTTCGTGGTATGTGTTGTGCCAGTCGGAGGGAAGTTTAGCTACAACAAAAGTGTCAATAGGAGTGGACTGTGTTATGATTTAGATTTAAATATTTGAGTGCCACTGCTTTGTGGTTCAGGGACTTGGCCTGCTTCCACAGGCATCTGGAGGTGGAACTGCGCCCAGGGAACTAGACTGAATGGGGCAAGGGTACTAGATTCCCCTTCCTGATGCTCTGGAGCTCGCTGATACTAGGGTCCTTTACTGCACGCACACAGACTTACAGAGGTACGCACCCCCTTAGAGACACACACGGAGGCTGCAGTCCCCTGCTTACTTGCTTCCTAACCAACTGTAGTAGCTCCCAAATCTTTACACCTAAAACACAAAAATTACCACTGAAACCAGAATAGAAATCAGAAACACAAAATCCATTCCCTCTGCCCTTACACATCCCTACTTTAAAACTGGCTGTGAATGATGTGGTATAGTGGCTACGTGTTCAGTACCTGGACCAGGAGGCAGGGGAGGCCCTGCTTCAGATTTCACCTTAGCCAGAAACTCACTGGGTGACCTTGGGCCAGTCCCAATATTCTCTCAGCCTAACCTACCTCACAGGGTTGTTGTGAGGATTAAATGTTGTGTTAATTAGTTCTATGTGAAGCACTCTTGAGTGCCATGGCAAGGAGGCGCTATATAAAAATAAAATTATTATTGTTATTGTATCACTTTTGAGGGTTTAAACCAATACAATACCAATACCAGCCCTTAGCCTTTATGATGTTGAGACTTGGGGCTCATTCACATAACACTCTTTTAGAGTGGGTAGTGTCACAAACCCACAATATGAGTGCTGTGTGAAATTATTATCACTTCCTGTGCTCCTCCATGATCCCTTGATCTGTGCTATCTGACACAAAGGATTTACTTGCAAGAATGTGACTCTAGCAAGTAGCAACAGGTGTGGTTTAATTAACCTAGAGTTTAATTAACCCATCAGTGCCTGATGCATTATTTCCTGTTTGTCACTTCCTAGAGAGAATGGATTCCATCCTCCACTCCACACTTCTTCAGTAACGCTGTATGCAAGGATTATCACAAGGGCATTCCTCTGTGCCCTTGATATTATGGGAAATGGAGAGGGGAAGTGGCTGCTGAAATGCAGGCAATGTGGAGTATTGGAATGCATTGCTATGGAAGAAGGCAAATACAGGTTAAGGAACGTGGTGAATTCACAAGGGGGAATGGTGTTGTGTGAACAAAACCTTAGATTCTGTCGGATCTGTGGCATCATGGAGTTTCCTAGGTCATTCCATCTGTCCTCAACTACTCAGAGTCTTCCTCTGCCGCCAATAAGACCTGATTGAAAGCTCTTTAAAACCAATGGAAGGGCCTACTGCAGACTTTTATGAGATTTGCATTAGGCTCTTAGCCCTTCCTTCTCCCAGGTATTGCCGAGAAGTGGTTTCTGGCAGAAGCATGACTCATCCCATTCAAGCTACCTACCATAAGAGCCAACACCAAGAGTTGTAAGAAGCCCTACAAGGCTGTGCTTTCTGGTTGTTGTTGTTGTTGTTTTTACTTTCGTTAAAGTCCCCTTCATGCAGGATAGCTTTCTCTGTCACGTCTGTCTTCCAGTGGGGATTGCAAGCATTTCGGTTTAATGGGGAACTGCCAGCACTTTGCTAGATAGAAAGGTCGCCTAGTCCCAGTGAAGCTGCAGCAAATACCTCAGAAGTCTCTGCTCGGATGTTGTTTATGTAACTAGTTACAGCAACCCTCCTCTGTGCATCAGAGGCAGATTATAATTCTGGGCTGTGCATGGGACTCTCTCAGTAATTGAAGATGGCTAATGTAACAAATGCTCTGGTAAATCAGGACCTCCATAGCCCTTTCTGGTAACCGAGATGGACTTGATGTACAAACTTGAAAATATGTGGCCATCTGTTGTACAGTGTGTGCTAACTGTACCTTGGGGGAGGGATGCCAGCTGTGCAAAATGGGAACAGTTAGTAGGGCAATTTCTGTTCTCCATTACTTCCAGGATGCCCAATTTTAAATCCATCTGCTATTTACAGTCATAGTGCCAGACCTTCCAGGTAGGAGGTGAAAAGGGGAGGGAGATCTGGCAATGACTGATCTCCCTCATTGTACACAGTGCTTTACCATCACAGTTTTTCAGACAGGTCCCTGCCCAGTGGGCTTACAATCTAATATGGACACAGGTGAGGGGAACACAAGAAGAGACGGACACACATATTCCCATTTTACAGATGTGGAACTGAGGCCGAGAGATTGTGACTTGCTCAAGGCCACCCAGTGAAGGTTAGGGAAAGATTTGAATCCTGGCTTCCCAGGTCCAGCACCATATCCACTACACCACACTGGCTCTCTGGGCTCTCACTGGCATCTGGGCTCAGATTTAATGCCAGTGCCCTTGAAATTACAGGAGCATTTGAAGAGCTTCCACTCTCAAAACAGAAACCCCTTGGGGGGAAAAAAGTGTGTAAACTTCCTTTTGAAGTAGGATGGTGAGGACTGCACACAGTATTCAAGGCACTGGTGTATCATCTCTTTTTATAGTGATGTGATGATTTCCATTTTATTTCCTGTGTCTTTCCCAATAATTCCTGTATAGAGAAAGTAAAGTTGCCGTGTTGGTCCCAAATATAGGCAACATAGCCAAAGGCCATTTTTAAACAGGATGCACCCATGCAGGTCCACCCATCCCCCACTCACCCGAGTGCCCATCTGAAGGTGGTGTGGGTGAGTGTGCTCTCCTTTGACCCACTCATGCCCACGCATGGAGCATTGGGGAAAAATCCAGGAACAGATGCTCCGTGTGGCTGCAGGAATGGGCAGTGCATGGGTAGGGGTGCACACCCAGCTCATACCCATCCTGTCCCATTTGATTCTCCCCCCTCTCCCCCCAGATGTCCGTGGACGCTCCACGCAACACATGCGGACCCGCCCCCCCCAGCCATGCCCATTTGAAAATGGCCAAAGTAGTACAGCAATATCTTTTATTGGACCAACTACAGTTGGTGGAGGCATGCAAGCTTTTGGACCTCAGAGGGTTCTTCATCAGGCAGGTCAGGAATTGGAACCCCCAATAATTCCTAACATTCTGTTGGACCACTGCAGTGCCTCGGGGTGGAATTCTGTAGCAGCATTAGCAGTGTGGGTGGGTGGGTGGCTAAGCTTTCAGGAAACCATGCTAAGACTCCTGTATTCTGTTCCTCCAGAGTTCCGATTGGAAAGATAGCACAGAACCATCATGCACCATACTAACCCTGTAGCCCATTCAGAAATAACCCACTTATATCTGTTGCACAAGCATGTGTCCTGAAGTACACATCTGTAGATCTCAATGGTCCTATTAGATCTCTCAGCAGCCTTTGATATGGTGGACCATGGGTTGCTTCTGAGACGGTTGCGGACCCTAGTGGGGTGTGTGTGTGTGTGGACGGGACTGTCCTAAGATGGCTCCGCTCATTCCTCTCTGGGAGAAGCTAGCGGGTGGTGCTGGGGGAAGAAACATCTGGCCCCTGGGATCTTGCTTGTGGCATACCGCAAGGTTCGATTCTGTCTCCACTGTTGTTTAATATCTATATGCAACCCCTGGGTGAGGTCGTGAGACGGCTTGGTGTGCGTTGCCACCAGTATGCTGATGATGCCCAGCTTTACCTCTCTCTTTCAACAAACCCAGATCCTGTAGTCTCGGTGCTTTCCCAGTGCTTGCTAGCAGTCAGTGACTGGATGAGGCTAAGGAGACTGAAGCTGAATCCTGATAAGACTGAGGTGATGTTGGGTAGGGCAGCGGAGGTGATGGCTCCCCTTGTGAAGGGGATCCGCCCTCCGCTGACCCCACAGGTGCAGAGTTTGGGGGTTCTGTTAGACCCTGGCCTCCTCCTGGATTGTCAGGTGGCGGCAGTGGCAAAGGGAGCCTTTCGCCAATTACATCTTGTGCGGAGGATCCGACCATATGTTTCAAGCTCTGACCTGGCCACCCTCATTCATGCATTCATCCCCTCAAGGCTGGATTACTGCAACACGCTCTACGTGGGGCTGCCCTTGGAGACAATTCGGAAACTGCAGCTGGTACAGAATGTGGCGGCCCGTCTCCTAACAGGGACGGGCCGTAGGGAGCACATTACACCAGTGCTCCAGGCTCTGCCCTGGCTGCCTGTAGCGATCCAGACCCGATTCAAGGTGCTAGTTTTGACCTTTTAAAGCCCTACAGGGTCTGGGCCCCTCCTATCTGAGAGACGGCCTCACTCCCCGCCATGGGGCAACCTCTGCGGTCTACCGGGGTCGCCTTCTTGGAGGTCCCCTGGATGAACCGGGGGGCCACGATGGAGATGGCGTTCTCGGTGGCACTCCCTCCCAGAGGAGGCTCGCCTGGCTCTCAGCCTGTTGGCCTTTCATCGGTCCTGTAAGACGTGGCTGTTCGTCTGGGCCTTTGGGGGAGGGGGGGCAATAAGGGTTGGTTTTTTACCAGTGGTTTTACCTCCTTGTTGTTGTTGTTTTTATTGTCTTAGTAATCCCTTTATGTACTGTTTATATATTGTTTTGTTTTAAATATTTTGTGAGCTGCCCCGAGCTGCCGTAGGGCTGGAGGGAGCGGGATATAAGTTATTGAATAAATAAATAAATTAAATAATGGCCATAATGGTGTACATTTGCCTGACTTAGTAGAGCTAGGTTGATTTACACCAGCTACAAGTCTGGTCCCAGGGCAGGTGCAATCCAGACACAGGTTATTCAGAGCGTGTGACTGTGTTAAACCAAACCCAACCTTTTTCAACATCAGGAAGCACAAGCTTCTTCAAGAAGGTTATTTATGTGTCAGCTTCCAAGGGTGAGATGGCTGCCATAGTTTTTTGCCACAGGTTTTTCCCCATGAAAGATGTGTTTAGAAATTTGGTTTACAAAAAGAAGTGTGATGGGGTGTTTTGCATGGTGGGGTTTTTCTCTTAACTTGAACATGACAAACTGTTTCACCCCTCCGAGACTTCCCACTTTATTAGAAGTTGAGATAATGAAAAATGTCAGCCCTCAAATGTGAATTTTTTGGAAAGTGATAAGCAGGTACAGTTGAGAGCCGGTGTAGCTTAATGAATAAGGTGTTGGGTTTGGGCATGGGTGAGACCAGGATTCAATTCCCATTTTAGCCATGAGCAAGTCGCAATCTCTCTGCCTCAGCTCCCCATCTGTAAAATGGGGACAATAATGACCTACCTTGCAGGGTTGTTGTGAGGTGAACTAGATAAGGTTTACAAAGCACTTTGAACACAGAAGTGCTATAGAAATGATAAATAATAAAATAATGTGAAATGTGATTGTAATTGGTAGAACTAGGAGCTACTCTTGTCTTTACTGGACTGCTTTCATTTTCACCCTATGGAATTGCTGAGCGGGAGTTTGTTATTAAAACTTACTTAGAGGGCAATAGCTTTCAGTGTTAGGTGTAGAGGAGGGGATCTGGCTGTGAACACCAAAGCTTAAACCTCCATCTTGGGCATTGGGATTCTGGACTCGTGAGACAGCTTGGGGCCAGTGGTGTTCCCAGCCAGCTCTTGTTTGTTATGTAATGTTTAAATGTTAAATCCAAGCTAGCTATCTGCTCCTTGAAAAGAACAGCATGTTCATTACTGTATCTATCCATGCATTAACATTACTCTTCCCAGGACATGAGCATTATACTCCCCCGGTGGTATTACAGAACTTTGTTGCAGCTGACGACAGAGATTGCTGTCTTGATTTCTGCCCCATGGCAGGAATAAGGGTTTCACTGAGGAGATTTGGCCAATAAAGGCAAAGCCAATCTCTGTTTGGAAAGAGTTGATGTCTCTCATCCTCTGCAGTGACACTGAATTTTGCTCTGTTTCACAACCCCAAACAGTTTGAAAAATGGAACCCATGTTGATGGGAGGGGGGGGACGTTAGTGAAGGGTCCTGACCAGTGCCTAAATCCGCTTGTGGTCATTCATTACCCAAGCTGAAGTAAGTGAATTGGGTCACAGTGGAGGTTGAACCACAAAATCCAAAATCCCCTTTGTCACGCTAGGGCTGAATGGCCTCTCTAAGCCAAGTAGTAGCATCCTGGTAAGCTCCCACCCCTTCCCATCACACCCCACCCTCTGCATTTGAGTGTTTGAACGTCTTTGACTGCTTTCTGCCCAGTGGGAGCAGTGACTACATCATTTCGGGTTAAGCCAGGTCACGTGTGAGCCAATTGTATTCCAGGCCCATGTCCTAAAACTCCCTGTTTAGTAACACTGTCGTCAGAGGACTTGTTTTCCTGATTCTATAATTACTCCTTTGAGCTTCCCCCTTTCCCCTCCCTCCCCTGGCTGCATTTTTTAACAATTGGACCAAAAACACGGAGATTTGGGAGGTGAAGGGAAAAGATGTTTGGTGGGAGGGCTCGGAGAACAGGCCTCTAGTTGCCAAAATTGCAAAACCATCGTGTCATTTGATTTCTGGAAAGCTAGAGGGAGGAAGGAGACTTTCACAGTAAGAAATCCTGTCGGACAGGAACCTGTTCCCACTTATAATTTCCTTCCTTTCTGAGAAACCTATCCTCATTTTCCTGAGGCCCTGTCTAAAGGAGCCATGCATTGCAACAGGTCTGAAATAACCATTATTATAAGGTCCCTGTGCTGGGAGGGGAAAGGAAATGCTGGATGCTAACCAGCTGGGCTACTGCCATCCTATACGTACAGTAATTGCTTGAGTGTGGAAGTGCTGGGAGGAGATTCTCTCACTCTTTAACATTAGGCACTTGAGATCCATTTCCTCCCTGGTGTAACATGGAGGATCTCAACTCGGTTACGCCAAGATTGGTTCTGACGCTTTCTTCTTCTTCTTTATACGACAAGAGCATGTAGAGGAATCAACTGCGATTGGGGACCCGCTGTGTGCAGAGAGTAGTGAACACCTATGTAATGAGGTGTTCCTGGCCCATAGAACTTACAATCTAAACCAGGAGTGAGGAAACTTTTCCCTCCCAGGAGCCACTTTGAAACTTAGTACAGGCTCCGAGGGCTGTATAGAAGTTGGGGGTGGAGGTGCTTAGGGAGTGTGCACTGCTCGAGCTGAGAAAAGGAAGGCGGTGGGGGTCCAGCCATGGATCTGTGTGATGGATCCATCCCCTGTTCACATTTACATGCCCTCATCTCTGCTCTCCTCCCCTGAGCTCAGTCTTATCCTATTGGTTTTTGTCACCTCCTTGTGAATAGTTGATCGTGCACCATCTTCTAGAAGGAGTACCTTGAACCTACAAACGTTTACTTGATCTCACGATTGCGATTAGGACTAGAAGTAATGGTGTTAAGCTAAAGGAGAAATATTTAGCTTAAGCATTAGGAACTACCAGGACGTTTGGTCAGTGGAATAATTTGTCAAGGAAAGTTATGAAGGCCCCTTTACTGGAGGCCTTTAAAAATAGGTTAGACAGACCTCTCTCTGGTGTAGATGCTGTGGATCTGTTTAATGGCAGGAAGTTGGACTAGATAATCCCTTGAGGTTCCTTCCAGCTTTATGATTCTGTGATTAGATTTTTTAAAAACCGAGAAGCTCATATGTGAGAAGCTTCCTCTTTGGAGCCATTGTTTAAAACTAGACTGGACAGGGCTATGAGGCATAAATTGCAGGCAGCAAGCTTGCTCTGTCCTCCTGAAGAATGGCATGCCCTACTAGGTCACATCCTTCTTCTAGGCATAAAGAGTTAATATTCATGGCAAACAGGGAATTTGTGACTGAAACTGGGGGAATTTCTCTTCTCACCCCACCTCAGCCTGGTAAGATGAGAGAATGAGAGATCGGTCTGAGGACGGGTGGGCTCAGGTCAAGGATGGTATTTCAATGTGGGAGAAATTGGATTTAGTTACTGTTCCTGGTGAAAAGAGGTTTTGTTGTGTGCCTGCGTGACCTTGTGTTTTGAGGAGAGAGTGGGAGGAGAGGAGGAAACTGGACCAACCTTTTTCATGAAGGGCTCTTCCAAAGCATCCTTCGCAGGCTGTGCGTCAGGTTGTGGTTAGTTTCCAGCTCTTAACCAGAGATGATATTGGCACAGAAACAAAGGCCCAACTCATCCAGGCAGTGCCAAGACTACTTGCCTTTGGAATCTTGCAGGCATGTGAGAATTCCCCCTTCGATAACTGGAAGGAAGGGAGAAATTAGCCATGCATACCACCATGTGGGTGTAAATTCAGTTTCAGTGGGTGTCTACATTGCAAATTCAGTTATGTGGGTACCACAACCACCAGTTATAGTTAGGTTGTCTTTCAGCATGGGTGAACCTTGGTCCCACCCTTTAGGCTAGGTGGAATGTGATTTGAGTGTCTCCTGTAAGACGGAAGAATCTATGCCAGAGGTTCCCAAACTCTGGGTCAAGACCTCAAGTCTTTTTATTGCTGTCTAGGGTCACGGAGTTATATTTAAGTCTCAAAATGGGGTGTCACAGGCAAAAAATGTTGGGAGGCACCAATCTATATTTCAAGATGAAAGAATGTTTTGATTGCAGCGCGAGCAAATGCAATGTTGCAACTGTGTTACAAGCTTCTGCAGTTGCATGCGGGACCATAATGTAACACACACATCCTCTGATATCCCTAGCCCATCTTCACCCAGTCAATACTGAGCTGCAAGGAAGAGGCACAGGCTCAGGGGACTGATAGGAACAACTTTCAAGGTTTCCAAGCACTGCCTCTGTTTAAAGACTGGTCCCTTTTCACCCAATGTATTTTGGAGTGTGCTTTGAATCTTATCCAACCTATGACCCACATCTGACAATAATCAAACCCGTATTTGTTACAATAACAAGTCTCATTAGAGCACTGGCTCCAATCAGGGGGTGGGGAGGGAAGCTTATTTAATGCCGCTGACCTCATCTCATGTGATGTCATGTTAAGGAAAAACACTGAAATTGCCCATGAAACAGCTTAGCCTTGGATTTCTTGGCGTGTAAAGTCTGAAGGTTTAAAGACACAACGTGTCCTGTCCACTACCCTGATCCCGAGTAGTTTTCTGAAGGCCTGTGAGTTATTTGGACCAATAAAACATCAAGGAATGGTTCTTTTATGTTTGAAAAAGTATTGCGGATCTATGGAAGGGAAATGGTAAGTGGTGTCCTGTCCCCAAAGAGAAACAATAGGAGAAACTATGCCCCATATCCCCTGTACATTCACAGCATCTAAAGAACCACAACCCGTTACCAACAACCCTCCAATTTTACAACATTTTACACCGAAAAAGCTTAAGAAATAAGTATGTCTCCTGAGAAGATGGAATAAGGAGAAGTGTCTCAGATATAGGAACTAAGGGTGGGGGAACCTTTCCTTTCCATGGGCAACTTTGAACATTGGTACAAGCTCTGTGGCTGGAGAAGAGTTGGGAGAAGGGTACTTAAGAGGTTTGCTGATAATGGGGAAAGGAAGGGTAGGTGGATCTATGCCCTGTCCTCGAGTGCATGCTGTCATCTCTACTCCCTTCTCTTGAGCTCAAACCCTTTCAGTGTTTGACAGTTGGGACTGGATCCATGGGCCCAGATCCAGGGAGTGGAAAGGAGAGAAATAAAAAAACAGTTCCTGTAGACTATAGATTCTCCCCTCCTGTGCTATTGTATCTCTAGAAGCTGCTGATGAGAAGCAGAAATCTTTTCTGCCATCCCACCCTTTGTACCCCACCCTACCTTTGCACTGTTTCCCTATGTATTGCTTATCTCCCCTTGTTCTCACCTTCTGTTACTATTATCACCCACTTTGTTTTACCTCGGACTCATGTGCCCAATATATCACACCCTTTCCCTATCCCTCCTCCCCACCCCCATCTGTTACATGATATATACCCACTGTACTTTGCTCAAATCTTCAGTTCTGACTCCTGCTTGCCCGAGGAAGGACCCGGTGCTTGCCCGTGGAAGGTTACCAGATTTACCGGTATCAGATCCCCCAATACATTGCGACTGTTTGTTAAATGGTGGCAATGTAAAAAATCCGGTAAGGCCAGCAATGTTAAAAATCCAGTATTCTGATACCAACAAGTATCGGTATTATCGGATTAATCCAATACCAATCATTATCGATATCCGATTAATCTGATACTGATAGTTCCACCCCTATCTGAAAGCTTGCACGTTTCCACCAACAATAGCTGGTCCAATAAAAGATATCATGCGAACTACTCTATCTCAATCTCTGTCTTTCGGGACCAACATGACAACCGCTCTTTGGCTCTTTTCACACAGCCACTCTACCACTGATAAAACGGGTGTTAGATTTTGTTATACATGTTGCAGGGCACCCATAGAGCACACCTGCGACCCTGCAACATGTATAATAAAATGGAACACCTGTTTTATCAGTGGTAGAGTATCTATGTGAAAAGGACCTTTCTCTGGACTGCCATCCCAGAATGAGAGTGATTGAAAATGCCATTTGGTGACTGCGTGCATGCTTTGGGCTTAGTCCAGTTCCTAGACCACATCAGAAGAACCACAATGCTAATTGACCCTGATTGGTACCCTTATTGGCTAGTCCTGCAACACAGACCAAAGGCCGAGCAAATCTGGAAACTGAACCTTCTACGTTTGGTCATTCCAGGTCATGGTCAATCATATGGGCAGGCCAGGGAAGCTTGGTGCTGCCTGTGGCTAAACAGAGCAGTCTGATCTGCAGAACTCTTAGTCCTTTACTGAAATGGCTCATCAGGATATTTCAGGAGGCTTTCAAAATGGAGGAAGACAAATTTAAGTCTAGTCAAGAGCTGCTTAGTTTGCAGAATCATCTGGAATATCTTCTTATAACCTCCCTTGTAGAAACATATGCCGAATCAGACCTGTTTATTTGTTTATTTACATTTGTATCCCTAAAAGGCTCAGGGTGGCTGAGACCCATGGTACATCTAGTCCAGTATCCTGACTCTCTTGACCCATGGTCACACCTGATGCTTCAGAGGAGGCAAAGATTCAATAATCTGTCCCCACCCCAGGAAGGTTTCCTAATCCTTAATACAGCAGCTCCTCAAGTTTCTGACTGAGTGGCCCCATTTTGACACTTAAGAGTCAATCCAAAATCGGTGTGCCAGGTGTGGGTGTGGCAAAATGCCCTTGCCCTGACAAAGACCCCCCTTGGCTGAAACTGCGATCCTGGCTCAGCCAAAGCTCAGGCCTCAACAAGCACCTGTTCAGGACTTCCTCATTCCTGAAATTCCTAAGGGGGAGGGGGGACTCTACACCTAAGACAGGTGACATGGGATGATCGAATCATAGAAGGAGAGGGACTGCTGGACTGCAGCCAGCTGACCCTCCTGGACAAATCAGAACGAAGGTCAAGAATGCCTTAAAAGGACCAGCACAGGCATTTTGACACTCTCTCTGGACTCACTGAAAGAGATCTCTAGCACACGCTGCTAGTCTGGTGTCCTCCCTGCCTGGAGGCACACATGGACTATATGGCTTAACAGTAATTCTGGCCTTTGCCAGAAGAAGAACTTGGACCCCATGGGAAAACCATCCCCTGTGGAGACCTGATCAGAACCAGTGTGAGAACTTGCTAGCTACAGTTTATAGGAAGATGCTTTCCAAACGGGCTACTATGTCCACAGGACTGACTCTGATTGCTCAAAGGGTTATCACCCCATGGTCTATGCTTTTATTCCTTTTTATATATATATCAGTAAAGTCTAAGTTTCCTTTTTACCCTACTGAGCGTGTGTGTGTGTGTTATTGGCTGACCATTAAATGCCTCCTTTGGGCCGGTGGCCAAGCCTCGCTACTAAGACAAGGAAAGAGGGTAAAATCTACCTATTTGGCTAGGGGCCAACAGCTTTGGAACCAAGGGAAGCCTCCTCTGGGTAGCTCTGGGGATCTGCCTCCAACGCAGAGGAGGAAATCTCAGAAACAGAGTGCCAGGAAAGGGGAGTGCTTTTGGGAAGCTGTGAGGCGTATGCCTTTTGGAGGTTCACATTTCCTGAGTGGTGTGAATGCCCGCGGGGAAACACGCAGGTGGTGGCAGCGGAATATCAAGGGTTTTGGGAGCGGGGGGGCGTTGCCAGCTATGGGAACCCCTGGTCAGAGATTTGGAGAAACACCATGAGGTGGGTGTCTCAGCTGTATAGCACCCCCTACTGGCGTTGCGGTGGGATCACCCAAGCAGCCAGATAAGCACACACAGGTGCGATAGGATCCACCAGCAGTTTTCTTTTTGAATTGGAGTTTTTGAAAAGCAACCACAGAACAAAGGGGGGTTTGGAAATAAACCTTGATCAATCGAGTCCTTGAATTTGGCTTCAGGTCAACTGGATAGGGCTTAGATAATCAGTGCAAGGGCAAGGAAGTGTATGAGTTCTGGAACACAGGGAAGTACCCTGCTGGGATTGCCCAAGGGGCTCAATAGACTCACTAATGCTGACCTCGTAAGAGAGGCCCAGAGAAGGAATCTCCCAACAGAAGGGTTGACCAACGAGCAGCTAAGGCAGCAAATAAAGAACTTTGAAATGTCTGAGCCTGCTCAGAATGTCGATCCAGAGACTGGAGCTGGAGCATCCTTTCTCCTCGGGACTCCTGTAGCGACCCCTGAACAGCTGGACCTGATCCTGGTGCAGATCCGCCTTAGAGAGAAGGAGCTCATGGACTGGGAGCGAGAGAGAGAAGACAGGGAGCAAGAGAGAGCCAACAAGGCTGCTCAGCGCCAGCATGAGGAGCAGCGGAAGCATGAGGCTGGGATGCCCCAGCAAAAGTAGGATGCACCCCACAAGCTGACACCAAAGGACTTCACCCCTTTCACCCCAAAAAGGTGGGAGGGGGGATGTACCCCACAAACGGGAGCTGGGAACCCCACCTACTGAACGCAAAAGTTCCCCTAATTTGGCAAAATCCCCAAATTTGGATAGGAAGGGCTGCTACAGCTGTGGGGAGCTGGACCACTTTAAGGCCAAATGCCCGAAGCTGCAGAGCTCACAGAAGCCCACCCACCGAGCAGCAGTTGGGAACACGGGAGGGAGCTCCGAGCATCCCCGGGCATCACATCCCTGTGCATCACGTAAGCGCGTATAAGATAAGGAATGCCGGGGAAATGACGGATTACCTCAAGGATGAAGTGATGGTGAAAGGGAGAACTATTATTGGGGAGATAGATACAGGGGCGGTAGTGTCTCTGATTAGCGCCGACCTGGTCTCCCTCTCAGATTTACTCCCAGGAAAGACCTACTCCATTAAACCAGTGGCGTACCCGCCCTTTGAGGTGCCCGTGGCTCGCCTGCCCATCGAGTGGAGGGGAAGGGGGCCATGTTTGGACACTGGGGTGATGAAAGAGGCCCCCGCCCCGATTCTGATCGGGAAAGATATTATGGGGCCTTGCAGGGTGTCAGCCATAACCCGGAGCCAAAGTCAGGAGGCAGAAGTCAAAAATGAAAGGACCTTGCAGGGATGGAGGGAGCAGTTGGGTGTGGAACCCGGGGGTAGGGAAGAGGGAAGGGGCCCAGGACTGGAAGGTGGGCCCAAGAGCGAGGCTCTCCCTGCCGCAGGGTGGGGCCAAGCCCAAAGAGGGATCCCCAGAGGAGCAGCCCAGCCAGCCAGAAGAGGGGGCTAAGGGCATAGAGGGAACAGGCGCCCCGGGGCCAGATCCAGAGAACAGCCCTGAGGTGCAGACAGTAGCTTCCCCTGGAGGGGCCGAGGATGAGCCAATGGGAGGAGTTGGGACACTCCTGGGGGAGGGGGAGGAGTCACCAACTCGCAGCATGGCGAGCTCAGAGGAGTTTAGGCAGGAGGTCGGGGCAGACCCTAGCTTGGAGGAGCTCAGGCAGTCAGCTCGGGGGCAGGAGGGGGAATTTACCCCTGATCAAAGGGAACAGATAATGTGGGACAAGGACCTTCTCTACCGACTGTGGCTACCTAAGAGTTACTCTGAGTCCTGGGAGCCCTATCGCCAGCTGGTGGTGCCGCACAAGTACAGGCAGCAGCTGCTGAGCCTGGCGCATGACTTGCCCTGTGCTGGCCACCTTGGCATGAGCAAGATGCGTCGGCGCCTGCTAGCCAATTTTTACTGGCCTAGGCTCGCACAGGATGTAACTGAGTACTGCAGAACATGTGAGACATGCCAAAGGATAGGTAAGAGTGGGGATAAGAGGAAAGCACCCCTGCAGCCTCTCCCTATCATAGGGCAGCCCTTTGAGAGGGTGGGGATAGATATAGTGGGACCCCTGAAGCAGAAGACAAGACGGGGAAAACACTCCATCCTGACGCTGGTAGATTTTGCAACCAGATACCCTGAGGCGGTTGCCCTAGCCTCTACAGAGGCTACCGCAGTTGCAGATGCCCTGATAAAGGTATTCTTTAACCTGGGTTTCCCCTCAGAGATACTGACTGACAGGGGAGGGAATTTCCTAGCAGAGGTAATGGAATGCCTATGGAAGTGCTGTGGAGTTAAACACCTCAAAACCACAGCCTATCGCCCCCAGACTAATGGAGTGGTAGATAGATTCAATGGGACCCCGTGCACATGGTGTACACTCAGTGCACGCTGTGTGTGCAATGTACACACCATGCACGCAGTGTCTGACTGTGTATGCACATCTTAGATCGTGGCCTTAGGACACAATTCTTTGCCATTCAAGCCAATGGCAAAAGTCCTGTTGACTTGAAGGGTGGTGGATTGTCCTGCTAGATATAATTCCATGACCGACAGGAGCAATAAAACATGAAACATTTATTGATATCAGTCAGGGTCATGACCCCATCCGCAGATTATGCAACCCTTTTGGGGATCCTCCTGATCCCCTGTTTGGGGACCTCTGCCCTAATAGTTAAGGGCTAAGACAAGCTTTAGCGGTGAACTAAACAAAGTCTTCAAAATTTGACAGTGTTAGTTCTGGATATTCTTGCCATTCGTTGAACCAATCCTTCCTTCTTTGAACTTTGCTAAATTCTTTGTCTTAGCCACATCTGATGGCAGAGAGTTCCACAGTCTAATTACACATTATATAGAAAAGGTTAAGAGCTGGAATTTTGTGACTGTGGAGCAACTGTGCCTGGGTACAAGGAGCAACAACACGTGATAATGTAAGTGCTCGCTCCCCGTGGTGAAGTTGGGCTAAAGAGGACCAGATCCACTAAATCCTCAGGTTTTCCTCATCCCCTACTCTTCAGAGCCTTCCCCAGCTCTGTATCCCATATAAAGTCTACTTCTTGTGTTCAGTTCTGCTCACGCCAACCTGGACTGAGCAACCCTTGCTCTCTATAATTTCGAGACGATCCTCCACTAGCAGGGACACCTGCAGAATGAATTCCGGGGTTGGGGGGTGTGAGGAGAGGCCCTGCACCTTTCTGATGTGACCATGTCCCTTCCCAAGCATTGTGACATCACAGTACTAGGAAAAGGGTTGAGCTCATGTCAGAAGGGGGGGGGGGGGCTTTGTCCTGCCCCTTTCCAACATGGCCACGCCCTGGCTGAGCATCATGATGCCACACTGTTCAGGGACAAGGGTACATCACAAGGCATTTTATGTCATACCACCTCGTGGGGTAGTGAGACCACACAGACTCATGAGCCCCAGGCTTGCAACAGCATAGCTGCATTGGGTTTAATGTGGTCATGCCTGGACCTAAATTTTTGGCTCCGCCCAAACAGGGCTCTAATCTGAATTCCCTTAGTCCCTATGCAATTGGGACCGATTCTGCAATTTGTATAGTCTGTGGTGTCACACATGAGAATAGAAATATGTCCATCCACTTCATATTGGTGGTGTATATACGCACGCTGCAGCATAAGCAAGAATTGGGGCCATTCGCTTCAGTGGATGTTGAGAGTTCTTGGAATCCAACCCTTCTGACTGATTAAATCCTTCAAAGGTTTTTAGTGGCCAGCTAACTCACTCATATATATCTATATATTTTATCCAGCCCGTTTTCTAAGAGGTTGATGCCATTGTTCATTTGTGTATGCCTCCAAGACTGTTCCAAACGTGGAGTAGCCACAGCATTGCAATCGGTGAGGGGAAAGAGAGATGTGTTTCTTTAAAAATAAAAATGACAGCTAATTGCAAAACCTGTTTCCTCTCAGCAAGGCTAAGATTTCACTCTTCTGGCGAGGAAACGGAGTGCTTACCAATACAAAAGCCTCAGTCAGGTCTCTTATTTGGGGTTTATTGCTGAGAGCCTAAAGGGACGTTTGCTGCACTCCAAGTCAGTAATACTGGGGTTAGCACATACATTTTACTAGCTGTCTGTGGTTTTTTATAAAGCCTCCACCACTTTGGTATCTGAGCACCTCACAAGTTTTTATCCTTTTTATATTTTTGTATATTTTTTTTTATTTTTATCCTTGCACCACCCCTGTGAGGTAGGAAATTCTATTATCCCCCTTTAATGGAGATACAGAAAAATTAAGCGTCTTGTTACACTGACAGCCTGGGGAGAAGCAGGCATTGGAAGCTGCATTTCCTCTATCCTGCCCTATCCCCTAAGGCTCACGCCAACTTACAATAAAAATAAACAATGAACAAAATGACAATTAATTAAAAAAATTAGACAGATTCCCCAACAGTATTCTCTACCAATCCCATCCATATCCCCCCCCACCTCCTATGAAAAAAATCTCCTCTTTCAATGGGAGGTTCATGGCCTTTCCACTCTTCCTGCCTCTTCCCCCCATCCCACATTTCTCTCCCCTTTTAAGGGGTGTCTTATAATTGAGCCAAGACAGACTGTACAATATTGCCTCTTCGAATTACTGCACGGACATTCATTTGTCTAAACAAACCCTGCTTGGTTTAAGTGCGCGTAGATATCTATGATCTTCGTCACCTTGTGCCCTCAAACAGCCCTCTTCATCCCCCCTGCCGGTGTTTGAGCAGCAGGGTTGGAAGGGGGAAATAGGTGGTTGTCCCTTTAAGCAGCTGAGCGAGCCATATGTCAGTAGTGTAGCCCTTGAGTTAAACTGTGTGTCTGTGTGCTGAGTAAGGAATGCGGTTGCATGCCTGACCCGTTAGCTATGACTGCTCCTTGGTGGATCAGCAGGGCTGGTGCTCATGTGCTAAGCTCATTCAGGCTCATTGGAGTTAGCGCTGCACACATACACAGACTGAGGAGGGAAGAAGCCGTGCTGAGAATGGGGTGAGGATACCTTGACCTCATTCCCGTTTCTCTTGATTTCTCCTGAAAGCTGGATTTTGTGGTGTTTTCAGAAGAGGTTTTTTTAGGTTAAGAGAAGAGGTGGCTCCTTTTTTTTTTTTTTTTTTTTTTTCCCCCTTTGCCCGCCAGCTGTTGTTTTGCTAGGGCAAGAAGTGCCTCCGTGAGACGCAGCCCAGCTGCCTGGATGCCTTCGGATATTATGATTGTTCCCTCTGAGGACCAGTTCTGGACAGACATGCACGAGGGGCAGATGAAGCTGAAAATCAGGGTGCGAAGGATGAAGGAGAGCAGGGACATGCGAGGTTGGTCATCTGGCTTCTTTCCTTCAGAGGGAAATATGCAGGGGCAGCTGGGGGAGAAAGGGCTTTTGGGGACAGTTTCCTCAGCCTCATCTGTGCTTTGCCTTGGAGAGGTGAGGAGACTATCTCACTGCTGAGAACATGGGTAACTTGAAGGGGACATGCAGCGGACGTCTTGCAGACATTGGGATAGTAGGCAACAGGGATTTTTAGGACTGCAGAAAAGGTGCTCAGGAATTTCCATGCTCCTACAATGTTGTTGTTTGGGGGGGGAACGGACATGTAGCATAGATGAAAGATCCAGTAGTGCCTCAGATGTGCTTGGAGCGTGGCAGAGAAGGCACTTAGCACTTCTACCACTCTTGAAGGGAATCAGGTGGGGGAGTGGTGGGCTACCATTCTAGGCTTCCTCACTGAAGAGGGAAGAATCAGTGAGGTAACTGGCATTAGGAAGTGGCAGTCACCTGGGTCTCTCTCTGTGACTTGCCGCCTGTGCATCTTCCCAACCCGCCTGTGCATCTTCCCAACTCTTGTTGAAAATCTGGAGTGCTACCCGTTTGGTCAATTAACAAACTTAAAACTAAAAGCTGCTTAATTTACAGCCAGTTTCAAGGCTCGAGTGAAAAAGAGAGAGACTTCCATTCTTATGTAACCCACTCGCTTGCTCCTCCAAAGCAGAAAAGTCGGGAGAGAGGGAATGTTCCTGGGGACATTTCCATGCATGAAGAAGCATCACTGAGGCAGCTGCCATCTGTTGTGACATGCATTTTAAGGGGGGTATTGGGGAGACAGAGATCCCCTAGAAGGGATCCTCACCCAAACAATGCTATGCAAACGATTTTCAGCTTCCACCAGCTCTGAAGTACTCGCTGCAGTTGTTTCACTTCTCACTAACATGACTGCTAAATTCCCCTCTTGAGAATGGGGTGGTTTGGGAGGGGGGTTGTTTTCTCCCAGGAAAATAAAGGGATTTCACAATGTCTTACTATCACAGGGACAGGATGAGTGGGGAAAAGATGCCAAAATAAATTAAAAATATGTTCAGTCTAGAATGACCTAGTTTAGCAAGAGGTTGAATCATGAAATTTCCCCTCCTCACTCCCTAAAGCAGGAATCTGCCTGAAGTAAGTGAGGGTTGGGGTTGTTTTTTTTTGTGGCATTAGCCACATAATCCAGTGATGGTGTCATTAGTAATAAGTCACTCATGGAAATGACACATTTTTCTTTACTTAGAACGAGTCTGGCTGGTCCTGAGCAGGCATAGTCATCCGAGGAAAATCAGAACCAGCAACTCGGGAGTGATAGCACTTTGGTGGTTGTGTTGCTAGAACTAGTTAGTGGTGTTGGCAAAGCTGGAAAGTTGCAAGCTTACCTGAGCTTGCCCTTGCATCTAAGCTGAATTTACAAGTTCAGCAGCTGCTGGTACATGGAAAAGAATAAAAACTCACTACGATAGTGAAAACATAATTGGGATAGAGATGTGGCTGCAGTTTGGAATGACCAGTGGTGACTTGTGAGGAAGACTGGCCCTGTGGTTAGCCTAGGATATGGCAGATCAAGTTCAAGTCCCATTTTGTTCGAGACTTCTTGTGTAGCCTTGGGCAAATCAATTCCCCATCTGTAAAATGGGGATAATAGTATTTCTCTGTAAATAGGATTAAGGGTTATAGTATCATAGGGTTGCAGAGATCTGAAAGGCCCTCTAGTTCAGCCCTCTGCTGAAGCAGGATATTTTATACCTACAGCATCACAGACAGATATTTGTCCAAAGCTGATTTCTGAAAAGAGACTAAGGGTACTTTCAGACATGCACCTTAACACCGCTTTAATGTTGCAGGGCTGGATTGGCACCCTATGTAGCCCTGCAACATGCATAAGAAATGTTAAAGCGGTGTTAAGGTGCATGTCTGAAAGTACCCTAAGAGGTTCTCAGATTCTATGATGATATAAACACATGAAGTTGCAGGGGGGGATATAGATGGGTCAGTCTTAAGACTGAGTCATCAAATGCTGTTATCAAGAGCTTGGAATAAGGAACCTGTGCTGTGGTCATATTGGCTGGTGAAGCAAAGGTGAGAGAGGGATGAGGTCTTGATGGCAGAGGATGCAAAGAGAGAGGTCAGTTGGTGTAATAAAGGAAAGCAGTGAGTGAGAGTCAGTAAAGCTAGAAACAGTGGGGAACCAGTGTGTGGGCTGTATGTTTCTTTACAATAGTGAAAGAAGCTGGATAGAGAAGAGATGCCCATAGGCCCTAGAAACCTAAAAGGCAGAGCAGGAGGAAGGTCTCAGGGGAGGTTGAACAAAGGTTTCAACCTTTCAGAACCGTGCTTACTAACAGTGGCAGTCAAGTCAGTTCTTGGTTCTGTAGAGACAGCAAGCATAGCCTTGGGTTTTAGTATTGCTCTGGACAAGGAGCCAGTGAGGCCACTTCAGATGTACTGCCGCCCCTGCCCCCCCCAATAATGCAGAGAGAAAGAATGGAACTGGTCGCTGTTGTCATGTCATTTATCATTTCTATAGCACTGCCAGTGTTCAGAATGCTTTCCAGTCCTTATCTAGTTCGCCCTCCCAACAGTCCTGGGAGGTAGGCCGTTATTATTTCGTTTTACAGACGGGGAACTGAGGCTGAGAGATAGCAGCTTGCCAAAGGCCACCCAGGGAGTTCATGACTAAGGGAGAATTTGATCCCTGGCCTTCAAAGTCCCAAGTCTCAGCACCTTATCCACTATGCTTCGCTGGCTCTTGGGCTGTTCAGCAGAGAATGGGTTGCTCAGGTGAAACTAAGAGCTGGAGCAACATTTGTTATATGGGAAGAAGGGAAGCCAGAGGTAACTTTCTGCATTTCTTATAAGGAAAAAAACCCCATGCATTTCTGTCTGCACATCTCATGTGGGACCTACGGCAACTCCAAAACTACGGTGCTGGGGCCTGTGGTAGCTACAATCCTCCTATTCCAGGCCCACCTCACACACGCATCTCTGCCATTACTCTTCAGTAACCTCTTGCTGCACCAGTCTGAACAGAGAGCTTCCTGTTCCGATCCAGGCCTACTAGTGTAGCTGATTTCTGGTTAGGGTTGCCACCTGTGGTGGTTTTTTACCTGACTCTCCCATAAGCCAAAATGGAAGTGTCAGGTAAAAACGGCCAAAGGTAGCAGCCCTATGTCTGGTAGCTTACTAGGTGGGCTGTGCTAGCAAACCTCCACTAAGGAGAGTATGATATGCTAAATTCAGGATGAAGCACAGGCTGGGGAAATCCTCTGTGTCCAGAAGCTTGTTAAAGAACCAAATTTGGGACCGTGTGTAGGGCTGAAGAGATGCAGGGATGTGCTCGAGGGAGGTGGGGAAACCTAAAACCTCAGTGGGAAGGAAGTTTCTTCAAGCACCAAGACACACTTGCCAAGGCACGGCGATTAAGGGTGTCAGTAACGGAGGTTTCATCATATCTGTTCAGTCACTGGCATGTATGGGCCACCATTAAGGAATGAGAGAAAAGCCGGTGCCGGAGGGGAGATGACGCCACAACGAGGGGGTTTCCCAGGGACTGACAGCAAAGCGCAGAGAATGATGGGGGTATTTGAATGCATTTCTCCTTGTCTAGTCTGGCTGCTCACCTGGTTTGCCCTGATTCAAGGGGATTTTGGAGAATGTGTTCAGTCATGCCTCCAAGAAAACTGGATGGTTTTGGTAAGAATAAGTAAGAGGCAAAGAAAAGGCAGATTAAAAAAAAAAAATAAACACGCTGGAATCATGATTAATATAATGCTTTCAATGTTCAAAGTGTTTTAGAGTCTGTATTACATCCCCCCCTCATAACAACCCTGTGGGGTAGATCTTTATTATTCCCATTTTACAGCTAGGGAACTGAGGCAGGGAGACAGTGACCTTTTAACCAGTTGCAAAACTGTGATTAGAACCTTGGTCCAAGTAACCTTGGTCCCTACCAACTATGATATATTGGTGGTTCTTGTTGGTTCTTATTTAGTCTCCTCTCCTACCAAACATCTGTTGGCTTTTGGCTAAGTAAAGATTGCAGAATTTGGGCCCCAATTCAGCAAGCTACTTAGGCACATTGCTGCTTAAAACATCTAATAGGACTGCTCTTGCGCTCAAAGGTAGGCACCTTACTCAACTGGGACCTTGGCCCTTCTGACTATTTACATAGTTTATATGGCTGTTGCATTTAAGTGTCACTCTTAATAGTGAGATAGGAAAAGTCTGCTTCCCCCCCCCCCCCCCATTTTTATAGAGGGGAAACTAAGGCACAGGGAGATTAAGTGACTTCTCCAAGTTGACACTTGGAGTCTTTGGAAGAACCGGGAACTTAACCCAGGTCTCATCACACTCTAGCACACTGGACTGTGCTTTCCCCTTAAGTAGAGAAGTGACTCCTTTATTACCAGTACTCAATACTCTCTATTCTTTCAAAGCGTTCATGAGTATCCAAAGCTCCCCAGGAGACTGCAGGTTCACTGCTGATGCTCTAAAAGCAA
The DNA here is from genome assembly GCA_003113815.1 of Sphenodon punctatus. Classification (NCBI taxonomy): domain Eukaryota; kingdom Metazoa; phylum Chordata; class Lepidosauria; order Sphenodontia; family Sphenodontidae; genus Sphenodon; species Sphenodon punctatus. Next base: position 2,059,443 of record QEPC01003194.1, on the reverse strand, counting down.
ATCGGAAACCTTAGGCATAATTGTTAACGCCAAGTTAAAGTGGGAGACATTGCAAAGGGACCGGCGCTTAGTTGTTTCCCTATTGAAAGAGAAATCACTGCAGTGTTCCTGAATTGAGATCCAATTCCCAAGTGTTGCAGGAGAATGCATTAGAGCAGGGGTGGGGAACCTCAGGCCCGGGGGCCAAATGTGACCCGCGGCAAGTTTTATGTGGCCCCTTTCCACTTCCTGGATCTGGTCTTTGGATCCAGTTATTACCTCCAGTCACTGAAAAACTGAGCTCCAGGGAAGGGAGCAGAAATGAGGTCATGCAAACAAGGAGAGGGGACAGTTCCATGGCACAGATCCGTGATTTGGCACAGTTCCATGGCACAGATCCGTGACTTTCCTTGAGTGCATCCCTTAAGCACTCCCGCCCCAACTTCGGTGCAGTCCTCGAAGCTTGTGCAAGCTTTCAAAGTGGCCCCGGGGAGGGAAGAGGTTCCCCACCCCTGCATTAGAGTAAGTGTTCATAAGACTGCACCTGACTGCTGCATGCACCACTGCATCTTTGCACAAGCATCTCTTAGTCTAGGCAAACTCCTGCCTGCAACAGATTCCCTCTTCTGTCATGCATCAGATGCTGTCACTCGCCATCAAATCCACAGAGACTGCTGGGGAGGGGCACAATTGCATACTAGAAAAAGTGTCTTATTTGGCTTCTGTAAGCACTGGTAACTGTTACCTTGCAAGCTTCAATCCTATGTCACTCTGCATCAGAGCGGCAGGCAGTGGGAGCACCTGCTTTTAAATGGGCAGCAAGGAAGGCTGTCGCAGAAGCATATGCTATTAAATAGCAATTTTAGGAAAGATGAGGCCCAGATATAATCTACTCCAATGACAAACCTCCAGTTTATTGGCCAAAGAGAGATTGGGCAAAATGGTTTGTGAGCCCAGGCAGAAGCTGCCGCTCACTCCTGCATGCACGTGCCTTTCCCCTCCACCCTCTTCGGGCTCCTATAGACAGCTCTAAAGCAGCAGGGCATAGATGAAAGTTGACTGGATAAGGACATATGAAGAAATGTTGGAGAGAGTTCCAAAAGGGCCACAAAAATTATCCAGAGGATGGAAAACATGCCTTTATAATGAGAGACTTAAGGAGCTCAAACTTTGCATCAACTTCCCTATTAGCAAAGGGGACTTTTATGCCATAAATGTCTATTAATCAAGTTGGTGAGAGGATAAAACCTCTGACCATTGGGAGCTGGGAGTGAACAGCCGGGAATGGATCACTCCATTATGACCGGTTGGGCACTTCTTTGAAGCAGCTAGTGGTCAGTGTTGGAGACAGGACAGGATGCTGGGCTCAATGGACCATTGGTCTGACCCAATGTGGCACTTCCTATTCAGTGATGAGGATGCTACCTTGGGATTTGGGTTACTTGGGGTCATTTTTTTGCTCTGCTGCACCATTCCTGTGTAACTGTAAGCAAGATTCAGATCCCCAATGCTCTTCGCTGCCCCATTATAATGAACAGGGCCTCTGCCATATGGGCTAGAAAGACTACTTCCCTTTATTTGTGTTAAGGATTCTGATTTTGCTTACATCTAGAATGTATGGATAAGTTCTCTACTGGCATGTACGGGCATAGAGAAATAAACTCTGCAAATATTCTAGAACTAGGAAATTTTAAAAGAGAGTTTTCAAAGCTGCCTAGCAAATTTGGAGATCCCAAATCTATCAGTGTTACTGACATCCAAGTCCTTTAGATGCCTTTGAAAAACTTAGCCTCCGTTTGTAGGTCTAGATTATTTCCAAACTTGCCTACACTCGTTCCAACTCTTCCTGAAGCAGGTGCTGCTCTCTATGGGTAAAAACAGACATGATGGTGGTCTGCTGTGGCCTGCAAGTCACTGGCATGTCTGTAGAGGGGTCGCCAGATGTTGACCCGGGATTGACCCGGGCCATTTCGAAGACTAGCCCAGGCTCTGACCCCTGGATTAGCTCCAGGTTACAGCCTGGGCAAGTTGCGCCTGATCAGGACAAAATGGGCCACACCGCGCTATCGTGTGTGATGTAGCCTGCTCATGAACTGGCCCAGAACGGTTCTGCCATGGCCCGCCATTAGGATGGTGAGGGAGTGGGTTGCTGGGTGCAACACAGGGGTGGGGCTGGCTAGCTGTATATTCCTGCATCTCCCCACCCTTTCTGGGGAACGTGGTCTGGATTGTGCCCATGGCGGCTTCCTGTTCCGACCCAGGCCTGGTTGCCACAGCAGTGCGGTCACTTCTGTTTCAACCCTATATTAAGATGCTATTGGCACAGAAGAGAAACCTCCCATGAGTCATGTCTCTCTGTGACAGTACCAATAATGGGCCATGTCCTCAGCTGGGCAGTTCCATGGGGTTCTGCCAGTCTACACCAGCAGAAGTCTAATACAAATAGCCACATGGCTGTAACACAGCAGGGATATCAGGAAACAAATACACAAGACACACAGATGTTCCACAGACTTCTGTCAATCCGCATGGCCTCCTCCATTACAAAACACACTGTCCCATGATCTCTGTGTAACCAACGATTAACACTATGTATGTAGTGTTTGTCTCCCTCTAGTGGCTAGGTCAGTATAGCTTTTTTTAGTCTCCCAAGTAGAACATGATTCCAAATTTCATACCCAATTGTAGCTACCTCCTCTGTCAGGCTTTCCCTAGCTCATCATGAGGAGGATAAATAATAATGATAATTTTGAAATTTTTCGTGAAAATGGCAATGTTTTTCTATCCGTTCTGCTTCCAAGCTAATGAACCCAAAGGGTTGTACCAGGACTAGAAGGACTAAATTCCGCAAATGACCAGAACACACAGATTAGACTTTTCCCTGTGTCCTTGGCCAATGATTCTGAAGAATCTCTTCTGTATATTTATTTGCCTTGCTAACTTGTGTTTCTGAGTTCATTTCCTCATGCTAATGGTACAGGGCAGCATACATACCATGCCACTGATCAGCATTTGCTAAAATGCACTCCATCCCAAAACCTCCTACCTCTTCCATCAAGTTTTCCCTAGCTCCACACCCCCATAGAGATTGCTCACTGATGTTTCTCCCCCACCTCCCCTTGTAACTAAGCTAAGCATATGCACCCAACGCTTTTCATCTCCATGAATAAATTTTCATTTTTTTCATTTCATTTTTAATTTGTATCCCACACTCTCCTGCCCAAATCCCTCTCTCCCTATGTTGCCTGCCTCCTTGATTCCTTTTCCTTCTCCACCCTAGATTGTAAGCCTCTCAAGGCAGGGACTTGTCTCTATTCATGACTCATCAGTGCCAGCAGGCATGTTGCTGGCACTATATAATCACTAATAATGTTGAATCTGAGTTAGCCAGGCATGTTCTGAGATTATTGTAATGGTCTAATAAGAACCTTCCTTATGCATTCTGAAAACAACTGTTGAATTCTCCTCTTGTACCATGGGGAAAGCCACAGAATGCACCATGATCTGCCAGCAGGCCAGGTAGTATGAGAGGATAGTACAGTGTGAAGATCCTAGCATCTGCCCCACTGACTTATTTATGGGATCCCGTGGAGCTCTGAGGCCCACTACTTTTACTCTTGATCTTTTGTTGGGATGCTCTGCTCTGAAAATTCAGAATAGAGAGCCAGTATGGTGTGGTGTAGTGTAGCGACTATGGTGCTGGACTTGGCCCTGGGAAGCCAGGGTTGAAATCCTGCCCTAGCCATGAACTCGCTGGGTGGCCCTGGGCAAGTCACAATCTCTCAGCCTCAGTTCCCCATCTGTAAAATGGAAATATATGTGTCTGTCCCTGTGTTCCCCTCATCCTTGTCCACCTCAGATTGTAAGCCCACTGAGCAGGGACCTGTCTTCAAAAATCTGTGACTATAAAACGCTCCGTATGCCTATAGAAATGATTACTACTAAGAGAGAGAGGGTGTTGGGTATCAGGGATATAGAAAGAGTAGGCGTGAACAGCAGAAAAGCCACTAGTAGATGGAAATGACTTCCTTTCAGATTACATTGCACAGGCTATAGTCTTGGGTTAGTTAGCACAATCCAAAAGAATTAACAAGCTTTTACCACATCTGCTTTAAGGGGCGCTAAATAGTTGGGGGAGAGAATCTGCATGGCTGCCCACAGGCTGGATCTGGCCCACAATCAGGTTCTGTCCATCTTCTATCCGCCTTAAAATAATATATTAAAACAAAGCTTTATGCAGTCCAGCCCACTAACAATTTGTTGTGAGGCGATCTGGTCCAGGGTGGCCAAAAGGTTGGACAGCCCTGGTCAACTAGATAAAGCAGAGAATTGGGTATCGACTTGCCTGCTCTCCATCTCTGCCCTTAAAAGTCTGTGCCTCTGTTTCCTCTAAGTGGGGATAACAGTACTTCCTTACCTCTCAGGGATGGTATTCCCTAATGGCTGCAAAGTGCTTTGAGATCCTTATTGATATGGAGATCGTTCATGAATAAAGTCAGGGATATTGGAGAGCATTTTCAGCCTGGTTCTGTGAGGTATTGCCCTCTTGTCTCTTTTTCTTACGGACTCCGGTGGGTGTTGCAGGTGTTGGCATTGGACCCCAGATCCACACCCACTCCAGCTCCACCCTTACCTGATATAGGTAATTCTAGAAGCCAGGAATGGTTGAATTTGTTTGGGAATGTTTTTCAAAGCCCCCAGGAATACTGCTGCTCTCAAGCCAGGCCCAAGGTTCTATGCAGGGCAAGCAAGCCGCTCCCTGTCCCAAAGCTTTCACCACAGCCCCTGTTTGAGAAAGCAGCCTGAAGAAACCTGAGAGCTCTTTCCGCCCCCTCTCTCCCAAATGCAGATTTGCCCCTGTTCTTCATTCCTCTCATGCCAGGAGAATCCCACTCCTCGGCAATAGCATGACAAATAAAAGAACAAGAAACGCAAAGGGCCCCAAACAAGCCTAGTTGTTCTTGTTTGATTCAAAGCTGGAAAGTCAGCAAATACGTATGAGCAGGAAAGCTCAGGGCTCACTTGGTCATTGCCACAAATATTCCTTTGTTGCCTTTTGTGATTTCTTTTTATAGCTCCTTTGCTTTTTCAGACACGCTCAAGCCACAGATTTCGGAGCTGTCTTTTTGTACCTCCTTTAAGTTTTGTGGAGTGTGTTCAGCTCAAGGTTTTGGCAGGGACAGGGAGGTTGTCTTCAGACCCATCTTACAGGAACCACACTAGGGCAGACCAATGGTCCATCTAGCCCATCAACCTGTTTCCAACAGTGGCCAACTTCAGTTGCTTCAGAGAAAGGTACAAGTCATAATGAAGTGATGCGAGCGGCCACCGGGATTGCAGAGAGGAGGAGGTACCTGGCCGGCACAGGTAAATATACCCATCTACGCCCCACCCAGGTGCCCCTCCTCTTCCCCCCTATTGGCCCTCCAGTGCCGTCGTTCAATAGGCAGGCGGGGGAGGGCAAAGGAAACCCTTGTCCCCTCCCCGCCCGGCACCCTGTTCGGGGGAGGGCGGTCACAAACTCACCCCCCCGCTTAGGGCTAGGGGGGTGTCCCTTCCTGCTATTCACTCCCATCTCCCATTAGAAGTCTTCCCTGACCAGCTTGACTAACAGCCATTTATAGACCTATCCTCTAAGAACTTATCCAGTCCTTTTTTCAACCCATTTATGCTAGTATTGACCTTCACACCATTGGTTGTTTTTAGACAAGCACCTCCCCGCCCATTGCCCACCCATCGTGCCTGTTGCAGGGGCTGTATTGACGCCTTAGGCAACACTGCAACAGGCGTGATGGGTGAGTAATGGGGCGCTTGTCTAAAAACACCCATCCTCTGGTAATGAGTTCCACAGGTTTTTAAGTTTTCCTGGAAAGCTCCTTTCTTGGTCAGCCACACCTGTCAATGCTGAATAGCCAGGAGTAAGGATATTCTGGAGGTGAAATAAGGATACATGTTGAACGTCCTGGAAATTGATCAAGAAGGGGCTTCTGGAAGGATGGAGCAAAACCATTGTAAAGATTTTGCTAAAGGAGGGCATGAGCTTCTGCTGAAATTTATGCTCAAGAGTGAGCCCCTGTAACTTCTCTACTCGCATGCTTAAAGTTAAGGGCGCACTTAAGTAGTTTGGATCAGGGCCATAATTGGAGACTGTGTCTCCTAAATAAGGAATAGATGGGATGTACAAACTTGAGCCAAGGATGGCATGGGATCCTGGACACTGCTCCCTTGGTTGAATACCCTTTGCCTGCTTCACAGCCCCCTGTGACACATGCCTGCCTTTTCCTCAGCAGATCTGGCAGAGGATCTGCTGACAGCCAAATGTTGGGAAGGAAGATAACGTTGCTAGGAGAATGGCAGCAAGTCCAATCCTGCTTTAGCTATGATGTCACCTCTTCTGCTCCCAGGTTTCACAGAACGTTGAGAGCTCTCTGCAGAATTGGGTGGGTTTTTAAAGAGGTGCAGCAGGCAAAGCAGCAAGGCAGGCATTGATCTTCAGCCTCTATTCCAGAGTGGCAGGTTTGACACATAACCAGAAAGGAAGGATAGTCTTGTGGTTAGAGTAGTATCCCGGGACTTGGGAGGTCTCTGTTGGATTCTTTGCTGTTACACAGCCCTCCTTGTATGACCATTAACAAGTTGCTTAGTTTCCCTGTATACAAGCTCCCCCTCTGTACAATCGGAAGGATAGTATCTACCACAGGGGTGTTGAGTCGAGGCCATATATGTATCATTGATAGATGGACTCTGGTTCAAATAAATTAGAGGTGGGGAACCTTTTCCCTCCCATAAGCCACTTTGAAAATACTACAAGCTCCACAGGCTGCATAGGAGTTGGAGGTAGGAGTTCCTAAGGGTTGGGCTCAGGATGGGGGAAGGAACAGGATGGGTCCAGACCATGGATCTTTGTCCCATCTTTGAGTGCATGCCCTCATCTCTACTCCTTTCCCTTGAGCTTATTCTTTCAGTGCTTGAAGGTTGGCACTGGATCCATGAGCCAGATCCAGAAATTGGAAAGGGGCCAAATAAAAAAAAAATAAACCCAACTGTGGGCAGGATTTGACCCATGGGCCTGAAATTCCCCACCCCTGAAATAAATGAACCACCAGTTTCTGGGCCAATGGAAGAGATTTTAAGCCCTTTGAGTTCATATGTTTTTCATTCATTGGAAGACTAATTGCTTCTCCACTAATATCCACCACTGGAAAATATAGGGTTCAGATGCATTGACTTGGGGAGGGGAAAACGGTATCTCCCAGAGTGCCTGTATGCCAAACCTGTTCTGTATCTTCCAGATGTCTTGCCTCCTTATGTACCGCACTTAAGTTTAAAGAAAGGGGACTCACACATCCTGCTCAGTCTGGTGATTTATGCTTCCTAGTGATATTGATGGAGGAGGAGTAACGGGGGTAACCAGAGCTCAGATGCACCTGTGCTGGGCCTGTTTCTTTCACTCTGATTTAATATCCCAGTTGAGGGGGTGATGTCATGCTGGAAAGAGCCACAGATGAGGAAGTGTTGGAAGGTGCTTTTAACTCTTCAGGTTCCAAGCCTATGGGTCCTCATGGTTGCTCTTGTGGTAATTGCTGAGGCTGTGGGTGGCTTATGTAAAATACAGGAGACATGTTACAGGTTGGTGCATCTTCCTAGAGGGAAGGAGATTGGGGGGGGGGGGGGGATGTCCTTAATTGAACTTAGCAAAGGCTTTATTCAGTTGTAGGGATTCTGAATCCCTCCTTAAAAACAGTGGGGCCGATCCCATGCCCTGTGCACAGCGCGTGGGTCCCACATGGGAGTCGTGTGCATCCCCGTTAGTGTGGGATGGGATTGTGCCGTGCAGGGAGGGGGGAGTTGGGATTGCAGCCAGTGACTGGCATTTTCAGAGGCCTAAGGGCAGTGGGCTGTCAACTCCTGTTGGCTTTCAGTGCGCCCAGCTCCCTGTGCTCCTTTTGAGTACTCCTCTTCAGAACTAACTAATTAGCATTCCATTTACCCAGAGTGTTTTTATTGACACTCCTGTTGGACGACGTATCCCAGATCAGATCTATTTATCACCAAGAATTGCCTGATCCTTGCTCTTTGCACAGAGGAGTAGGTGGGCGTGTGAAAGCTTCTTCAGACAACATGCCAGTTCCCATGCCAAGTTAAAACCATGTGAGCAAATGACAATGCTGTGTATTTAACTTTGTCAAACCTATATTTTATTCTAGAAGAGGGATGGATGTTGGAGATGTGGGTTTTGCTCTTGGCCTTGACATTCGTGTATTGCCTGAGTTTGGATGAATTATTTGACTTCCCTGCACAGCTACACCATGAGGACGGCATTTTTGCCTGCCTCGCACAGGCGATAGAAAGATTCATTAGGGTTTGTAAAATACTGTGAGATGATTGAGTAGCAAGGCGAGCATTATTCATTGCCCTATTTAGATGTATCCGCCGCATGATCCATGGTAATAATTAGGACCATAAAAGTACATAAATAGTCCACCAGCCAGGCATAGAAGACTATTCACCAGGCTGGGCTTTGCAGTGTGGTCAAGGGCCTGGGGCTGTAAAAAATCCATTTGCCAGCTCAAAAAGTGTACTTGCCAGAGTCAAGAAGGCAAGTGATTTTTTTCAAGCCCAGACAGTAATTTTCAGGTGCTATCTTGTATTCTGATATTAGCACTCTATTCTAGCTGTCTAGTTGTTGGCTTCTGGCTATCCCTGTCTCCTTCTCTCTCCCCTGCCCCTTCGTTTTGTCCTTCTGCTTCAGATCCCAAACAGACAAAAACAACAAATCTGTAGCCTGGACTGGCATAGTGAATCAGATGCTGCTTGATATCGCATTCAGCAACATCTGACCATGAAAAATTGCTCAAGAATCTGTTGAAAAGAAATTTAGATTCCGCCCTCTCTGTCCAAATATTTTCCCCATCCCAGCTACCCACCCACCCAGTGCACAGTCTCGCTTTTCTAATTAGCGCTGTACACAGGGTCTCTTAATCAGCTAGGCACATTTGGACACGGAAGGGGGAAGGGACGTTAGGGGAGTGTGTGAGCGTGTGTGTGTTAGAGAGAGAGAGAGAGAGAGAGAGAAAAGCCACTAAAACACTGCATGACTCTGATGCGGATCCAATTCTAGTACAAAGGCCTGGAGCTATGTTTGCTTGTGATCTTGTCAGACAACATAAGCTAGGCAGGTGGAATAGATCTGGATGGAAGACCTCCAAAAACTAGGGCCAGTGGGAGGGGAGGGGAGCAGTTCCTTGGGCCAGTGGATCTCAAACGTATTTCAACTATGTCCCACCTCTCTTCCTCTTCTCTGTGGTAGTTGAGACTCCTTCCCACACCACACACACAAACATCCACGCTGCTTCCCCTTTCTCGTCCCATTGTTACCCCATTCTTTTGGAGATTCCCCCAAGTTCAGTCAGAGTATGGAGCTGCCAAACACCTTCTCACACCCACCCACCCACCAGAATACCTTCTGCACCTCCCCAGTTTGAGAACCATTGCCCTGGGTGACCTTCTTCTCCAATCCAGCTGAACCAGCGTTCTGTAGAGTGCTGGCAGTCTTTTGGATTCAGCTTTTGGATGAGAAATCTTATTTGCAATAAAAGATCCCATAGGGCTATTTGTCAGAGGAATATAAAAAGAACCTCCAAAATCCAACAATCCTTAATTATAATGATCTTAATAATGATCCTGGCTCTATTCCAATGCAGGTAATTTATACTCTGCCTACCCAAAACTGTGCATGACAAAATGCTTGCACAACCCCCTGCCGTTTCAGTCTTGTTTATCTGTGTGTTTATACCGATCCCCCCCTTCACTAAGATACTAAGGCGCCTTGCAATCGCTTCAATAACTGCAGGCCATCACAGACCTCTGCTGCTTCCTATTGCAAACACGAGGTGATAGACTCCAGCTTAGGAGGATGGCACCTGAGGAATAGTTTATCCTGATGAAAATACAGTGGAGATCTGCAGAAGCAGGTGGGGCAGACTGTGCTTGGCCGGAAAAGATAAGCGTGATCTGGATGTGCTGTCATAGGAACAGTATGGGAGGAAAGGGATCGTCACCCTGAGCTGTCTGGTTTCTGTGTGTGTGTGTGTGAGAGAGAGAGAGACAGAGACAGTTGACACATTATTAAAACCTCTTATGGGCCTGGCTTGATCTTAATAAGGAACGGTTTATCTCTGATCCTGTAAATACAGCATTCACTGTTGTTAATTATTATTGATATCACATTAGCAAGGACAGCTCCTAAGTGAGCTTGGGGCCCTCTGGGCAACGTGCTGTACAGTAGCAGCCGGTTCTTGCTCCAGCTCACCGTTTCTCTTTCCTTCTCTCTCTGTTTCTGCAGGGGGCTTTGCCACCTTCTCATCTTGCTTCCCAGGACTCTGTGAAGGGAAGCCTGCTGCCATCTTGCCGATGAGCATCTCCCAGCCGTGCTTGCCAGTGGCCAACGTTGGTCCTACCCGTATCCTGCCCCACCTCTATCTGGGTTCTCAGAAAGATGTCTTAAACAAGGTACAGCCTGACAGGGAGGAAGGCGATCCTACCCTATGGTTATGGGGCTGGAGTGGGAACGTTGGGGGAGAGTTAGATATTCATTTCCTATAGTATCTGGGGATGGTGGTAGCTTTGGGGCCATTATGAATCAAGCAGGACAGTAAAGGCCTTGATGTGTGTATTCCTAGTAGCAGGAGCAGTATCTGGATGTGTTGTGGCTGTAAGATTGGCTATGAAACACTACATGGAACGGTAACCCAGTGTTTCCCAAAATTTATCCTGTGGTGCCACACTCCACAAAGCCAAAGTTGTCTGTGCTGCCCCTACAGCCTATACCGTGCCACTGCACCACCTCCTGCTGTGCTGCTGTGTACTGGCAAGTCCCAACACACACATCATAGCAGCAGGACTCAGGGGTTTCTTTGTTCCTTCTAGTAGCAACTACTAGTGCAGCATGGGCTCTTCTGGGGGAGAGGGAAGGAGGAAACTAGAGAACAGAGCTGGGAGGAGTGCAAATGTACAGCCCTCTGGGCACTGACATGTGCACACTGCTGCCTGATCTCTCCTGGTCCTGACTTTTACCCAGTTGGCTCTGCCGAGTTTGGGAATCCCTGCACTAACCCTTGGACAAATTTTTGCAGCCCCTGGGGTAACTTGCTAGTGCATTTACATGATAAAGGATTGTGTGTAGACTAATTACCTTGCAGCCTACTTGGAGATCTTTGCTTTCAGAGGTACTTTGCTCAGGGGTAGTGTTTGCGTGTCCACTCTGGAAATGGGTAAGCCGGGTATAATAAACATTCAGCAGTGACATAAGCAAGAGGGTGAGCAAGAAGCTTGCTGCCATCTGATGTAACGCACGCTAGCCACTCCTTTGACATCGGTGCCACTCACAGCACCGTTATGTTTGTCCGTGTCTGGCACCACTCGTTTGCTACCCGTTTTATGCCTGCATCTTTTCCAACTGTGACATTCATGGCAGGCACTTGCACGTAGTTACGTAGCTAGCATTCTGTCTGGTGAAGCATTGCATTCTGTCACATGGCAGAGCTCATCCGGGAAACCCTCGAGACACGGCAAAGCAGCTGAGCAGCTTTGCTGCAGGGCTAAGCAACCAGACTGCAGGGACTGAGCGGAGGCAGGATGCTGTTTATAAATTACCCTGGGACTGGAGATACTGCACAAACGTGCTGCAAAAACAGCACAGTGGAAAGTACTTTCTTTAAAAAGAAGGGCAAGAGGGAAGAGATTCCTGCACAGTACTGGCTGAGGGTAAAGCCAGAAACACTTTCTGAGAGAGAGATCTGTCAGGGCTTTTTTAAAAGCAGGGAAGAATTTGCTGCGGTGGATAACATAACAGCAGCAAAAGTGTTTCCAGTTTCCAGAAAAGAGCTGGTGAGAGGGGTCTGTTGGATGGCGGAGTAAACCAGTAGTGGCACCAACTTACCACATGCACTTGACGACATCACCAGAATCTGCACACTTTGGATTTGCACGTGACAAGCATTACATCTGATTGGCACCCTTGGTTTTCCCCAGGAGGGGCAGAAATGATTATGTGATGGCTACAAAGAGGGTAACTTTGCCACCACCCTCACCTGCTCCAAAGTCTTCTGTTCCCTAAACCATTTTTTTACCCCTTCTCCCATGCTGTCCCTCAGTGGGTGTTTTCAGACAAGCGCCACCCCACCCAACCAGTGGGTAATGGGTGCGGGGAGCTGCTTGTCTGAAAACAGCCAATGCCTGGAATTCCCTCCCTGAACACATTCATTCTGCTCCCTCTCTCCCTGCTTTTAAATCCCTCCTAAAACCTACTTCTTCCTTGAGACCTTCCCTAGCTCCTCATCCCCACAGTCTGCTCACTGATGCTCCCTCGACAGTTCTGTCAGTCAGGGCGCTTATAGACGAGACAAAAAAGGCGGCTGATCCTTTGATCAGCCGCCTTTCTTGCCGCTCGTCTACATGCGTGGCCTGCTTTTTAATCCGCGTCGGAGGGGGCAGGCGATCCTGCCCCCTCCGACGCGGATTCCTGGAGTGCCGGCTTTACGCCGCACTTCCTGGTCCCGTGCACATGCGCAGAAGGGCGTATGCGCAGAAGGGCGCGCATGCGCACTCGCACTCTGCGCCGTGTCTGAACATCAGACACGGCATGCAGAGACGCCGCGGCTGGAAAACCCGGCGTTTAGCGATCCCGCTTGTAAGCGGGATCGTCTATAAACGCCCTGAGTCTCCTTCTCCTCTCTAACTAACCCTGCACCTTCCGAATTTCATGAATGTATCCCTGTCTCTCCTTATGTTCCCTTCTCCTTTGTCTCCCCGTCATTGCCTATCCTAGATTGTAAGCCCCTCAGATCAGGGACCTGTCTTTTATTAACGACTGTTCAGAGTGAGGTGCGTTGCTGGTGCTATATAAATAACAACAGCATCAGTGTATATCTGGGTACTGGGCCCTACTCAGCCATGAGGTGAGATATGAGAGACCTATAGCAGGGAAGCCAGCTCCATCGTGGCAGAACTCTGTCAGCCAGGCTATGAGAATAACACTGACCTCAGCTACTCCACGTCCAACCTGGGAGCTGGAGAGTGAGGGGTTATGCTTGGCATTTATCTGTGAGGGTGAGGGAGGGAGCAAGCATGGCGTCCCCCATCTGAGAATTCTTTTTGAGGAGGTCCAAAAATGGACAAAGATTTGCTTTGGGAAGGGAGGGGAGAAGAAAGGGGGCACTATCCTTTGAAAGGTGCCAAAATGCTACGGCAGTGACCTCATTTCAGGGAAGCAATTTTGTTTAAAGAAAAAAATAAAATTAGAAGCAAAAAGGAACAGAAATTACAGTTAAAATTCCAATGGGCGCCTACCCCGGGCAGGGAGGGAGCCAGTCAGGCATTCTCGCCTGGTAGGAGGGACAGGGTGGAAAGCGTCTAAAAGGGAGATGCAGAAAGGAGAGAGAGAAAATTTATATACGGGGAGTAGAAGGAAATGAAAGAGAAAAATGCCAGGAATGTGAGCTTGGGAGCTGGGACTGGCTCCTAGGAGCTGAGGTTAGGCTTCTACAGAGCCTTCTCAGAAAGAGGCTGAGGAATTATTACTATTTTTATTTATTTATATAGCACCAGCATGGATGCTTATATAAGGTCACTTAGGACAGACACCATCGGGGTAACTTCTCAGTGACCTGAGGAATTCAGGGATGAACATGGGCTGGTCCCTGGGGGCCCTATGCCAGTCTGTCTGTCTGAACAGGGGCTTCTGCTCACCCCTTCATTCTGAGAATGACTTGCTCCCCTCGCACAAATCCTGCTCTGTTCATCAGCTGGCCCTGCTTGTCACCTGCGGGGCAGCAGTTCCCACCAAGTATGGGGATGGGCGGCTAAACGCATCCTTCTGCAATGCTTTTGGTCTCAGGTAGCAGGACCCCATTGAAACTTGTGTCTTCAAGGTACCCACTAGCCAGTACAGGTAGTAGCTGCATTGTCGGATGTGACTGGGTGGCCCTGCCCCCCGTAGAGCATTGTGATGTCACACTGCTCCAGAAGGGACGGGGCTACAGCAGAAACGGGGCGGAGCTACGTCCTCAACCTCGGAGGTTGCGTCCTCTTGCCATCTTGACTAATATTTATCCTCTAAGAACTTATCCAGTCCTCTTCTAAACCCAGTTATGCTACTGGCCTGCACAACAGCCTCTGGCAACAAGTTCCACAAAAAGTACTCTGTTTTATTTTTGTTTTAAACTTGCTGCCAGTTGATTTCATAGTGTCCCCTAGTTACAGTATTATTCGAGAGGGTAAAAAAACCGCACTTCCTACTTGTTTGTTCCCTTCCACCTAGTTAGCCCTCCCTCCCCCATCCACTCAGCAATAGGTGTGTGGGGGGGGGGGGGCGGGGGTGGTGGTAATATTGTGATCTCCTAAGTACCAAACTAAAGCAGAACAGGTACTAATCTGAATACAACTAATGGGCCTTTGGTACTTTTTCTCCCTTTCTCACGTGCACCAGGACCTGATGACTCAGAACGGGATCAGCTACGTCCTCAATGCCAGCAACTCCTGCCCCAAGCCAGACTTCATCTGTGACAGTCACTTCATGCGCATTCCTGTCAATGACAATTATTGTGAGAAGCTCCTTCCCTGGCTGGACAAGTCCATTGAGTTTATTGGTGAGACACTTTGATTTACTTCCTTTTTACAGAGGCTTTATTTTGTTACAGGAGATCCTGGTCACTGGAGACTGGGCTCTTCATTTTCCATCTCTTTAGTCTTTGTCCCTTTTTGTTCTGCTGAGCACAGAAATGTGCATATCCAAAAATGTCTCTCATCCCGGGGAAGTGAGACCCCCAGGAACTCCAGTTCTAAGGCTGCTCTAAGGCTCTGATGCCACCAGAAAGGACCACTAGTGTCATTTGGGATAGAGTGGTTGCCAAGAAACATGCTTTGCTTAAGTAGTCAAGTCAGGCATTCCCATGTTAGAGCTGACACCAGTGATTCATAGTAGCAATCTGTCTCATGGCAACAGGCTCCAGCGCTATCTCCCCTGGTTTCATTTTCGTTCCATAGCGTCTCATCGCATCTTATCCTGCCAGGACCAGTCACAAGATGCTAAGACTGTGTTCACATGAACAGGCTAATGTCCCCCCTATCCCAGGGGTACTTACTTCGGAGTTAATCCACTTTGCAAGTGTTTGCACTTTGCAGAGTAATTACCCAGGGGGAGGCTACCCAGGGAGATGATGACTGTGTGAACAGTTCAGTATTAGGTGTAAGTGCCTTAATGTGCTTTAATTAACACTCTTTTCACACAGTCACTTACTCCCAAGCGTAAGTGATCCCAAGCTACTCCAAAGTACACGCTACTCTTTAATGAGAAGTACATACCCCAAGGGGGAACCAACCCCTACTTTGCTTTTAACACTGTGTTTGTGTGAACGAAAGCAGAGTTAAAATGAATTAGAGTAATTACTTCAGAGTAAGGTGTTTGTGTGAAAGCCCTAAGATGCCACCACACTCTTCCTCTAACAGTTTGCCACGTCCTGTCAGGAGGCGGAGGTAGCTCTTCTGGCAATGCAAGACTAGCCTCATAGTCTGACCATCCAATGCAAACAGCTGCAACTGGCAGCTTAGTGAACACTTTCATCAGAGGGCTCTATAGTAAGTGAGAGTTAGAGGTCTGGAGTCCTGACTCTCGGTTGCCTGCTCTAGCCCCTGCATAAACTGCCTCTTCAGGCAACTGTTTTCTCCTCTCACCTGGTGGGGCAGGGTGTGATGTAATGGAAGAATGTCTTTGCCCACAGTTTTGAGGAGCATTACCCTGAAAGCTGTTTTCTTCCTGCAGACAAAGCCAAGGTCTCCAGCTGCCAGGTGATAGTACACTGCTTGGCAGGGATCTCCCGATCAGCCACCATTGCCATCGCTTACATCATGAAGACCATGGGCATGTCTTCAGATGATGCCTACAGGTGAGGCACTGTCCAGAGGAGGGGAAATGGGGGAAGAAATCCTGATGTGCCTTCAGCCTAGTATGGAAAGCAAGTTTTGGAGGGACAACACTCTAGAAAAGGGTTTCACCCAAGTGACATGAGGCTGTATGCTGTGTTGGCACCTGTTGGGGTCCCAACGGGCAATGAGTGCTGTTAGCATGGCACGATGCTCTTCTGCTTGCTGCATCCTTGAAAGGAGGTGTGCTCAGCTTCCAGAAGCCATGTCCTTGACTCCGGAGTGGGAAAAGGTGAGGAAGCCAGCCCAGCCAAGCAACGTGTTTCCAGACAGGGTGTTAACAAACAAGACATTAGCCGACACCAGGTGGGTGTCTACCTGCCTGCTTATTAGGTGTTCACCCCCACTGACCATGTGGCCCTCCACCCACTGGACATGCAGTGTCCCCCGCTCACAGCGGGGTCTCGGGGAATGTGGAGCCCCATCATGTGAGGTAATGTGCACCCGCATGTCCACATCCCATCAGTTAGGTTGTGCGCAGCGCCTCTGCACGTACAGATCTGCCGGCACCGTAGAGTCACAGGCAAAGTGTCGGAGAAGTGACTGCTTCCTGCCCCTCTCGCCCCAAGTGGGGGGATGCCTGCAAGCGCATCAAATACACGTAGGGGGCTGCCCATTTATTAGGTTGGACGTGCTAAACGTATGAGTGAAGGATGCACGAACCAAACCTGGACTGCACCAGGCCATTGTCTCGTTTGTTAACACCCTCTGAAGCAGCACAACTAGCTCCATATGAGGGAGATTTGCACCCCATTCTTTCTGGACTGCTGTCTGGGAAGCTCCTAGCTCAGCTAAGTAGAAGTGGAGAAAGGCCAGGTGAAAATCACAGCTGTTTCATCTGCATTTGCAGGTTTGTCAAAGACAGGCGCCCATCCATATCGCCCAACTTCAACTTCCTAGGCCAACTCCTGGAGTACGAGAGGAGCCTGAAGCTTCTCAAGGCTTTGAAGGCCCAAGGGGACAGGAGCGAGGGGGATGCCCAGCAAGACTTGGCTGACATGCCCGAGAGCAGCAGGCACCCAACACAGTCTACCTCAGAAAAGGCAGAGGAGGTATCAAAAAGCACAAGCTCAGAAACCGCCTACGGTGACCTCGAGAGGTCGACAGGAGCTCCCAAGATTCTCTCACCCACAGCACTACAACAAGGACTCAACGGACTGCACCTGTCTTCAGACCGCATCCAGGACACCAATCGACTAAAGCGCTCTTTCTCCCTGGATATCAAGTCGGCCTACTCTCCCAGCCTAAGGCAGGATGCCCCAGGTCCCACTGACGCAGGGGAAACCCCCAAGCTTTGCAAACTGGACAGCCCTTCTGGACCCAATGGCGTGTGCCAGTTCTCGCCTGTACCAGACAGTCCTGACTGGCCCAGCGGGTCAGACCTCCTGCTGGAGGCCAAAGTGCGACAGAGGCGGAAGCACAGGCACCAGGCGGGCTCCCCAGCCCATGGGCTGAGCCTTAACTTTAGCGGGGTGTGCGCCATGCACAAAAGCACCAGCATGGAGGATAATATCAAACAGACCCTCCGGCTGAGCCTTTCCAGCACAGGGCAGTCACCCGTGCAGCCAGCAGCAACGCCAACCTCTGCTGGAACTTGGGGTGTGCACTTGGAATCGCCCAACACCCCGTCATCCGAAAACCCTTGGTATTTCAGCACAGACTCAGCAGTGGGGAGCGGCAGCGGAGGGAGCGGGACTCTGTTTGCCAGCGCCACCTCCTACTCTTCATTCAGCTGCAGCACCATCCAGGGCAGCTGTGAGATCAGGCTGAGGGACAAGCAGAGGGCGGAGCAGAGGGATGGGCGGCACAGCTGGCACGAGGATGCCACCAACGATAAGCAGTTCAAGAGGCGGAGCTGCCAGATGGAGTTTGAGGAGACCATGTCGGAGGGCAGGTCTCGGGAAGACCTTGGCAAAATTGGGAAACAGTCTAGCTTTTCAGGCAGCATGGAAATCATCGAGGTGTCCTGACATCCATCGCGGGGCACTGGAGAGAAGCAGCGGGGTGGGCTATTTAACAGGGATGGGGCGGGAGTATTTATATGCCTCTGTGCACTTCCATGTACACACACGCTACAACAAAGGCAAAGAGAAATGAATCCAAAGTCAGGAAACATAAGGGGGCGTGCTTAGTGAACCCTCTCATTCCTACCTCCACCGACCCACACAGCCACAGTCCCTTCCAGGAGGGGAGATGGGGCATTGATTAACCCTTTTACCCCTGGATCTTTGTCCTTCTGCATGCAGAAAGCAGTTTGCAGGGGTGATGGAAGAGATGATTTGACTTAAGAAGTGGGGTGGAAGGGAGGTCGGCTGAAACTGTTCTCATCTGACATTACTATTATTTTATTGGAAGAAGGGGGTGGGGGAAGCAGGTTCTTCTGTTAAAACAAAGCATTACTCTGACCAATCGGAAATGGCTGCGATTTGGCTTGCCCACCCCCTGTTACAGGCAGGAAGTATTAGAGGACTGTTCCCCTTCCATTGAATCAAGGTCAGGGAAGGGCCATGGAATGTTGGTGGCTCTTTCTCGAATTGGCTTCTCCCCTCAGCCTCTTTTCTTACCCCAAGCACACTGAGCATGCTCCCCTGTGTTTCTCTGGCTAATACCCTTTAATGCTGCACTAGGGCAGCCCTATACATATATAAATATATATTATATATAATATAAAAGAGGGGAAAAAACACAAAGAGAACGGTTAAATGGTTTTACCGCAATTTTTATTGAGACGTAAATAATATTTCAACTTTGGGGTTTTCTTTTTTAATTTATTTAAGCTGTTCATTCTGGCAATGATTTGCAGACAATGTCGGGGCGGTACTTTTGGCTCTATTTTTACTGTGTATGGTATTTAAATCCAAAACACAAGTTTCTAAGCAATATCCAAGGCCTGTGGCGCCTTCTGTTGCTCACGTCGGTGATGCAGACACCCCCAAAAATGGGATGAGAAATCTCTCTCTCTTTTTTTTTTTTTGTGCACTTTTTTTTTTTTTTTTTTTTGAGGGGAAAAGAAAATCTTCTTCAACACAAACTGAGCCAGGAAATTTCTTCCCAATGCCTCCACTTGATTCCTGCTTCTGTCTCGCATGCATCAAAGCCATATTACCTTCCCCATCCCAGAGGGTGGGAAGAAAAGGAATGGCATTTGCTTTACGGAAAGGGGGTGAGGGGCGGTATTAAAGAAGGGGAGTCAGGGACTCGCATAGATTTTAGTTTTGAGGTGTGGAGCCTTTTGTTGAGGGGGGCAACAGGCTACACTGGAAAAGTTGGGTTTTGCTGGGGGATTAGTAATTGCTTGGTGTTAGAGTCCTGTCACTAAAATTAGAGTCCTGTCAGGCCAGAAGCTGTCCCAAAACTGACTGCTTTGGAGCTCACCTGAATCCAATACAGCCAGGCTCCTGTATACCCATGCCCAATGTCTGAGTGGATCAGCTCCTCCCCTTCTCCCCCAGAGCTCCATGATGCCATGGCACTCCATAATGGAGGAGGCTACGGTGTTTTCCTGCCCCTTTCTAAATGGTCACAGCACTCTGTGGAAGGCGGGGCCTCCCATGGCTGGGGAGTCTGACCCAAGCCTGACAGGACCAGGCAGGACTTGGGTTGTGTTACAGGCCTCTTAACTGGAGATTCTGAGGAAAAGCTCGGGGGGTTGAACTCCCAGTGGATGCTTCCCTTTCCAATAGCTCCTTTTGGGAGATTTATCGTGGCAAAGACTTATTGAGGCCACTCTACCCGTATGAATGAATCAGTTGTAATGGAAGACCCTTGAGATGCTGCAGTCACTCATGCAATGTTAAATCCAGGCTCCAGTGGGGGCGAGGTCTGAGGCCAAAGCCTACAGCAAAAAGTGGCTCCAGCTTTATGAATTAATTAATTAAATTTATTGTGGTCCTAGAGACGATCCTTTTGGAGTCCTAGGGACCTGTCCTAGGGATCTTGCTACGAGGCAGCATCTGCTCATTTCACTGGGCAGGGAGTGCAGCACATGGTTTGGCATTCCAGCTCCAGTTCTCCAATGTGTGTGTGTGGCTTGCAGAGAAGGAAATCCTCAGCAGGGGGCCTGGCCTCCGCAGTGGCTGTGGAAGAGCCATCTCAGATAGCAGGGGAGCAGGCCAAAGACAAAAGTTGAATCTAGGGGATGACCAAGCTCAATGGGTGTTTCAAGGAGAGAGGGAAATCCAGAAAGACTAGAAACCAGACATAACCATTTGAGGCACTCCCCATTCTCTCCCCAGTCTCTCTCCCCGCACCCTCCTCTTCCCTCTTTGCAGCACCCACCCTCTGTTCCTCAGCTGTGTTGCTAAGAAGATGTGGTTTTGACCATCTTTTCTTTCTGCTTCTGAGAAATCCTGTCAGTTGACCTTTGCCAAGTGACTGAAGTGAACTCTCTGGTCTTGCCCAGCTGGAGGCGGGATAAGATCCTCAAAAGAAACCCAGTGCTAAAAGCCGTGCCTCCCTGGGGGAGTCTGGAGGGAAGGAGGGTTTTCTTTTTTCCCTAAGAAAGCCTCCTGCCCTGAATGATTTTATTACAGAGAGAGGCTCATCTCAGGAGAGAGGGAGGGGAGGCAGAGCTGAAAAACTTTCTCCCATTGATTGAAGTCAGTGGTGCAAGATGGAGCCCTAGAGCAGGGGGGAATGAGCAAGTGCTGCGGGAAAGCAAAGCTTGGGTAATTCAGCAAATACAACAGGAGCACAGAGCAGGCAGTGAGTGACCTTAATAGTTTCATTGTTGGTTGCATTTGACCACTTCTCCCTTTATACAAAAATCCATGGGGGAGCAGAGGCGGTCACCCCAAAGCCCTGTGTTAGCTGCTAGGCTGATGGACTGATTTGGGTCACAGGTTCAGAACTCTCTCTCTCTCTCTCCCTCTCTCTCTTCTGCAAAGCACATTTCTCTCAGTGTGGCTGATATTTTTTGCTTCCTTTTAGTATCATTCTGGTTTTTGAGCCAATACCTCAGGGTTGTTTGTGTGGCTTTTTTTTCCTTTTATGTTAGACTCTTGCAGTCCTTTCTCTCCCCCCTCCTTTCTTCGTGTTTTTGTATTTAAAAAAAGAAAATGCAAACTAAACAGACAAAAAATAAAAATCTCAGGTTTAAAAACTTTCAACACAAAACAGCGAGTAACTGCAATAGCCATGTTTTGGTGGCATCGGGCCTGTGGCCATAGTCTTTGCCATGTGCATATTGTAGGTGCAGGGAAGGGACGTATGAGGCTGCTTCATTATTAATTGTTTAAGGGGGTTGCTTAAGCAAGGAGCTTGAGAACCCAAAATTACCCCCTTGTGATCCTGAAAAGCGGTCTGGGGGCAATGGTGCTGGTGGAGTACAAGTGGAGGTGGATGACATTTTATTTCCTTTATTGGGTTTTAATAAAGTAGAAGTGTTGATTTTGGCTGGAACTCCCCTCCTCCCCCCCCCTGTTTTTGGGACACGCCCAGTTCAACCCCCTTTTTTAAAAGCACAGCATTCAAGTTTCCACCAGCAAATCCTTCACACGAGCGCAGTGTTGCTGACTGTAAAATGGTAGGAAACCTCCTCCATCCCATCTCTCTGCCCAACATGGGGGGGTCTGAGTGGGACTGGGCTGCATTTTGCATGCAGGACCACGGGCAATAACACCTTCGGCCGCTTTTATACGAGGCGCTGAAAAGAGCCTCCTGAGTCCTGCATTGAAAGACAAGCCGGGTGGGGAGCGTTTCCATGCTCCCCGTGCTGACGGAAGTGATGTGCTCCCCATTGTCGGCAGCGGCAACGGGGAGCACATCACTTCCGGCAATGCAGGGAGCATGGAAACACTCCCCGCCTGGTTTTTCTCTCAACGCAGGACTCAGGAGGCGTTTTTCAGCGCCTCCTATAAAAGCGGCCTTCATCTGTGAGTCCTTCTCTAGCTCCATCTCCTTCATCCAAACCACACTTCTTTAGTAGTAGACCTTTCTTTCCAGACCCTCTTTCTCTGTTGCAAGATCACTGGGATTTTAAACCAAATTACCCAACTCTAAAGCTAGTCGAAAACTGTCCAGTCTCTTTCGTTATTGAACCCATAAGCCAGTTTGGTCCCAATTAGAAACCAACCAACCCCCATGCAATGTGCTGATTAGTCTTTGCATCCTACTGGCTGTCATCCTAGCCCCTTCTGCCGTTTCCACTTTCGCATGGGGGTCCCATATAAGCGTGCTCCGTGGTCTCTGAAGGGAGAGACCCCACTGTAGTCTTATTGCTATCTTCCCTTCCACGAGGGCAGGGAACACTATTACAGCTATATTGCCTTCCACCCCAGTACAGCTATGACCCACCTGCAATGCATTCAGGAAAGGGAACTAATGGGGATGATTAGTGTCTGGGTCTAGCTGCCTGGCTGAACATCCTTCTCTAAAGTTTGGCAGGTGCAGGTATGAGCCAGAGGGAAACTGTTCCCCACCCCTGCCTCAGATGTACGTCTGCAATGAGGTGCCACCTTAATATTCCTGAGGGGTCATGTAAAATTTTCACAAGTGGCTAAATTGGTAACCTAGGCACCTCACAATTTTATACATTGACCCCCAAGACCCTTGTACTTAAGCATGTTGCCTTCTTGTGTGGAGAGGATATGGGGGGGAGGCTACGCTCATTCTCTGGGCTTTGTCTGCACTTGCCCGTTCTCTAAATATTTCTCACTGTTCCTAATGTGGCCGCCCCGTCTTTGCTGAGAACTGAACCAAAAGTCACTACAGTTTCAGCCAGGCTTTCTAGCTAGTTTGTAACAGCCTCCCTGTTCTTTCTGGTTGAGAAACAGAAGGGGGGCATGTAACCTACACTGCCAGTATGTTGTGCTAAACGCCAGTTCCGTATGACTTAGCAGCAGCCGAGCTCCAAGGAGACCTGGTGTTAGATACCAGGTGGTAGATGTGTTCAGGTGGGGCCAATGCAGTGGTGGTAAGTACTGGTGGCTATAGGAACCAGGTCTAGACCAGCAATCCCTGCCCAACACTTCAGTGACGAGAAGCACTCCCGTTGACTTCAATGAATTTGGGGTCAGTCTTCCCCTAGAGGCCATTCTAAAAAGGTTCCCTAAAGGACACTTTCTAAGGATAGGTTTTAAATGCCCCAAATAACAGGTATCCCAACGCACACCCACAAAGATCATTGGAAAGAATAAGGTGAAGGCAAAAGTGTTTACAGTAGCTGGCTAGATTTGCTCTTCAGCTTTTAAGACCTATGAACTTTAGGGTGTGATCTCACAAACATACCAGATATGGATCCTGCTCCTTCCCTCCATCTGTGTCTGCATAAGCAAGGGGGAAATAGAGGTAAAAAGCCCACTTGGTGACCCATCCTTTCTTTAAGGCTGAGCTCCACCCCTGTTTTGACTAATGGGAGTTCATCCTGGTTTATTGCCGCATGAGCGAGATGAGACTATGACTGACGAGTTTAAGCACGGAAGCCTAAAGCGAGAGCAAACGAGCCCACTCACTGGACAATCGTTTAGGGGGGAAACACCCTTAGAAAGCACCTGGTCGGTGCTCAGCTGTTTAGATCATCCGATCATTCTCTCCACTAGCCATGTCTCGCAGAATGCAAAGGGGTGATGTGGGGTCTCTGGGGCTGGTCTTTCAGCAGAATAACTAGGCCATCCCTTTCACTTCAGCTTTTAGCAGGCCAAGGCCTGGCCAGCCATGCTTAAGTTGCTAACCCCAGCATCCCCCATCTTGCAGGGTGGGTTAGTATGATAGAGGCAGCAACCGAGAAGGAAAGTCCATGTCAGCAACACTGTAGCTCAGGTCTTGCATGGCTCAGTCTCGGATTGTAACCCCTGCCCTGCAGCAAAGGTGTTTTCTAGTTTACGTTGTGTTTCTCCCCTCTCTCCCTACTTCTCTCCTTCTGTGTTTTGTTTTTTACTGTTTCTCCGTCCTGTGTCTCTCTCTTCTGTAGCCATGTGCCCAGTCACATCTCCACCATAGGAAACCTGCTCCCAAAAGAAAATCTCCCTGCCTCCCCCTCCTCTCAATACTAACAACAATAAGCTATCAATGTTGTAATTGCAATGTATGGATTATAGATTTAAGTATTTATTATTATTAATTATTATTATTATTATGTAATTTTTGCTTCTATGTATGTTGATCTTTGTTTCTCTGTCGTGAATACATGCAGAGCTGCCCATCCCCACCTGCCCCATTGTCCCCACCAACGCCAGTCTGGGGCTGGCTCATTCACTATCCTGGGCTAAAGGAACTACACCATTAACAGGCCTGTTTTGAGAGGGTGACATCTGTCAGGAAGGTTTGGATCTTTTCTGTGCAGACAGGAGAAGCCAGGAGGCTTTAAACCCCAGGCTAGTGCCTCTTCCTCTACCCACTGCAAACCCCAAACACTTCGAGCTCTATTGAGGTTGGAGGAAGTTCTCGAGAATCCACTTGAATCGGGGCTGGGTTACTCAAAGGCACTGGAACTTGACTAGGTATCCAGGAGATAGTGGGTGTCAACTCCTGCCTGTTCTGGGTCTCCCCTGAGTGGCAGAAGCCACAAGTGGTTTTTAAACCCAATCATCATTATCACTGGGATTTTGCAGTGGTGTTTTACTCTGGGGTTTCCTCATAAGTCCTTAGCCCTATTTCCCAGCCCCCCAGTGCTTTCTTCTGTGCCAGAAGCAAGTCTTATCTGGGAGTTGGAGGATGCTTAGTAGCAGGGTGGCAGAGCACCAGACTGACCAGAAAGAGCTCCCTAAAAAGGAAACCCAGCACAGAGCAATCACAGATTGGCCTCTGATAATTGAGGTGCAGGAAGGAGTGGGGAACAGTAGCGAAAACGCATGCATTATCTGCCCAATGAAAATTAATATGGCTTCCCAGAAAGAAACAATACTTCTGAACAACCTGTCAGTGGACAGATCCTGGCACCTGCTACAATACTTGTGCTCATTGCCCCCTGCGTCCCTCCTATAACCTCCCAAGTGCCCCAGGCAACTGAAGGCTGGTTACTTGACTGGGAGAAGATATCGGTGTGTTAGCAGGACTTGCTCACGGTATTTAAGTCGCCAGCCCTGGCAGGAGTCCGTTTAAAGCAAAGAGATTAAGAGCCATCAAAGAACCTGTATGTCCTAACTAGGTGGGGAGGTGCAGCAGCAGCTCTTTTTCATGACATGTGGCATATATTATATCACTTAGAATCCATTCTGGGGGAGCCAAGAAACAGAGCTCAGCTTTTGTCCCTCTTCTGTGGAGCCAGACATAAGAATCCATTCCCGTTCTTGCTCAAAATCATTCAGGCTCCTGTCTCTGGAATCATGCCCCACCCCTCGAATGGGCTCCCAAGTGCATTTGCTTTCCTAAGGTGGGTGGTGAGGGCAGCGTCTTGCAGCCGGCCCCTGTGTTCATTCCCCTTCTCCTGAGTCGTAACCAAATGCATCTCCTCTGCCTGTTAAAGGAATGCTGAAGTCAGATGTTGCCTGGCAGGATCGAAAGGCACTCTCTGCCCCTGCCTCATCTTTATTTATTTATTACCAGAGGCTGTAAACAGCAGTGCTTTTTTACCCTCTCTTTCTTTTCCTTTCTTTTGTATTTTGGAACAATGTGTTGTAATAAATACCTACATAGATGTTTTAATAGCCAGTGTGCTCCGTTTGTTCTATTCTTGCTAGGCCAGGAGGGCAGGGGGAGAAGAAGGTGGGAGATGATGGCCATCTTGGCTAGCGTTGCTACCTCCCACTGGGCTTTCACCTGAAGAGGGTGCAGCTGCATCAGCAGGGGGCATCGCAGCTTCATGACAATCCACAAGGGGCTGGGCTTTAGAAATGAGGCTACACAAAGAAGCCGTTACACACCTTTTTGATATAAATTTGGCCCTTATGGAGCATAATAATTATTATTTTATTTACATAGCACGTTCCTCCCCTGCAGCTGCCAAAGGGTGCTTCGCAAAATACAATAAAGCAACTTAAAATCCATTTACAATCTAGCTAAAAATAGTTTAAAAGGGAAGGAAAAATTGCATTCAGGGGAAACAGCAGTGGATTTTTTAAAAGCACCTGGAGAATAAACACATCTTCAGGTGCTTTTTGAAGGTGAGGGAGGAACGGAGACAAACATCCAGAGGGAGCAGCCTCCACACTGGAGGGCCCGCCACAGCAAAATCCTGATCGCCCATCAACGTAAAGTGCAAAGTCAGGATCCCCAAACAGCAGGTGGTAACTAAGTGTAGATAGCCACCAGGACAAGGTTTCAAGAGCAGATCTCAAATATAGCTAGGGCCTATACTGTGCAAGGTACTGACATCACAATGCCCTGGATTGGGTGGGGTTAAATAGAAAATGTGGAGTGACCAATGTCTGTTGGATAGGAGAACCCCCCCACAAAAAACAGCACAGACTTTCACATTCCCCACTGCCCCATAACTGTAGCAGCATCCCCTAACTATTTACAAAAGTCACATCACGCCAGGCTTTGTAAAAGAACTAACTCCTACTCTCTGTCCCTGCTTGGGGAGGAGGGGGGAGAGGGCAGTTTTTAAAGTCTCTAACCCCCTCCCACCTTGCATAATTTTCTGTTGAGGAAAGGCTGGTCTACCCCGAACCCAGTCATATAAAGAAAGTCAGCTGATTAGTTAGTGAATATGCTACCATGCCTTCTTTCCGGGGATCAGTATGGGAAGAAAAAGAGAAGATAGATGGATCTACTTCCAGTTCAGAACTGAACTGGGTAGAGGCAGTACACATGAATTCTTCCAGATTAACAATCCTGGAAATTAAAGTCATGGGATAGGTGGCAGTTAAAAGGATAGGAAGCAAAGAGTAGGACTAAATGGTCCATATTCACAATGGAGAGAAGTAACTAATGGAGTGCTCCAGGAGTCTGTACTGGGACCAGTGGTGTTATAGATTCATTAATGATCTGGAAAGCGGAGTAAAGAGTGAGGTGAACAAATCTGCACATGACACAAAGTTATTCAAGGTAGTTAAAACCCAAGCGGACTGAAGAATTGCAGGAGGAGCTTGCAACACTGGATGACTTGGCATCTAAATGGCAGATGAAGTTTAATGTTGACAAGTGCTGTCGTGCACATAGGGGGAAATAATCCAAACTATATTTACACAGTGCTGGGTTCTAAATTAGGAGTTACCACTTGGGAAAAGGATCTTGGAGACATTGGGTATTTTCAGACATGATGGGGCCTATCTCCCGATCAGCCACCATTGCCATCGCTTACATCATGAAGACCATGGGCATGTCTTCAGATGATGCCTACAGGTGAGGCACTGTCCAGAGGCGGGGGAATGGGGGAAGAAATCCTGATGTGCCTTCAGCCTAGTATGGAAAGCAAGTTTTGGAGGGACAACACTCTAGAAAAGGGTTTCACCCAAGTGACATGAGGCTGTATGCTGTGTTGGCACCTGTTGGGGTCCCAACGGGCAATGAGTGCTGTTAGCATGGCACGATGCTCTTCTGCTTGCTGCATCCTTGAAAGGAGGTGTGCTCAGCTTCCAGAAGCCATGTCCTTGACTCCGGAGTGGGAAAAGGTGAGGAAGCCAGCCCAGCCAAGCAACGTGTTTCCAGACAGGGTGTTAACAAACAAGACATTAGCCGACACCAGGTGGGTGTCTACCTGCCTGCTTATTAGGTGTTCACCCCCACTGACCATGTGGCCCTCCACCCACTGGACATGCAGTGTCCCCCGCTCACAGCGGGGTCTCGGGGAATGTGGAGCCCCATCATGTGAGGTAATGTGCACCCGCATGTCCACATCCCATCAGTTAGGTTGTGCGCAGCGCCTCTGCACGTACAGATCTGCCGGCACCGTAGAGTCACAGGCAAAGTGTCGGAGAAGTGACTGCTTCCTGCCCCTCTCGCCCCAAGTGGGGGGATGCCTGCAAGCGCATCAAATACACGTAGGGGGCTGCCCATTTATTAGGTTGGACGTGCTAAACGTATGAGTGAAGGATGCACGAACCAAACCTGGACTGCACCAGGCCATTGTCTCGTTTGTTAACACCCTCTGAAGCAGCACAACTAGCTCCATATGAGGGAGATTTGCACCCCATTCTTTCTGGACTGCTGTCTGGGAAGCTCCTAGCTCAGCTAAGTAGAAGTGGAGAAAGGCCAGGTGAAAATCACAGCTGTTTCATCTGCATTTGCAGGTTTGTCAAAGACAGGCGCCCATCCATATCGCCCAACTTCAACTTCCTAGGCCAACTCCTGGAGTACGAGAGGAGCCTGAAGCTTCTCAAGGCTTTGAAGGCCCAAGGGGACAGGAGCGAGGGGGATGCCCAGCAAGACTTGGCTGACATGCCCGAGAGCAGCAGGCACCCAACACAGTCTACCTCAGAAAAGGCAGAGGAGGTATCAAAAAGCACAAGCTCAGAAACCGCCTACGGTGACCTCGAGAGGTCGACAGGAGCTCCCAAGATTCTCTCACCCACAGCACTACAACAAGGACTCAACGGACTGCACCTGTCTTCAGACCGCATCCAGGACACCAATCGACTAAAGCGCTCTTTCTCCCTGGATATCAAGTCGGCCTACTCTCCCAGCCTAAGGCAGGATGCCCCAGGTCCCACTGACGCAGGGGAAACCCCCAAGCTTTGCAAACTGGACAGCCCTTCTGGACCCAATGGCGTGTGCCAGTTCTCGCCTGTACCAGACAGTCCTGACTGGCCCAGCGGGTCAGACCTCCTGCTGGAGGCCAAAGTGCGACAGAGGCGGAAGCACAGGCACCAGGCGGGCTCCCCAGCCCATGGGCTGAGCCTTAACTTTAGCGGGGTGTGCGCCATGCACAAAAGCACCAGCATGGAGGATAATATCAAACAGACCCTCCGGCTGAGCCTTTCCAGCACAGGGCAGTCACCCGTGCAGCCAGCAGCAACGCCAACCTCTGCTGGAACTTGGGGTGTGCACTTGGAATCGCCCAACACCCCGTCATCCGAAAACCCTTGGTATTTCAGCACAGACTCAGCAGTGGGGAGCGGCAGCGGAGGGAGCGGGACTCTGTTTGCCAGCGCCACCTCCTACTCTTCATTCAGCTGCAGCANGCGTGTTCAATGTGACTCCCCCCCGTGATTCACGGGGGTGAACATCTGGCGGAGAGCTTCCGTTCACCCCTGATCACGGGGAGGGGGGGGGGAATCACATTGAACATGCAAACGGAGATGGTTTGGGCAGGACCTCCGTTTGCGTGTTCAATGTGACTCCCCCCCGTGATTCACGGGGGTGAACATCTGGCGGAGAGCTTCTGTTCCCCCCAACAGACATGACAAGACCACGATCACCATGTGGGAATTCCCCGTGGCCAGGCGTGATCTCGTAACGTCTGAAAATACCCACTGTAGACACTACATTAAAACCCTCAGCTCTGTGTGGCAGTGGTCCAAAAGCAATGTTAAAAATTATTTGGAAAGGGATAGAGAATAAACCAAATATTATTTATATAGCACCAGCGATGTACCGGCTGACACTACAATCAGTGATTATGGACAGGTCCCTACCCCAAGGGGTTTACAATCTAAGAGACAAGGAAGGGGGGAGACAAGGGAGAGGTGATCATCAAGGAGAGACAAAGGCTGATTTCAGACGTGACGGGGCGAATTCGCCCCGTCACGAAATGAATTTTGAATTCCCCGCCGGGATGACCCCGTCACGCCGTAACAGACGTGCTGGGGGATCCCGGTGGGGAATCGGGGAGGGGGCGGGGCTGCGCAGCGCAACATGCGGCCGCACAGCCCCGCCCCCTCCACGCTCCCCGCCCTCTGGGGAGATGGGCGGGTGCCGCGGCCAATGCCGCTGCAGCGCTCGCCCGCTATGGCCACGGGCCGGAATCCCTGCAGGGATTCCGACCCGTGGCCGCCATCCAGAGGTGACAGCGGGGGTCACCACGGCGGGGAATCACATTCGCTGCGCGGCGACCTCCGGCCCCGCCGCTTCGGCCGCTCACGCAGTGAATGTGGTTCCCCACCGTGGTAACAACTGGGGGGAAACATCCGTTTCCCCCAACAGACGTTACGTGGTCGCTGCCACCACAGGGGATTGACTGGTGGCCTTTGACCACGTAATGTCTGAAATCACCCAAAGATACATTAATGAGGTTGAGAAAATGCAGGTGCATGTGCTTAACTTAATAATGCCTCTGTAAGTATTATAAATATCATAATGTCTCTATTGTGTGATTGCACCTTGAATATTGTGTGCAGTTCTAGTTGCCCCATTTCAAAAAAAGATATAGTAGAACTAGAAAAGGTACAGAAAAGGGAAACAAAAATGATAAAAGGCATGGAACAGCTTCCATACGAAGAGAGGCTGGAGCAGTGTGGAACGAATGAATAGGGAGCAGTTATTTACCTTCTCAAATAGTACTGGGGACACCATGAAACTAACAAGCAGTAGATTTAAACCAAATAAAAGTATTTTTTTCATTCAACACACAATTAACGTTTAGAATTTGTTGCCAGAAGACGTGGTCAAGGCCAGTAGTACAGCTAGGTTTTAAAAAGGATTGGATAAGTTCTTGGAAGGTAGGTCCATTAATGGCTATTCACCAAGTAGGTTTGGGGGAATGTAGCCTCTTACTGTTGGGAGCTGGGAATGAACAACAGGGAGTGGATCGCCCCCATGATCCATGAAAAACCAGTTGTGACCTGTTGGGTACTTTTCCCAAGCAACCAAGATTGGCCCCTGTCAGAGACAGCATGCTAGGCTCAACGGGCTGCCCCAGTATGGCACTACTTATGTTCTTACAGAGAGGTCCTGCTTGTGAAAATACACCATTAGATTAGTTTGATTTTAAGGAAAAGTCAGACTGAATTAATGAAATTTTAACTATTAAGATAAGCAATTAACTATTAAGATAAGCAATAGTTAATTGCAATTAACTATTAAGATAAGCAAATTACAGTGAAATCAAGCACTTGAAATGGTGCAAATTTGAATAGTAATTTAATGGAATGAACGCTGGAATCTTGTTGGCAAATAGGGACTACCTCTATGGGTTTATCCTCAGTGAGTGTCTCTCTAGCTCAGGGGTATTCAAACTTTGTCATAGTGAGCCTCCTCTACAGCTATGGGAAAAAAACCAGACCCCCCCCCCACTGTAATTAGCATAACATTATCATAACATGGGCAGGGGGCAGAGCAGCTGGTAACTGAGGGGCAGGGTTTGGGGGCTGTCTTGTGCCCCCCTGCAGATCATCCCACGCCGCCCCAGGGAGGCCCACCTCCCACTTTGAGAACCGCTGCTCTAGTGAAATGCCTCTGTTATGCAGGAGATCACAGAATAAAGGATTATAATGGGTCCCCCTAACCTGAAAATCCACCCACAGAGTAAACACCCCAGCCCTGCCAGTTCCCATGTACAACAGATGGTTAAAAGGTGAGTTGTCTCTGCTCAAGTCTATAATAGTGGGGGGGTCCTGGATCAGGACTAAGGCAAAATAATCTCCCAAGAGCCACAGGAATACAGGCAAAGTTAGCTGTGGTCTTCCTGGCAACCCTGCTAAACTGCATCCAAATTAAAGAGGCAAGAAAGAGACTTTGAAGTAAAAGCATCTTTAAATAATCCCGTCTTCCTCTTGACCTGTCCAACAGCTGATTATTATACCAACCTATCCCTACTGCCTGCAATAACCATTGATCAGTTTTGAGGTAACAGTACTCCAGGCTGGAACGTGTTTGAACTAAGCACTGCAAGACTGGATGCAGTTACTTTTCCATTCTGCAGGGAGGCAGGATGAGATGGAAGGGGAGACATTTTGTACTAGCAGAATGTTTCAGCTTTAATGCCCTGTCTCCAAATTATTCATACAGTACAAGCCTGGTGAGAAGCCCAGATGAGATCATGCCCCCTTTGCTCATAGTGCTGTGCAAATACATAGTGAGAGGCAGCCCATACTGGAATGCTAGAATCGGGCTGGCAAATTAGGGCTAGCTCTATAGGTTTTATCCTCAGTGAATGATTTGCAGATGACAAAAAACTGGGAGGGATTGCAAACACTTTGGAGAATAGGATTATAATACAGAATGATCCAGTTAAACTAGAGAGCTGGGCTGGGTGAAACAAAAAGAGATTTAACAAAGGCAAATGCAAAGGGGGAAGGACCAGTTAGGTTGGTCCGCCCTCGGAGGCTGATGGAACCCCAGCGGTTCCAAGAGGTCCTGAGGGAGCTAACCTTTGACCTGGACAGTCACTCTGTCGATGAGCTGGTCCAACGTTGGAACAGCTTGCTGGAGAAGGCCATCGACAGGGTGGCTCCAAGACGCCCTCTGCCTCGGTCTCATCACCGCAGGGCCCCTTGGTTTACCAAGGGGTTGCGGTGTATGAAACGAATAGGCAGGAGGCTGGAGCGACGCTGGCGTCGGACTTGATCTGACTCTGACTGACTTCTCCATAGGGCCCATTTGTGGTCCTATGTTGAGGCTGTGAGGACAGCAAGGAGGGAGTTCCTTGCTTCCCTCATAGCTTCTGCAAAGTCACGCCTGGCGGAGCGGTTCCAGGTGGTGCAGGAGCTGGTTAGTCCGGCCTCCCTCCGCCTGGATGGGGACTTGTCCCAGGCCCGCTGTGAGGAGTTTGTCTACTTCGCAGACAAGATCGCTCGGATTCAGAGCAACTTTGATGTTGGATTAGGGGCAGTAGGGGGAGAGCGCGAGGTGATGGAGGCCCCATCCGGTCTATCTTTATGGGGGGAGTTTCAGAAAGTGACGCCGGCCGATGGACGGATGTCTTGGGGTCTGTGAGGGCCACGTGTTGCGAACTCGATACATGCCCGTCCTGGTTGGTGAAAGCCTCCAGGGAGACGTTGGGGATGGTGTTGGCAAGGGTAGTGAACGCGTCCTTGCAGCAGGGGAGGTTGTTGCCTAACCTCAAGGAGGCTGTGGTGCACCCCCTGCTGAAGAAACCATCGCTGGACGTGGATGCGTTCGCCAGTTACCGACCTGTCTCTAACCTTCCCTTTTTAGGGAAGGTTATCTGGATAGCATCGGTTTCCTGGACCCGTTTCAATTTGGGTTCCGCCCTGGCTATGGCATTGAGATGGCGTTGGTGGCCTTGGTCGACGACCTCCACCGGGAGATGGATGCAGGGTGTTCAATATTTCTCATCTTGCTAGATCTCTCGGCCGCTTTTGATACCGTGGACCATGGGCTGCTGTTGAGACGGCTGCATGACCTGGGGGGGTCTGGATGAGACTGTTTTGAATTGGTTCCATTCATTCCTCTCAGGGAGAAGCCAGCGGGCGGTGCTGGGGCAATGAGACATCTTGCCCCCGCGCTTTATCATGCGGCATTCCGCAGGGTTCCATTCTGTCTCCATTATTATTTAATGTATATATGCAGCCCCTGGGGGAGGTCGTGAGAGGGTTCGGGGTGCGGCGTCACCAGTACGCTGATGATACTCAGCTGTACCTCTCCTTTTCAACTGATCCAGACCCTGCTGTCTCGTTGCTATCCCAGTATTTGGAGGCCGTGGCGGAATGGATGCGGCAGAGCAGACTGAAGCTCAACCCCGATAAGACGGAGGTGATGTTGGTGGGGAGAGCGAAGGAGGTAGTGGCCCCCCTGATTGGGAGGGTTCGCCCTCCTATAGCTCAGCAGGTCCGGAGTTTGGGGGTGATATTGGACGCGGATCTCCATCTGGAGCGGCAGGTGGAGGCAGTCGCGAAGGCTGCTTTCCGCCAGTTGCATCTGGTGCGGAGGCTGCATCTGTTTGTCTCCGACCCGTACCTGGCCTCCCTCATCCATGCCTTCGTCACCTCAAGGCTGGACTACTGCAACGCGCTCTACGTGGGGCTGCCCTTGTTCCTGGTTCGGAGGCTGCAGCTAGTGCAGAATGAGGCGGCCCGTCTCCTTTCGGGGACTGGTCGTCGGGAGCATATTACACCTGTGCTCCGGACTCTGCACTGGCTGCCGATAGCGTGCCGAGCTAGGTTCAAGGTGTTGGTGCTGATCTATAAGGCCCTTCACGGTCTGGGCCCCTCGTACCTCAGGGACCACCTCGCCCTCCACGCCCCAGAGCGTCTCCTTCAGTCTTCCGGGAGTGCCTTCTTGGAGGTCCCCCATGTTAAGTGGGGGACCACAATGGAGAGGGCATTCTCGGTGGCCAGGTCATGCCTTTGGAACTCCCTTCCGGAGGAAGCTCGCCTGGCCCCGAGCCTTTTGACATTCCGGTGAAGTTGTAAAACTTGGCTGTTCACCCAGGCCTTTGGGGAGGGTGGGTTAGAAGGTTTTATCTCCCCTACCCTATTTATTGTTTTAATGTTTTTCCTAGGCCCTGTTTTAATATTTTGAATGGTTTTTGATGTTTTAAAATGGTTTTATATGTATTTTACATGTGTTACTATTGTTGGAAGCCGCCCCGAGCTGTTTGCAGGAGGGGCGGGGTATAAATCCAGAAAATAAATAAATAAATAAAGTATTGCACATAGGAATGAAAAACCAGAAGCACAAATATAAAATGAAGGATAACGGCCTAGGCAGTAGCACTACAGAGAAGGATCTGTGAGTTATAGTGAATCATGAATTGAACATGAGTCAGCAGTGCAATGCGGTCACAAAAAAAGGCAAATGTCATTTTGGGCTGCATTAACAGGTGCATCGTTTCCAAGATGTGGGAAGTGGTAGTTCCAATTTACATGGCACTGGGAGGATCCCACTTGGAATACTGTGTTCAGTTTGGGGTAGCACACTTCAAGAGAATAAAAACAACTTGGAGAAGATTCAGAGGAGAGCAACAGGCATCTTTCCATTCACTTCAATAGATGGAGCCTTACGGACCAGGAACTCCCTTATTTTTGAAGTTATGATCTGGCAACCCTAATTAACCTCCTGCCTCAGTTCTTCCATCTGTAAAATGTGGTGTCTCTCTCTCTCTCCCCCCTAATGTCACTGCAGGGATGACTAAGTTACTGTTTGCAATGTACTCACTGCTAAAGTATTACGGTTATTTCTTAGATGCCCAGATAGATTCAACCAGGGCTGCGCTAACGCTTTGTCAGCCAAGAGCTCATCCTTTCCCTAAATTTGGCAGCGTAGGGGTGCTCCCTCATTATCATTAGCTGGCTAACAATCAGTTATCAAAAAGCTTATTAAATAGGAAGTCACTGAAATATAATCCCCCCCCCCTTTGCAGAAAATTTGACATGGGAGAAGAGAAACCAGAGACTCCATATAAACCAGAGATGGGAAACCTTTTCTCTCTTGTGAGCCACTTTGAAGGACAAGCTCCACAGATAGAAGTTGGGGTAACTGTGTATTTATGGGGTGCGTTCAGGATGGAGGAAGGAAAGATCCATCCGCTGTCCTTGACTGCATGCCCCCATCTCTGCTCTGCTCCGCTCCCTTCTCCCGAACTCATTCTTTCAAGGTGGCGAGGGAAGGTAGGAATTCAGCCTAGATCCAGGAATTTGAAAGGGGCCAAACAAAAAAGCAGCCAATGGCTGGAATTTGGCCCATGAACAGGAGGACGTCCGTTCCTTATGTAAACCAAGCTCCATGAGTGATAATTGTTTTAAACACCTAGGGTGTGATCCTCTGGCTGTTTCACGCATGCGCTAACCCGCTAGAAGATTGCACTCTAGAGGATTACAGCTGGAAGCCATCACCAGTTGCCAAGCTATAACCATGGCAGCTATCAGCAGGCTCAACTAAATGGCATTATCTTTTATAAACAGTTTCCTTATGGACCTTTGTGAGTTCGTTATTGCCTCCCAGTGCAATTCAACCAGAACAGCTACCACCCTTCTCCTCCTTGGTTATCTTTTCTATGTATAGCAAAACTGGAAGCACCCACCCTTTCTCTGCAAACAGTAGCGCCTCGCTAGGACAAGCATTCACATTCTGGACAATGCAAAGGTCCAGGACCTCTGAGAAGCCGCTGTGCTGCGTCCGACCCCGGGGCAGGAGCCAGGCAGGTAGTACTGCTTGGAAAAACTTTCTAGGCAATTCCTATCAGGGTGGGGAGGAATCAGTGGCAAAAAAATATATTCTGACTGGGGCAGAATGCACCTGTCCGTCAGCATCACCTTTCAAATGACTGTGTGTGTCTGTCATAACATCTAATGCAAGATGTAACTTAGCGTTAGATGTAATGCTAATTCTGTGGAAATCCCTCACGCACTGAAATCACTAACATCCTCTGGGTGTGTGGTGGCTTGTACAAATGTTTATGCCACTGCATGTTTTTGCAGCTACCTGATAGATGGCGCCCCCACCAGCCATTGGCTAGAAGCTGTCCCTTGATGCAATGGATCCCTGTAGTATCTCGAGTGACCGCAGTCTAGAAGTGGACAAGAAGTGTATCTACACATAACAGCGGCTACGTGCTGTCTGTGAGCATGCTCTGTGGCATCACAGTATGTGTTAAACACATGGGGCAAAGCTTGCTTGCACAAAGAGATGTAACAGGTGGATGTGCGTTTAATGCCCAAAGGAGTGGCTAGCATTGTGGCAAAACGCCACTGGCCCTGACAAAGACACTTGCCTGAAACTGAGTCAGGCTTAACCAAGTTCTAGGCCTCTAAACAAGCACATGTGTAGGACCCCCACATTCCTGAATTCCTCAGGAAATTCCTAAGACCAGCAGAAGGGAGAAACCTGATTGGCTTGGACTGGTCGGGGGGGGGGCTCTGTACCTGAGCCAGGTGACTCTCCTGAACGAATCACAGGGAAGGGAACTTTTAAAAGGCTGAGCCACAGGCTTTTGCTCTCTCTCTCTCTCTAGCACACATGGACTGGATGGCTTGGCTGTGAACTCTGGCCTTGCCAGGACAAGAACCTTCACCCCATAGGAAAAAAATCCCCTATGGAGACCAGACGAGAACCTACCCTGCGTGAGTACTTGCTAGTCTGTCTGCTACATCAGACACAGTTGTAGAGAGATGCGTTCTAAACGGGCTACCACGCCCAATAGACTGACTCGCATTGCTCAAAGGGTTTATCACCTCTTGGTTCTCGGTGTAAACTTTGCTTTTATTCCTTTTTATATGCACCAGTAAATTCTAAGCTTTTTTTTTACCCTACTGGTGGTGTGTGTGTTGTTTGGCTGACCATTAAATGTCTCCTTTAGCCAGGTCAAACTACTAAAGAAGGGGGAAACCCCTATTTGGCTAGATGCCAACAGCTTTGGGACCAAGGGAAGCCTTCTTTGGGTGACTCTGGGGTTTGGCCTCCAACGCAGGGGAGGAAACCCCAGGAAAAGAGTGCCAGGAGGGGGGAGTGCTCTTGGGAAGCTGTGAGGCTTATATCTTTGGGGGTTCATATTTCCTGAGTGGTGTGAATGAATGCCCTCTGGGATACACTCGGGTGGTGGCAGCAGAATATCAAGAGTTTTCAGGGGTTTGCCAGTTGTAGGGACCCCTGGTCAGAGATTTGGAGAAACACAGTGAGGTGGGTTGTTCAGCTGTGTAGCGCCCCCTGCTGGCATTTTGCCACAAGCATTATCTCCATATCTTTGAAAGAAGCCCCAGAGTGCAAGGCAATAAACATAGGGTGGCCATACCTCCCCTTTAAAAGTGGACACTTATGAAAAATGCATGTTGCAGGGCTGTGTTGGTTCCAGTGCAGCCCTGCAACATGTATTTTTCATATATGTTCTCTTTTAAAGGGGAGGTATGGCCGCCCTAACTAAACAGCAGGTGGAAAAGCAAGGGGTGAACTTTAGTTATTCTGAGCATGTATTCATCTAGCCCCGATTAGCACATCAGTGCACTAGTGGGAAGAGGTTTGGCTAATTGCATGAGAGGGGAGAGCAGGACTGGGCAGCAAAGCTCAGGCAGGGCCTGACTCCTCCTAGGGTTGCCATTTCTCACTGTTTGACACCGAGACTCTCATTTTAGCCTCTGGCCATCTTTTATTCAAACTATGAGAGCCAGCAACCCTAACTGCAATACAATGGACTACCCAGCAAGGGTTGGCCTTGACACAAGGCGACTACTCTGGCCCCTGCTCTTTACTTTCAGGGCCCCCATTTTCACCAGCGCAAGGGGTATGGGGCCCATCTCCTCTCAGCAGGGTCCCAAATACAGCCAGCTATAGCCCTCTGAAGAGGGTGCACCCAAGGAGGCAGGGCCTTGCCAATTCTAAACCTAGCCCTGCTATGAGCATCTTGTTTTCATGATCACTGAACTCTTCTATACGCATGTACATACACACAGGCCTTGTGCAGGAATGGGGCTCCCTGCATTACATACAGACAGAATCCCTATCATCCTGCCCAGAAATCCCTGTGCATTTGTGCCTTGGGAGTCCGCATGCCTCTGCATCTTGCCAGCTCTGCAGTTCTGTGACAAAGGCAGCGATGCTCTGCAGCTTTGCTCATGTGACCAAAGGGAGGTGACCTTGAGAGAGCTAATCGGAATCGCTCTCTGAATGGGGACCTGGGAGACACACACAAAGGAGGGAGAAGGGCTGAGTACAGAGCCTGTGTCTGTCAAGGGAGGAGAAGCTCACACCCATTTCAGGAAACAATTGGATCCGTGTCCTTGTGCAGTTGGATCAGCTGTGCTGAAAAGGGAGGCTGATCCTGCTGCAGCTGTAATTGCTGTGTAGGCTTTGCTCCAGTGGAGGTTTCTCTTCCCTGCATCCTAGGCACTGCCAATATATCAATCACCTACTGCCCTTGGCAGGGAAGGCAGTGCTTTCTTCCTTCTCTTCCCCCTTACTCTAAATGGGGGCAGGGGGGGCACAGCAACCATGCAACTATCCCAGATAATAGCTGGCCCAATGCATGAGACAGAACACACGCTGGATCTAATGTTTTGCACAAGCTTGGAAATGGGGGTTCAAGTTATTAGGGGTGTTAGGACACCATTGTTATGGTTGAACCTATACCTGCTGAAGGCCCAAGCCCCTGCCCTCCTTTGTCCCCACTGAGGTGGACCAGTTAGGTTGGTCTGACCCTGGCGACTAATGGATCCAGTAGGATTCCAGAACTCTCAGGTGGGTGTGGGGTGTTACCCATTGATTTTACCAGTTTCTCTGTTGTTGGCCTGGTTGAGTTATGGGATAACACTCTGACCTCAGCCATCGTGTCAGGCCTAAGCCTGGCCCTCAAACCCCTGTTCTGTAGTAGAGCGCATCAGGCCAACATTACTGCCTTGATATGTCTTCAGCTCAGCTGTTCTCCTTTTGTCTTGTTCCCCCACCTTGTTTTGACCACGCCCCTTCCCATCTGCCCCATTGGTTTCCTGCCTTACAGCTTCCTGATTGGCTCCCAGCTAGCATAACAGGCATGCTGGGAGTAGTAGAAACTTGGAAATTGGTGGAATACTTCTGTTACTCCTTGTTTCTACTAGTCATTCTGGTTTTGTATCTGTTCATGTTTTTGCTCCCTTATTGACTCTGGGCGCTTTTAGACGAGACAAATTTGCGCATGGTTGGTAAAAAATGTGCCTGTTTTCATGCTCATTTAAACACTTAAACCGTTTTAAATGCGCATTTGCCATGATCGTGTAAAAGCCCAAACCATTTTGAATGTGTTTTTTAAATAATGCGCATTTTTTAAAACCAGTTTTGGCACCCCCAGATAATCAAAGATGCTCAAAACCGGTTTTTAAAAATGTGCATTATTTAAATGCGCATTTACAAAACCACATTAAAAGTGTCTCGTCTAAAATCGCCCTCTGTGTAGCTCTTGTCTTGCTGCTTTTCACGCACTTGATTTACCTTAGCCTAGCCCTTGCTTTATCCCTTTCTAGGTCCTTGTCCTTCATCTCCTTTGTGTTTTGTTGTCTCTTTGTTCCCTTGCTTCCCCATCTGGCCTTGTTCTTCCTTCCTCCAGTCTTGCTTATCCTCCTTGTGTCTTGCCTTGGTCCTTCCCCCAGGCTTGCTCCCCTTGTCCATTGTTTAGCTTTTGCTCTTATCCCTAGTGTCCATGTCTTGTCTTTAGTTCCTTGCTTCTAGTGCCTTCTCTGTTCCTTGTTCCTCTGTTTCTTGCCTCTAGCCCTACTCCTGTGGAAGCGGACCCACCCCCACGTGTGATTCTGTCTTCATGGTGAACCTTTATAGGTTTGTCTATGTCTGTTCCCCTCATGCCTAGCATTGGCATTTTTACTTCCTCTCCTTGCATCTAGCCATCTCTGGGTTTGTCTTTTTTGTGCTTGGATCTGGCATTGCTGCTCCCTTTTATTGTATCCCAGAATTGCTCTGTTCCTAACTCTTGCTCCCTTTCTCCAGTTTTCCTTCTTGTAGCCTTGCCCCCAATTTCTCTCCTTGAACTATTTTTCTCATAGTCCTTAATCTCTTTGCCTCCAAGTCTTATTTGTCTCCCATACCCTCTAGGGATGTGCGAACAGAATGCGGTTCGGATGTTCGGTCCGAAACCCAAGTTCAGGTTCGGTTGTTCGGTTCAGCCGAACTTGGCCGAACATTAGAAAATAGCGCTATTGATATCGATACCAAATTCAAAGATTTTTTTTCTGGTATCATTTGGCCCTGAAACAACCCCTGGTCTCCACCCCTGGTGCCAGGAAGTCTGCTCCTCAGCTGCCTCCCCCTCCCAGTCATGTTTTTCCCGCCCCCGAACTCATCTGAACTCACCCAAACATGACCGAACTGTTCGGCCGTTTTCTAGTTCGGTTTAGACGTTCGGTTCGGACGTCCAAATAGACCGAGTTTGGTCCGAACTCCGAACATCCGAACTGCGTTCGCACATCCCTAATACCCTCTTCCTTTGAGCCTCTTGCTGCTCTATTCAGCATTGTAGTGTACCCTGTGTGCTCTTTCCGGTTGTAGCGCCTAACTGTTCCTAGCCCAGCCTAGCTTAACCTTGTTGCCTTCCCTGCTTGTATACCTTCCTCATGTGTTTCTTTTGGCTCCCCTGGCAGGGAGGGCTTGTGAGAGGTCATTCTTCCTTCCTTGTTCTCTTTGATAGTATCACTAGTCTATTCCTGTCCTTCTTGAGTTCCTGCCTTTAGTGCCAGAAGATAGGTTCTTGCTCTCTCTCTTCTGGCTCCTGTAAACTTACGTATGCACAGGCCCTTGACACACCCTCTTCCTGTACCCCTTAACATGGCTGCACCCAGCCACCCATTCCCTCGGCTTCGAGAGCATAGAGCCTCCTGATATACGGAGAAGCTGAGGCAGTTGAAGCAGAAGACTAGGTGGTTATTTATTTTTTATTTATTTTATTTCAGCATATTTCTATGCCGCTTCTCTCGCCTCCAGCGACCCGGAGTGCCGTACAACATTAACATCACATAATAAATGAAACACATATGCAAAATATATAAAAATACACAAATCAGAAAAAATAATAAATAATCAAGCCAGGACAACACCCCTTACCTCATCCTCTCCCTCCCCCCTGCCAAAAGCCTGATGGAAGAGCCATGTCTTACAATTTCAGCAGAAGGCCAGAAGACCCAGGCTGAGACGGACCTCCACTGGGAGAGCATTCCACAGTGACGGCACAGCAGCTGAGACTGCCCTCCTGTCTGTCCGGACCCATTGATAACATGGGACCTCCAGGAGGGTATCCCCAGACAACCGCAAAGGCTGCCCCGGGATCCAGGGGATGAGGCGTACTTTCAGATAAGCAGGGCCTAAACCATGTAGGGCTTTGTAGGTCAAAACTAGCACTTTGAATTGGGCCAGCAAGATCATCGGCAGCCAGTGCGGTGCACGGAGCACCGGTGTTCTGTGCTCCCTGCGGCTCGTCACCATAAGGAGACGAGCCGCTGCATTCTACACCAGCGGCAACTTCCGAACCGTCACCAAAGGCAGCCCCATGTAGAGCACATTACGGTAGTCTAGCCTCGAGGTGATATGCATGGATGATCATGGCGAGATCGGAGTCTGAGACATATGGGCGGAGCTGCCTTACCAAATGTAACTGGCAAAAGGCATTCCTGGCCACAGCTGACACTTGGGAATCCAGGCGCAGCTGCTGATACAGGAGCACCCCCAGACTCTGCACAGATGGAACCAATGGAGGACAGATACACCCAATAATGGGGGCAGCCACCTCCCTTAGATCATCACGCACACCCCACCAGCATCGCCTCCGTCTTATCGGGATTGAGCTTCAACCAACTTTGCCTCATCCAGTCCCCCTCGGACACCGGGGACAGCAGGGAAACCGCAGGACCTGGGTTCGATGAAAAGGACAAATACAACTGACTGAGCATAGGCGGTGCTGGACACATTCTGAAACTGACTGATCGTGCCATAAATTTCTTTTATGGCATGGCTACTGGTGCAATGAGAGCTTCCCTCGACACTACCATAGCGACTGCAAAGTCTCACTGCCTGAAACCGCTTCACTGGCTGAGCAGCCTTTTAAATCTAGTTCGTCTGCACCCAGTATCAGAGTCCTCTAATGCCTGCGGTGCTGCGATGAGCTTGCTACCTGATTTGCAGACAAAAATAACTTGTATTCATCACGACTTGGGGGCTGCTAGTTTGACTCCAGAGTCTGGTGTGTGTGTGTGTGTGTGTGTGTGTGTGTGTGTGTGTGTGTGTGTGTGTGTGTGTGTGTGAGAGAGGGCACTTGCGAGTGTGTTTCTGTGTATGAGCTTGCCATGGGGCTCAGTAATTTGAGTTTCCCCATGGTCCAACAGAACCTGGTTATGCCACTGTTTAGAACATTTCAAGGAAATACAAATGCCAGCTAAAGGTCTTCCGTAGTCATGTAGCTCCAGGAGTTGAGTGGAAACACCGGCTATTGGGAGACTAAAAGTCCCAACACTGCAAAGTTGAGTCTGGAGGGCTCTGCTGCCTCAGCCCCGTGGCTGTAAGGAGACAGTATGAGAAGTGGCTATGGCACCCGAAGCCAGAATAATCTGAAAGAACAGAACCTCCTGCTTTATGCCTGTCTTAGTCATGTCTCTTCTTCTCCTCGAAGGAAAGCTATGGGTAATCGCACCATGTCTTGCTAGGCGAAGGAGAAGGCCCACATAGATTGCAGTGACTGCAGACTCTAGTGTTAATGTCCTAGTACGTACGTACTACTGCCATCGGGGCAGACGGGGTGGTATAAAAATATTCTAGCTAAATAAATAAATGCTGTGTGCTGGTCTGAGCTGGATGTCTCCCAGCATTTCAGCATTGCTTTGTATTCACTGCCGTATGTGCTGCCTCTGCCCTAGCCATAGTCAGAAAGGGGGAAATAAATGTGCCGTTGCTGTTATCAAATTGGGACTCCATTCCACAGTCTGTCCTGTGTGTGTGTGTGTTGTGTGCACATAAATAGGCATGGGTCCATTTGACTATATGACATCTTCGTTGGGGTGCATGTAAGTACAAATATAGTCATATACCCTTGCTGGGAGGGGTATGCCTTGGCATGTGTTGTGTTTTTGTACAGATACTCTGTGCCCCTCTGCACATGGCAGGTAAGCATGCACCTTTGTTGGGGCACATGTTCTTGCACACATGTTGGGACATATGTGTCAAATGTAAATGTGTGTCTTACACATAGGCCGGGTGTGCATATACTAGTTTTGGTGTTCTTGCACACATGTTGGGAGCTGTGTGCATGCATGAACATCTGTTTGTGCACTGTAGGTTGGCATGGGTATATCTGGATGAACACGTATCCTCGCACATACGGGAAATGTTTTAGCATGTATACATGCTTGTTGAGATCCATGTGCGCACACACTTTGGTCTGCTGCTGTCACTTTTGTGTTTCCTGGCAAGGGGTGGTTCCCTGCTCTGCTTGTGACATTATTTCAGGTGGCAGCGGCAGGCAGTAGCAGCTATTGCATGCGAAAACCAGGGACGGCCTTTTTCCAGCTCTTGGGCTTTTATTGACTCTGAAGGGCTGCCAAGCCTATA
Source organism: Sphenodon punctatus (assembly GCA_003113815.1). Lineage (NCBI taxonomy): Eukaryota > Metazoa > Chordata > Lepidosauria > Sphenodontia > Sphenodontidae > Sphenodon > Sphenodon punctatus. The sequence continues at coordinate 2,015,757 of QEPC01003194.1, read as the reverse complement.
AATAAATGTTCTTGTGCTAAATATAGCAGCCATTGAAACAGGATGTAGTCTATTTATTTAGCTTGTGGCCTCTTTGAAAGCTCGCCAGTCAGTATTAATTTTACCTTAGCTTTGTCCCCCATCATGCTGTGACCACCCATGAGGGTGGAAGGCTGAACCAATGCAGAGGGAGGGTCACCCACAGTAGCTTACATTTCGGAGGTACTGGGCAGAAATCTCTGTCCAGGCGCTCATTTTCTGGGCCTTCACCTCCTGTAGCCTCCGTGGGGTGGGGGAGGTCTTGTACAAGATAACTTTGGAACTCTTGTTTCCTAGACGGATGAGAAGGGATCATAGAACTGCAGAGTTGAAAGTGACTTTGAGGGTCATCTAATCCAGCCTCCTGTCTGGATGTGGGATGGCTGGAGTTACAACATGCCTGGCAGATGACTGTCCAACCTCTTTTTTTGAAAACCTCCAGTGATCAAGAGCGTATGACCACCGTAGGCAACTTGTTCCACTGCTGAGCAACTCTTACTGTTAGGAAGTTAGAAAGTTGTTAGGGATGGGAAATTGAATTGCAAATCAGAATCGGAATTAGATTCAATGGCTTCATATTTAAATTGGTTTGGAATCGGTTCTTATTTTTTCCCCCATTGAAGACCATAGGAAACCGAACTGATTCATTTCAATGGCCCATTCATTCTAAGCCACAATCCTGAATCCTAGTACAATGAATGGGCCCAAGAAGAGTCTAGCAATAGCAGAGAGGGGGGGAAAGAGCAAGAGAGGGGGCAATATGTGTTGGGGTGCTGCTGGCTGTGTGTGGGAGCAGGGTGTAAAATAGATCACACTTGCGTTTATCCCGAACCTCTGATTCCTCTGTGTTCATGTCCTCCTGGACCACCTGTAGTCTTCTGAAGGTAGGCTTTGGGATAAGACTTCCTTCTGGCTTGGCAAACTGCAGGGAGGACTGAGTTAGCTCCCGCTGTCCTGCATCAAGCTGAATCAGAAAATATGAAAGGGAGGAGAAGGCTAGAACAGAGGAGGAATAGTAGGGAATGCATTTTTGGTGCACGAGAAAGAGGAAGGGGAAAATTGGTTTCACTGTATGAGTACTGCATCTAGGCATGCCCTGTGCTCTAACTCTAACAGACTAAAAACAGTCCTTGCTTCAGACCACAATAACTTTCCTGTAGACTTATGCCAGCAAAGGAAATAGCCAGTCACTACCTGGAAAGCTGTCCTTTCCTGTTCCAGGAGCAATCCAAGCCATTATTAATAACAAACATAATATAATCCTTAACACTATGCGATGCTTTACCAACATGGACCGTTCTTAGCCCTGGGGGGACATCAACAGTTATTATTGGGAGTGATTTTTTCCTCTCATTTGCCCTTCTCTTTATCTGAATTAATTCCACACCAGTCAACAGTGCTATACTAAGGTAAATGAAGAGAAAATGATGCCCAGGGTTTCTCTCTTACAAGTGGGGAACATACCTGGTCTGACCAGTGGTCCATGTAGCCCAGTATCCTTCCTCCCACAGCAATCAGCTCTGGATGCTTTGGGGAAAGAGGACAAACCCAGGGAATACACAAAACGACTCATTCCTTATTGTTCACGCCACCACTCACAGGCTTCACTCCTGATCAGTTTGAGTAATAGCTATTTATAGACCTATCCTCTATGAATTCATTCAATCCTTTTTTGAACTCCATTATTTTATTGGCCTTCACAGCATCCGGCAGCAATGGATTCCATGGGTTAATTGTGCATCGAGTAACATAAATAAAATACTTTATTTTCTTTGTTTTAACTTTGTTGCCTTCTAACTTCATCAGGTGTCCTCTGGTTCTAGGGTTATGAGGGAAGGTAAATAATAACCGCTCCATAGGTGGCAGAGGAGGCTAAGGCAGCTGCACCCTGCTCTCCCTTGAATGGAATGTTCTGTGAATGATCCTGAAAAGGTGGCCATGCTTCCTTGAATAGAAATGTCAGGCCAGGCAAAGCTGAGCTCCCAGCTTTGGGCCAGCGCTCTGGCTGGGGGAGTCAGCATTTCTCCGTGGCTCGGTAGCACAGCAGGACAGGCAAATAGACACCTCCAGGCCTATCATTTGGGAAGGCTTGGCCTCCCCTCGCCTTCATTACCAGCTGCCCCTGAATAGCTCTCTCTTCACTTTCTCTGCACCAAGCATGATTGTACGAACCTCTACAGGGGTAGACAAGTTCCCAGCCCCAAAAGCCATGTATCAAGATCTTCAGATGGCCAAGAGCCACGAGAAACACACACACACACGTTGGCTTGTGGAGTTGGTTCTTTGTGATCTTGGCTGCTGACCAAGAGCTGCACCTGAACTCTGCCCCAAGAGCGGCATGCCCCTGCCAAGCTAGTTTGCCCACCCTTGCTCTATAATAGCCTCCCTCTCAGTTGCCTCTTTGTTAAGCTGAAGACTGTAAGTGAAACAAGCACCTGGAAGGCTGGCCTAGGCGCTGGGACTCCCAAAAGAGAAGGGGGTGCTTGAGGGAGTATACTTTATTTTCTTCCCATCTAACCCCCCTGAGTCCCAACAGAATTTTTGGCCCCCAGCTGTCAGTATGCAGCCTTCAAGACCAAGGCAGAAAGCAAACTCTCCAGCTACGCTCCCAGCTCCCTATCTGAACCTAGCATACAGTTGCCAATAACCCCAAAGGCCCGAAAATCACAACTTAGCTCCCACTAAAAAGTGTTTTATTAAAAATAAATTTTGGGGTTCTTTTATTGATTTTTGTGGTTTTATACCATATTCAGATTTCCAGGTTTTTTTCTCTGCAGCCATGATGGCTAAAATATACATTGTGACTGAGCCAAGATTCTCATTTTTGGCTTTAAAAAAACCTAATAGATTAGGTAGATTTCAGTTAAAAATCATGTGACTTGTGTTAAAATCATGATAAGGGTCGATCGACCCTTTTGGTCCTGTTAGACCTGTCAGCTGCATTTGATACCATTGACCATGAGATGCTGGTGATGCGCCTGCGGGACAGCGCGGGGGTGGGCGGGATCGTTCTTGAATGGTTCCGCTCATTCCTGGCTGGGAGAACTCAGCGGGTGGTGCTCGGTGATTCATTTTCATCTCACCGAGACCTCCCATGTGGAGTCCCGCAGGGTTCGGTTTTGTCCCCTCTCCTGTTCAACGTGTACATGCAGCCACTCGGCGAGGTGATCAGGGGGTGAGGTGTCATCAGTATGTGGATGACACCCAACTGTACCTCTCATTTTCAACCGACCCAGGCCCGGCTGTCTCGGTGCTTACTCGGTGACTGGCAGCTGTGGGGGACTGGATGAGGGCTAACCGACTGCAACTGAATCCTGACAAGACAGAGGTGATGTTAGTGGGTAAGTCGGTGGAGATGGTGACCCCCTCAATTGAGGGGGTTTGCCCTCCACTGACTTACCAGGTACAGAGTCTGGGGGTGCTCCTCGATGCGCAGCTCTGCCTGGATGTCCAGGTGGAGGCTGTGGTGAGGACTGCCTTCCGCCAGCTACATCTGGTGCGGCAGCTTCAGCTGCTGGTTTCGGTTTCGGATCTGGCCACGATCATCCATGCTTTTATCACCTCTCGGTTAGACTACTGCAACGCGCTCTACATGGGGCTACCTATGGTGACGGCTCGGAAGCTGCAGCTGGTGCAGAATGCGGTGGCCCGGCTCCTGGTGGGGCTGGGCCACCGAGAGCACATTACACCGATGCTCTGAGGTCTGCACTGGCTGCCCGATTCAAAGTGTTGTTTTTGACCTATAAAGCCTTACATGGTCTGGGCCCTGCCTATTTGCAAGACTGCCTCACTCCTTGGGTTCTGGAACAGCCCCTGTGGTCATCTGGGGGCGCCCTGTTGGAAGTCCCTTGGGTTTTCCGGGGGGCCATGCAAGACAGGGCGTTCTCGGTGGCCGCACCGCGCCTTTTGAACTCCCTCCCGGTGGGGACCTGTCTGACCCCTGACCTCCTGAGTTTCCATAGGAATTGTAAGACCTGGCTGTTCCGCCAGGCGTTTGGTGAGGGAGAAGGGAGGGTGGGTGGTATGTGGGGTTTTTTGTCTCATTTTTATCATTGTCTTTAGTATTTAATGTTTTACATATTTTATTGTATTTTTATTGATGACTTCATTAGCTGCCCTGGGCTGCAAGTGGCATGAGGGGCGGGATAATTTTTTTTTTAAATAAAAAAATAAAGATATAGCAACCCGTCAACACACAACACCCCCCTCCCCAAAGTAACTTCCCAAGAGTCCAAACTTGCTTGCATGTTTGGCGAAGAATCTTAAAAGACTCTGTGCGACAGCTCCACGCAGTGATACTCGCCAAAACAGCACAGTGAAGGGGAGAGGGCCAAAAGAGAGTTGGAGTTTGAAAGGAGTAGGATAGGGATGGAGAACCTTTTCCTTTCCTTGGACCACTTTGAAAATTAGTACAATCTCCCTAGGCTGCATAGGAGTTGGAGGCCCTGGGGTCTACTCGGGGGAAGGGAGGGGAGGGTTCAGATCAATGGATTCATCCTCTGTCCTTAAATCATATGTTGAAGGGACCTCAGAGGTCATCTAGTCCAGCCCCCTGCTCAGTGCAGGAAATCCACAGCTACAGCATCCCTGACAGATGCCCGTCCAGCCTCTGTTTGAAAACCACCAGCAAAAGATAGTCCACCACCACCCTAGGTAGTTTGTTCCACTGTCAAACAGCTCTTACCGTTAGGAAGTTCTTCCTAATGTTTAACTGAAATCTGCTTGCTTGTAACTTGAGCTCATTATTTCTAGTCTTGTCTTAAGGGGCAAGAGAGAACAAGTTTTGCCATCTTCTGTGTGACAGCCTTTCAGGTATTTGAAGATGGCTATCGTCTCCTCGTAGTCTTTGCTTCTCTACGCTAAACATACCCCGTTCCTTCAACCTTTGCTCACAGGACTTGATGTCCAAACCACTGGCCATTTTTGTTGCCCTCCTCTGGACCCATTCCAATTTGTCAATGTCCTTCTTGTCCTTCTTCCAATTTGTCAATGTCCTGCCCCAGAATGGGGCACAATACTCCAGATGAGGTCTGACCAGTGCAGAATTGAGTAAAACCATTACTTCTCGTGACCTGGAAATTCTACTTCTGTTAATGCAGCCTAAATTGCATTAGCCTTTTTTACAGCTGCATCACACTAACTCGTGTTCAGTTTGTGATCAACTACAATTCCCAAATCCTTTTCACATGAATTGCTGCCAAGCCAGGTATCCCCCATCCTGCATTTGTGCATTTGATTTGTACACTTGAGTGCATGACCTCAATTCTGCTCCTATCTCCTGAGCTCATTCTTTCAGTGCCTGAGAGTAGGGACTGGACAGATAAGATCCAGGAAGTGGAAATGACTCTGAGTCAAATAGAACACCTTATTATGTAAGTAACCAGTGGGTAAGGGACACTACAGATGAGTCTGGGTGCAGAACTGAGGCCTAGGAGAGAGATACTATGACATGAGTACGGATCTGAAAGCATGTGGCTCTGCTGTCTGATCTCCAATAGATCCATGGTAGTAGTAGAAAGTAGACTCGGTTCCTCTCTCTGCTCAAGGGCCACACCATTGATGGATTACAAAGGAACGGCAAAGAGATGGTGTTTATGGGATACAGGTTCTGAACCTCCAAGTGTTGTGCCGGCCAAATCCTCCATGAAGATCAGAGCCATACTTTGCTGCCAGTACATCCTGTTAGTTCCTCTGAGATGTGGGAGACAGACTAGAAGCAATATTGGACACAGATACAAGGAAAAAAGTGTGGGAGGCCAGCCAGCACTCGAAAGCCAAGCAAGAGAAAGAGACTTGGGAGAAGCAGGAGAAAGATTTGCTTTACGCAAGCAGAGGCAGTTATCTCCTAACCCACTTTAACCTCCCCTGAGCTCACACAAACACTGGGGTTAAAGTGAAGAAGCAGGGGAGGGTAATTAATTACAGTTCTGAACAAGCCTTGACCCGGCCCTGTTCCTTCTAAATTCCCAAAGAGGCAGAGCTATTTATGTAGTGTACCGACTTACTTGTGGAAAGAGAAGTGGAGAGGACGATTTACTTCGGAGGAGTAAACCCCCTGAATTTGTTGTGGGAACATATCCTAGGGTGGAATCAAGGTGGCCAAGTGCAGGGTACAAGCAGGGGAACAATAGATCAGGGGTGGGGACAAGGAATGGCTATAAAAACAAAAGGTGTGAAAGAATTTCAAAGTGACCAACTCGCTTGGAAACCTGCTTCTTTCCCCATCTGAGGCATCCCTTGGAAGCAGTCTGTGGTTAAGAATAGCCATGTTGCTGGCTCCAGGCTGGTTCTGTTGCTTACATGACTCAGAGCTGGTTGGCTGTGCCATTAGTCAGAGGCGCCCATTACTCATCTGCCAGCACTCCCCGTGGATAAGGCTTGTGTCTCTTGCTCCTCTTTGCTTTCCAAGGCTCTTTTTATTTGTCGATGGATTTATTTTTCCATTTGCTTTCTGCTGGCACTTCACCAAAAGCCTCCAAACCACCTTTGTTTCCCCCAGATCAGAGACGCTGTGAATGCAATCCTTCACGCCCCCACGCTAACAGCTTCTTGATTCTCCTCCCCATTGACTGTACCAGTGTGGGCAAGGACAGGACAAGGAAAAATGCCTGCAAAATCAAGTTTCTCTTCAGGGCACCCTGCAGAACCTGTGTTTCATGGGGGGAAATGCCCTCACCCAAAATAAACACTGCAGTCCAGGATTGATCCCACCCGCTATGACTTGCAAATGTTGCCCTTGAGCTGGTATGTATTTGTCCTAGACTGGCTCTTATACTCTCAAAATGAGTGTTGTGTGAATAAGCCCCTAGATCAAAGAGTATGGAAGACGCAAGGCCGGCCCTAGCATGGGTCAAATAGGGCAGTTGCCTTGTGTGTAGGGTCGCTACCTTTTGCAGCTTGACCCTGAGACTCCCATAGGTCAAAATGGGAGTCACAGGGTCAAACTGCAAAAGGCGGAGACCCTACTTGTGTGTCCCATCGCTGGGGGGGGCGGGTCAGTGCTGCTGCCTTAGAAGAAATAACCTGGCAGGTGCTCTCCTGATGAGTTGCTTCCACACCTTGCTAAAAATACACCCCAACATATTTTATTGATGTATTTAATTTGGATTCTTTTTACAATGCTGTCTCTTGAAGAATAAGGGCAATTTACATAAATAAAATATAGGTAAACAAATATGTATGAAATATGCAAAAAATAAAACCCATAATTATTATAAACTATATCAAAATGACTAGCCCTTCCCCAAAGCCCTATCCCCACCAACTAATGGCCCAGTCAGATAAATAGGTATTACCTCATCTATGGAAAATTCTCGGGCTCAGGCTTTGGCAAGCCTCCAGGGGAAGAGTTCCAGCATTGTGAAGCAGCCACTGAAAAGACCTCTCTGCACACTGCAGTGATGGAACTTGCAAGAGGGCACCGCCATTGATGGAACATAGGGGAAAAGGCCCACCTGCTACTCCGGAGCAGGGAGACGGGGGTCTGAGAGACAGTGGGTGAAATATATGTGTAAAACCGGACTGTTCCACCTGGCTTTTGGTGAGGGAGATGGGGCATAGGGTGGGATGGGGATGGAGAGGAAGTGGTGGTTTTGGTTTTGTGCCTCTCTTTTTATTGTAGTTGACTCAATTTTTTAAAAATTGATTTTATGTGTTTTAACATTGTAAGCTGCCCCGGGCTGCTTGGAGCAGGAGGGGTGGGGTAGTAAATGATTTTATAAATAAACAAATAAATAAATAAAATAAATAAATAAAACAGACGTGACACTAACGTCACTTTAACACTGCTTTAATATTTCTTATGCATGTTGCAGGACTGTATTGGTGCTGTATTAAAGCGGTGTTAAAGTGGAGTTAGCGTCATGTCTGTGCTCACCCAATGGCATGAGGAGCACTGTATCCAAGGGGTGGGGAGGAGCAGAGCCCACCTATAGGAGGCAGGGTGGTGGTGCACTGAGACACAAGCGGGTGGGGCCTCATCCGATCAAAGGAGCACTCTTCGGGTTGGTGGGTTAGGGACTCACCATCCATACAGACCTCAGCCAACTTACACTGCCCCCATTCTGTGAAGCACTCCACTGCCTCACTCAGATACGCCCTGCCCCAAGGCCCGGCACAATCTAAAACCAGCCCTAGGAAGACAAGTTTGCATGATACCAGAATGCACCATGCCCACAACGCCTGAATACCGTGTCTGACGCGGACCTGAGAGACCAGGGTTCAAATCCCACCTTAGCCATAAACTCACTGAGTGGCCTTAGGCAAGTGACTCTCTCTAAGCTTGAATTCCCCATCTGTAATATGGGAATAAGAACACATCTCACAGGGTTGTTGCGAGAGTGAACTACATGAAGGTTATAAAGCACTTTGAACACAGAACATGCTATAGCAGTGACAGCTAATAACACTTTAAAGTTACTAGCCGTTTCAAAATTACTCAAGACCACATTTTCAAGGACTCATCTCCCAAAATCAAGACTGGATTTCTAAAAAGGGCCTTAGCTCCTGCTGAGACACCAAACTAAAAGTGGGCTTTTCTAAGCTGTCGAACTGCCCCTGTGTTCTCTCTGGGCAAGTTTCCGGAGAATTCCTAAGTGGATGCTGAGCTCTTCAGAAAACCTGAATTCTGACATCCCTGATCGGCACCTGTCAGTCGATGTCCATTCCTTTCCTCCTGGACATCCACCGAGGGGCAGTTTTACAGTTAGAGAAATAAAAATAAGGCTCCAGTGGTCTGTGTGAGCTGGCTCTTTGTTGTTGTTGTTGTTCAGTTAAAGGAATGAAGGCAAATTGATCTGTCAGACAGATGTTTAAGGCTCTGACGTGCCTTGTGGCTCAATGAGCAGCCAGCGCTTTCTTTGGCTGCTGGATATGCTGCAATGAAGTCATTGCCAGCTCCTTCCAGCAGAGACAGATGACATCAGTGTAACGGGTCTGTGCCGTGTAAAAAGAACTGTACAGCCAATGCAAATGAGGGCAAATGACTCTGTCTTGCACACGTGCATCTCCTCTCTGCCACTCTAGCAGTATTGCATTCCTATTCTCCCCCTGCTGCTGCTCTCTCGCTCACTCGGACACTCATCCTCTCTCTTCTCCTCCCCTCCCTTCCCTTCTCACTTTCTCTACCAGTGCCGGATCCAAGGAAGTTGGGGCCCTGTACAAAATAGTGGTGTGGGTTCTCTCTTAACTTTATTATGTTTTTAAATGTTGTTAGCCACCCTGAGATGCTTGTAGCAGGAGGGGGTGGCATACAAATATTATTATAAATAATAAATAAATAAAATTGCACTGGCTGGCTATAAACTGACTCACCCATTAGACAAAGGAACTGTTATTGGAATTATATTTAATTGAACATAAAAAAATTATCTTCAGAGGCATCGCAGCCCCTGCAAATTCCACATGTTATACAGCTGTTGTTGCTTCTAGTTTATTCATGGGCCCCATGTGCTGGGGGGCCTCTCCAACCTGAATTGCTGCAGGCCTTCCATGAGCCAGGCCTTCCAGTGTTTGAGGTTTTGTGGGCTTGTATTTTGCACCAGTGCTTCTCGCACTCCTGTAGTCATTTCAAGTTTATTCATGGATTCCATGTATCAGGATTCCTGAGCACCCTCCAACACATGGAGCCCTTTGCAGCTGCACAATCTGCACCTATCTGGATCCTGCCCTGCTCTTTACTAGGGCTTTACATTCGGGGTTAGATACAATACAAATAAACACAGAAGCTCCCTTCTGGTTTTCATATTTAAAAACACAAATGCTGCCCTGCAGTTTTTGCATGTGTGTTAGTGTGCTCTGTGTTCCTCAATTTCCACTTCTAATTTGAGGTTTTTAATTGTTGGTCAGCAGTGCGAGCATCTTTCAAATGTCATGGTGCAGTCAGGGGGGGTGTTCAGTCCTGACAACGGTAATCTATAGGAGGGGACTGTGCCTTGATCTTTGAGTGCTGTGGTTCTGGGCTTAGTCTGCTTCCACAGGCAGCTGGAGGCGGCAGTTAACCCAGGGACCTGGATCCGAATAACACTACCGAGCAGAATCCCACTGCCCAGGATGGGGCACGGGCTTGGGATCCTCCTGCCTGGTGCTGCAGTTCGTTGATACTAGGCACAGCTCCATGATCTGGACCCTTCCCTTCCTGAGGGCACCCTTGAGGCACCCTGCCCCAACTTCTATATGACCCTCAGAGCTTGTACTCATTTTCAAAATGGCCCCCCAGCTGAGAAAAACTTCCCTGCGTCTACGTGGTGATGGGGAGCTCAGCAGTAGCATCGCTGGCCCAGCCCAGAGAGGGAAATGTTCTGCACTGGAGGAAGAGGCCAATGAGTTTCTTGATACACGTACACGTGCGTGTATCTATGTTCGCACCCACCTCAGATGACAAATGAGATCACACCCGTATAATTCTCCTGGTGGGGTGGGTGCATCCCAATGGAGCATTGTCAGCAAGAGTGGAAGGAGAGGAAAGCTATCAGCAGCTGTAACTAAAAGGCCATTAAATAGAGGGAGAAAAGTTTATGTGCGGTAGAAACAGCTTTAACAATACATCTGCCTGAGATGGGGACGCGGCACCAGGCACTATCTGCACAGAATGGAATCCGTTACTCGCGTTATGTAATGAGCTGACATTACCTCACCATGTCACTTCATTTGCGAGGATTACCTCACTAAGAAAACAGGCACGTGCAAACAGAGTACGGGAATATGTAAACCCCCCCTGCCCCCACATGAATGGGCAGGAAACATGTAGAGGGCTACCCATGGAGATATAAGCCTTTACAGAAATACATGTGGGCAGTAAAACACATACACACATGGCATATGTCAGTACAGGCATATAAACACATCCATGACACAGAGGGAAATGCACATCTCCACATACCTGCTACATATAGTACTGATCCACCCTGTCACATGTTCTGATCAGTGCCTCAGCTGGTGTAAGCTGGAACAGTTTCAATGTAACAATGCTGATTTATATGAGGTAAGGATCTGGACCCCTATCTTTTCTCTGTCCTATTTGTACCCTGTGGGCTACCTCGACACTGACACAGAATTTGCTTTTGTTGCTGCTTCTTGAACCTCTCCGAGTATTGGGTTTGACCACATCTTGCTAGGGCATGGTAGCTAACCCATTTTAACTAACCCTTGGGTTCACAGGATACACTCTGTTTTAATAGGTGTATCTGAAAACCCTAAACATCTACAGTACAGAGATACAGATCTCAGATCCAGACCCTGCTGGACCCAGGTCTTGAATCTAAAGATGCCTGTGGCACTTCTACAAGCTGCATGATTTCACAACGCAAGCAAGTGGCGCGCACCTAAAAGCAGCCTTTTTAAAGCTCCTGAAACCTACAGTGTTACTGCTTCATGTGGCCTTTCACAAGCCTCCCTTCTCTAGCTAGGGTCACACCCCTCCTTATGCCTATCCCAGCCCTGGCCACATCTCCTAGCTTCCTGGTTGGGTCCATAATTCAGAGGTTGGCAGGTGGAGGGAAGAATTCCAGAATGTCTGAATTGTGGGGTCTGGGTTCCCTGGAAAAAGTGTTTGACAAGCCAAGGTTGCTGTTTAGTGTTAAAGACCTGACTGATGATCACCAAATACTGCCAATCAGCTCTTAGCACTAACAGTTGATCAGCAGTAGCTGCTTAGCACTAAACAGCTGATTGGCAGTAAATGGCAATTGATGGTTTAATACTAACAGTTTAATTACAGCGCTTTCTCCCCAGCAAGGGTTGGTCGGAGCTGACACTGCTGCAGGTGGAAAGAGAAGGAGATAACAGCCCCTGCCAAGGAGATACCTATAGTTCTGAACATCCACAATCCCAGATGTTTTTGGTGCCGTGCCTCCAACATGTCTGGAATTGCAGATTCCTATTGTAAACCCTGGCATTAGGGTGGCCAAATAAGAAAATATTAGAGGACACTTATGAGAAATACAGGTTGCAGGGCTGCACGGGAGCCAGTGCAGCCCTGCAACCTGTATTTCTAAGTGTCCTCTAAAATTTGCCTATCTGGGCACCCTCCCTGGCATTGAGTGTCAGGTTCACCTCAACAAGCTACCAAAGTTTAAGGCTACGTTCACATCAACAGACAAAACTTTGCTGGGGTACTTACTCCGGTGACAATAATAATCCACTTTGAAATCATTCACATGAATACAGAGTGGCTATCCAGGGAGTTAATTAACAAGCTTCCTACTGTTCACACAATCACTGATCTCTTGGGGTAAACTAGAATCACAGAACTGTAATGTTAGACGGGTCGGGACCTTAGTGACCATCTACTCCAAGCAGTATGCCATGTTCCTCTTAACTACGAATGCATACCAAAGGGTAACCACCTCCTACTTTGCTTTAAACACTGTGCCTGTGTGAACAAAAGCAGAATCAAGTGAGCTAAGGAGAGGTTACTAGTTTAAGTGTTTGTGTGAATAATTCCTGTCTACATTAGGGGGGAAAAACCAGATTAGTTAACCTATTCAGACAATACACCTTTAAATCCAAACCTACCAAAGCCTATTGACCAATTGGAGGAGGTCCAGAGGAGGGCAACAAAGATGATAGAGTCTGGAAGACAAGTCTTCTGAGGAAAGGTTGAAGGAACCAAGTATGTTTAGCCTAGTGAAGTGAAAATTAAGGGGAGACATGATTTGATTGTGGCTTTAAAGTATCTAAAGGGGTGCCACAAAGAAGTTGGCAAGGAACCACTCTTCATTGCTACAGAGGGGGCAGGAATAGAAATAATAGGTTCAAATTACAGGAAGGTAGAGTTTAGCTGGACATCAGGCAAAACTAACAGCAAGAGCTGCGCAACAAGGGAACAGGCTTCCTAGGGAGGTCGTAGGCTCTCTGTCGCTGGAAGTTTTTAAACAGGGACTAGACACTAGACAGCCATCTGTCAGGGATGTAGCTGTAGTCACCCTGCATCCAAACGGGGAGATGAGCTAGATGACCCTCAGGGTCCCTTCCAGCTCTCTAATTCTAGCTAAATCAGTCTGTTCTTCCCATTGCATAGCTCCCACCGCAGCTCAAGCAAGGAAGTGTCTTGATGAACAGTACGTGCTCAGTTAGCAAAGGCTCAGCTGCACAAAGAGGAACCAAGGCTTATCCAGAACGGTGAGGGTGACTCACAATCCACTCCTGTTTTATTTTCTCTTGTAGGTTGCAGTCACAGCCCAGTCTAACAGAGATAGTAATCCAGTGCAACTGACTGTCTTCCTTGTTCCCTACAAAGTCCCAGATTAAATGACTCCCTATTTATGAGTGATCCTGGGTGAAAACAGACACAACACTAACTCGACTTTAAATCCATTCTGTCTACAGACTGCGTCTCTTGAAAGCCCCGCATCTGCAGCCACCGCCGCTGAAGAGAATGGGTGGCACGTCACTTCCGGTAGTGCGGGGAGCACTACCAGACACCCCCCACACCCCCGCGTGGCTTTCCTCTTGAATACGGGGCTCCAGAGGCGTTTCTAAGTGCCTCATGTAAAAGTGGCCTTAGTACTGGGGCATGCTCAGTAGGGCTCTGTAACCCTCTCTGAGCTCTGAGTACGGAGACATATTTAGTGGGGACCAGGTGAACTGAGCATGCTCAGGGCCTATAAAAGGGCCTCAGCTCAGATAAGAGGGGGGCAGCATAGGTGCAGAAGCTGTAGCTCCCAGCTCCTGGGCAGTAACCTTGGTGGAGGGCCTGCTGAGAGTATAGGGACCAGGCCTAAGGTGGCGAATAGAGAGAGGCCTAAGTTGGAGAATAAAGAGAGCTTTTGGGTCAAGCCCTAGAAATGAGACAGTGTGCACAGTGCATGCGTGGTGGCGTAGGCCTTGGCTATAAGGGAAGCTAGGCAGCCAAGAGTGAGGCCCCTACAGGGGTACCCCATGGAGTGCACCCCCCTATTTGGGGGGAATACAGTCTAGTTGTGGGCTGAATGGGCGTGGCAGCGGGGTTGCTAATTCCCCAAGGTGACTTCCCCGTGCTCCTGTGTGGCTCTGGGACCCCCCCACTGCTACAGTAATGCCTTTGCCAGCCTTGTCCGTGACCATGTTGCCTTGCTGTTACTGTGCCTTAAAGGGATTCCCCATGCAGATTACCGTCTTGTCTGCCAGGACTGAGGAGGACTTGATTTTCAAGGAATGAGAATGGAGTGCGGGTTGCAAATTACATCCAAGGCCCACAAAGTGAACCAGACTCTTAGAATCTGATCTGTGCACCATCAAGATCAATGGGAGTCTTGCCACTGGCTATGATGGGCTATGCCTCTGGCCATAACGGAGCATCCATTCATTCCACTGCTGACAGAGCACCAGTAAGGGAAAGGCAGCCGGGCTGGATGTGGTACACCTCAGTTACATTACCGATTGATAGTAGGAAAATCTCTTGGAGATGAATGCATTAGCTCAGCAGGGCTGAGCTCAGGAAATTTCTCAGCTGCCAAGTTACTTACTATGAGTTGTAGGTGGTGAACTGGTGCAATGCTTTAGGAGGTGGAAGGAAAGGTTGGTAAACAGGAAAGGAAAATGGTTTTCCCAGAGAGGTCTGTGATAAGCAAGCCACTCTGGAAAATGAGGGCAGAAGATACTGCAACATACTATAGTATTATTATATGTGGCAAATTTTGTGCATGCTTGTGAGAACAGCTTCCTGCCCCAGAGCGCTTACAGTCCGAGGGGCCATTCACACATTATCCCCACTGAGGGATGAGCTGAAAAAGACTGAAAACTTTTTTGTTTCCCTGAGGCAGAGTTTGTGTGATGGGGATTTGCAAGCACCAAGAGGAGGTTTTAAGGGGTGCAGTTGCACCAATCTGGTTCCCACATGGCCCCACTCCTTCCAAGCCTCATAAGGTCATGATATTCAGAAAACAGGTGTGGTTGTGCCAGAACAGGACAGGATGCCCTTCCCCTCCAATGTTTGTGGCCACACCGCTTTTCTGCGCATCAGGCTATCCCAATGCTCAGAAAGGGGTACCCTTGTTTGCAAGACCCATGCTCCCTCACCTGCAAAGGTTGCCTGTGTTGGCTTCCAGAGGTGTGTGGGGAGTGCTTTTGTTAACAGGGTTCACACGGCAAGCAACTATGGTGTCTTTAGACATAACGCTGTTCAGTGTTCAGTAACACGGTGTCCTACCGTTACAGTGTTTATACCGTCAACACAGTGTTCACCCCAAACACTGATTAAACTCTCAAAACCTGGCAGGGTTCACTTCCAGTGTTTGGGGTGAACACTGTGCTGACGGTATGCCTAAACACTGTAACGGTAGGACACTGTGTTACAGAACACTGAACAGCGTTATGTCTAAAGACAGTGTTGTCCTTTCCATTGTGGGAGTACCACAGCAAAGTAGAGAAGGGCTAAGGAAATCAGTTGTGTGAATGTGTTGCTACAAGACAAAAGAAACACAACCTAAGGAATAAGTGATCATTTTGTCAAGAGGAAGGGTGTTTTGTGAAGGAGGCCTTTGTTGTGAGTCAGGTAATGCTGTTGTTGGTAATTGTTTTGTGCTATGCTGACGGAACCGGATAGTACTTCTAAAAAATTACATAAAAGACCAGTCTCCCCCCCGCCCATCTCTGTCCCTGGGTAACTTTGTGTGTTATGAAAACTGTATGTTCATCATGACTATCAAAATGGACATTCCTGAACATGTAGGAGATTTTGTGAGAATGGTTAGACATTACAGGTCATGGGTAGCCAGTGCGTACCCCACCATTGCTCCTGCCACAGCCACCTACTGGTCTCCCAGAATAGGGGTTCTTCTACAGGGAAGGGGGCAAGGGGATAGGTCCAGCGGGCCAGACCAGCCTTCCCATCACTGTTTCTCGTACTGCCCCGGTTCCAGAGAGTAGGTAGCAGTGGCGGCAAGAGTAGCTCCAGGTGCTCTGTTACTTATCCTGCTGCCACTACTCCTGGGAAATTGCTCACAGTTGCTGAGAGATTCTGTTTACACCTCACAGCATCTGTGTGCAACACTTTGCTCCCTGTGGTGGGCTCGTGATCGCTTGGGCACAGCTGAGAGTGTGTAGCAACAACATAGCAGCAGCACACTGGGAAATTGGTGATGATGATTGATTACATGATATGGTAACCAAGGGTGCTGGTAGAACTGTGTTTAGGGTGATGAGGTGGGAGAGCTGCTTTGTCCCACCCCCTTTATGATGTGACCATGCCCCCTTCCAAGCTGTGTGACATCATGATGCTCAGCAAAGGGGCGTGGTCATGTCAGAAAGGGGGCAGGGTAAGGGAGGGGTCCGTCCCTTTCTGACATAACTATTCCTCTTTCCAAGCACCATGACATCACAACAGTCAGAAGGGACGGGGCCAGGCAGAAGCCAGGGAGGTTAGGGGGAAACATGCTAGCTTCAGTCAAGTGAAGGACAAGTTAAAACTCCACACAGTACTAGTGCAGATACAGTTTAATGCCATTAGCTAGATTTTAGCAGGTTGGGCCATAGGGTGGCCAATGCCATACCTCCCCTTTAAGAGAGGATGCTTATGAAAAATATATGTTGCAGGGCTGCATTGGTTTCAGTGCAGCCCTGCACCATGTATTTTTCATAAGCATCCTCTTTTAAAGGGGAGGTATGGCCACCCTATTGGGCTGTAGTTTCTAGTCTAGTTTATTCAGTCAGTGGCGCGATGCACCAGAAGATCAGATGCACAAACTGCATGTTGCCCTTCCTCATTAATGGCCATTCATCTGAAGATATAAAGAAACATGCTTTCCTCCTTATCTGGCTCCATCTTCCGACAGATTACTTAATTAACATCACACTTGGGCATTGTCACACACAACACTACCCACTCATTTTCTGTTATGTTTTGCGTTGTGTGCTTGCCGACGCACCAAAGGAGACAGGACACAAGGACTGGGTTTAAAACGGCCGCACTCTTTATTTAAATCAAATCATAATACAAATTGGTGGGGGAAATCACCTAGCACGATTTGGGTCCAGTACTTGAACTCTTAAAGGCAGCGACTCAGGGGTGGTTTCGATATACCCTCGATTACCACCCCAAACACAAATGTGTCTCCCTTTCCGTGACCCCTTGTCACAGGCGAGGGGGACCAAAGTCCTTCCGGACTAAGTAAGGACCATACAGGTGGGGGCCCATACCTGTCCCTACTGCCCTCGCTGGACACCCCTCCCAGGGAGGCTACCCCGCCACTTGCCGTACCCTGCTTTTGGGGCAGGTGTGTCCTCCTCATCTCTTAAGGAGATGACTAGCACTTATCCTACTTCTAACCTACTCTAAACCGCAATACTGGACCCCTGCCACTAAGGGGTCACCAAGGTACCTAGCTGAACCTGACCCCCACCTTGTAAAACCTTTCTAATGTATAAACCAACTTTCTTTCAGGGCTTCCAAATAGCGATCGTTGTGCTCAGCCGACAGGTGCACCCCATCCCACCGGTACAGTTCAGGGCGCTTATGTGTCAGGGCATGGGTGCGTATACTCTCTCCTCCCAGGCCAGCAAGCCACCTGCCCACATCCCTGTTAATAGTCGTCCTGGTCCTATCGATTTTCCTACGGTGCACTCCTTTGCCCCACATCATGCGCTCAACCAGATCAGTCCATATGATGAGGGTGGAAGGGAAAAGCTTTATCTCCCACATGTCCCTCTTGATGTTCCTGATCAACTGAACCCCCTTTAGCTGGGGTATATCATTCTCACCCAAGTGCAGGATGATGACATCGGTTGGGGGGCCCTGTCGTGGTGCCCGGAGCGCTGGCAAGAGTTGGTGGCACTTCATGCTGCTGCGACCCTTCCACTGAATCACCACTCGCGCTGACAAACCGAGCTGGGTTCCCCACTGCGTTTGGCCAGCTGCCTTGCCAACCCAGCACACCAGGCTGTGCCCGATGATCCAGATGTGCTTCCTGCAATGGGGGAGGGGAGCACCTGAGGGAACAAAATTAAATTCAGGACTGATCCTGGGAGAGGGCCTGCTGAACATAAGACTGGAAGGCCCCTGAGCGCCAGCGTCCAACGGCACGAATGCCCTGTTCTGACATACCTGTCGCTGCCGCAAAACTGGCGGCCCCTATATGGAACGAGTGAGTTCCATATTCGGCCGTCGGCAAACCCAGGCAGACCAGTGCAGCCCTCAGTACCACTGTAAATTGGTATCGAGTCAGATTTGTGCCCCCGGCGTGCCTAAAAAAGAGGCCAGATACCTGGGGGCGCACAGCGAGGTATGCCTCGGTTTCCCGGACAGGGCACAGGTCTGGTGTGCCAGCTTGGTACAGTCTAACCACCTGCCCTCTGCCCCTCTGATCAATTTTTGATCGACGGATCCTCAGGGAAATTGACACTGGGTCGATCTGGATGTCGCTGAAATTAAGCGCCTTACCTGTGGTGTCCCTGGCTGATTCAACTACGAGTTCACTCACACGGAAGGCCCCAAAGAATACCAGTTTAAACACCAAGCTAAATAAAGAAACCTTGAAACTGTTAAAACATATTTGGGGCAAAGCCCCCCAAATGTCCAGCAGCAAAGACGGGGTGATAGGGGTGCTTTGGTCCGAGATGCGGCTCTGTTCCCTAGACCAGCACTCAAGCAAACGCCTGGTGAAAAAAACCCTGTCAGGAGGAGGGTGCCCAGCAAGATTGCTCATAAAACCAAGTGCCGACAGTTTGCCAGCTATTGTACCCAGAGCAGCCCCCCTTTGCCTCAGATGGAGGGCGAATTGGAGCATCTGAGGCTCCGGGATCGGGAAATCCCTCCCCCAACCTTGGGACAATCGGTACTGTTGAAACTCCCGGAAAGCTCGATCGTAGGCAGCCCTCGTGCACGGTGCCAAGGATCCCTATATGGCGGTGTACAGCTCCATGACCCAAGGCTCCACACTGACGATGGCAGCGGTTCTGGGGTCACACTGGATTGTGGCGCCAGCGAGCGGAAACGCTCCATCTGGAAGCAAGAACGGGCATCGGCTACACCGTTGTTGATGCCAGGAACGTGCCTAGCTTGAAATAGTATGTTAAAATTCAAACAGGTGATCACGAACGCCCTAACAAGCTTCATCACCCATGGGGAACAGGAAGACTGTGTTAATTATGTGGATTACAGCCTGATTGTCGCACCAGAAAAGCACTGTCTGGTTTGCAAATTCATTTGGCCAGAGGTGGACTGCCACCACAATGGGAAAAAGCTCGAGAAAGGTGAGATCCCTAGTGATTTGTGCCTTGCTCCATTCAGGTGGCCAAGGGGTCGCTGCCCACCTTTCCCTGAAATATATCCCAAAACCTGAACCGCCGGCTGCATAGGAGTGCACCTGGAGCTCCGCTTCCAGCAAATGCTGGTCCCTCCAGAAACTAGTCCCGTTGAAACCTGCCAGAAAGGCTGCCCATGTTTCAAGATCATCCTTCATTTCCTTGTTGAGCCTGATGTAGTTGTGTGGCAGTGGATTACCCACAAGCTTGGTATGGAGGCGGGACAAGAAGGCCCGCCTTGGCGCCACCACTCTACATGCAAAGTTGAGACTCCCCAGCAATGATTGGAGTCGGTGGGCAGTAATTTTGGTTGCGCTCAGGCACTCATCTACTTTGGTTTGCAGGGATCTCAGCTTATCCTGCGGTAGGCACGACACGGCTGCAGCCATGTCCAGCTCTATTCCCAGGTAAGTCAGCCTAGTGGCCAGTCCCTCCATCTTTTCCGGTGCTAGGGTAATGCACAGCTCCTCTGCCACCCTCTGGAAAGTCCGCATTAGCCTCTGACACTCTTCCGTGCCCGTCTGATGAAGAGGAAGTCATCCAATATTTGGTGACTTCCCCTCCCTCAGCCTTCTGAACCACTGAATCAGGGAGCTGAATCTCTTGAACACCGAACAAGAGATGGAGCACCCCATCGGCATGGCCATGTCGTAATAGTACCAGCCATTAACATGAAAACCTAGCAGATGGTAACTCTGAGTGGACTGGGAGCAGGCGGAAAGCCGGCAATGTCACACTTTGCCAGGATGGCGCCAGGGCTGCAGCGCCTCACCAGTGGCACCGCCGAGTCAATTAAACCGATGTAAGTTCTTTGGGTATTGCATCGTTGACTGAAAGACCCCATGGATGGGACAGGTGGTGAATCAAACAGAATTCCCCCAGGGCTTTCTTGGGGACCACTTCAAGGGGGGAAATCACCATATTAGGCGGGGAAGAGCCTGCGACCTGCCCTTCTGCTTGCTCCTTCCCAATTTTTTCTAGGACCATATGTTCCAGCCCTACCACCGATTTCAAGTTGGGGGCCACCTGCTGCTGCTGAACATTAAATGCTGGTATCTTAAACCCCTGCTGGAAACCCGAGATCACATAATCAACCTCCTGCTGGTCATGGTGTCCCGACAGGGCCCATTCTAGCCGCTCAGGCCTAACTGGAGTTGGGGCTCTTACCCGGGGTGTTCAGATTGCCACCTCCTTGCTCGCCCCTTCCTGTCCCCCCCCCCCCGAGGTTGGATTTTCCCTTAGCCCACATTCTCGTACGAGGGCAGGCAGAGGCCGCATGGTGCCCCGCGCAGTTGGGGCAGGTGTGCCGAAACCTGCAGGCGGAGCGGGAACATCTCCCATAACTACTGAATTCCCAACACTGCGCTGCAGTGTTAGCCACCGCCTTTTCCCCCTCTTCACGAAAGGAATCAGCCGTGGATGCAGCTCCCCCTCTTGCCAATAGATGACCACTGTCCGACCTAGGGGCATTGCCTGTACCACTCATGCAGTTGAGCCACAGGTCATTCGCATGCAGATCCCACCAGAGGCTTGGGGTGTAGGCTGCCCTATGTCTGAATGCCTCATCATACTGCAGCCAGGCCCCAGAAAGTCCCACCTCGTATGCCCACCGTATGATGTCAACGTACTTGAGGAGGTCAGCAACCTGGCTGGGGTACGCTTAGATCAATACCCCATGGTAAATGGAAAACGCGGTCCAGTTGGACCAGTTCTGCTCAGCTTTGGGGTGCTTGAAGCACTCCTTCTCTTTTTTGCCATCCTGCTCAGCCGGATCCACTATGGGATTGCTGAACAGAAGGGCAAATATGTCTGTGTATTCACCTCACCATATTCATTCCCATGTAGCCTGGAGGAGAAGATCTCCGATAGGGGTGGAGACGTTGGTGTAACCTCCACCCAGAGGGGGGCGATGCCTGGCACCCATGCCCAGAGGATGTGACCCATGTGGCAGGGTATTCACTTGCCCAAGGGAACTGGATGGCGAGGCCCACACCTGTAGGGCCTGGCCCTTGAGGTCAGTTGTGCCCCCTGCTATAACCACAGGGGGCGGCAGCCATGAGGGGCCCGCCCCACCACCGGTCCCTGCGGCATGGGGAGGGAATGCAATTACCGGAACTGATGCTCCGCTCCACCACGGCAACTGGGTCCACCCCAGGCCCGGTATTGGGCTCGGTTGTGCACCCACCACTGCCCCACTGGCGATGCCAGGGGGACGTGCTGCCAAAGGCAGGGCCTGGGCCAGTGCCCCTACACCCATACTGTCTGCCCACTGTGGGAGAGCCCCCGCCTCACCTGGTCCGAGTTGCCCGGCCTGGTAAGTTGATGGTTGTTGGGCACGCTGCTGCGCCATCGCCTGGATGGCACGCTCAATCACTTCAATCCTCCGGCGGAAGTGGTCCCTGCCTTGCTCTTGGGGCTCCGGATGCACCGGCTCCTCCCTGTGAGATAGAAAAAGGGGGAGGGGCTTCCCTGCGCCGCCCCGCGGGAGGGCCCATCTCAACACCACCGCAGGCCCAGCCACCTGTTGGCCCAGGGCAGACGTGCTGGGCAGGCCCCCCGTGAGGGGCCCCAGCTAGAGGCAATCCCATCCCCTGGAGGAGGGCCCACTCACCAGTTCCCAGTCCAACGGCAGCCGCAGACCCTGCAGCCGCCGCTGGGGAGGACTCCGCCAAAAGGGGCCCCAGGTCCGGGGCACCACCCTGCACAACTCGCTCGCCCCCACTGGGGGCCACCCGTGCTGGACCCATTAACATTTATTAACAATGAACTATCATCCTGGTATTGTACCAGGGGGTTGGTCACTCCACCTCCCCGCCGGAGCCAGGGGGCAGCGATGGAAGGCCCTGCCTCCACTTGCTGACCATGTGACTGGGGCCAGCGGGAGGGAAGAGTGACATGGCCCAGGGGGTAGACCTGCCCCGGGTCTGTTCCCCCCGCTGCAAGCTCCCTCAACAGGGCCTCGCACCCAGTCAGCCTGTCATAGAGGGGGGCATCTGCCTTCCCATCTGCATTCCCCGATGGTCCTGGACCTGCCTGGCCCTCTGATAAATTGGGGGGGGCTAGAGGAGACTCCATGCTAGCCCCTGCCACGGAGGGGGGCATTTGGGAGCTGGGGCGGGTGTTTCCGCCTGTCTAGGCCCCCGCCGCCACCTACCAGCGGCGGCAGAGGCCTTCTTTTTTGCTTTCCCCATCACGTGGGGGTGGGAAGCAGTATGGCCCTACCTGCCTGGCCTGAGGGTTCTGAGTCAGGCTGCCGGTCGTCGGCCACGATCGTTTTTTTTTGTTGTTGTTGCAGCAGCGGCTCAAACCGCTGCCATTTCTTCCGTCTCCAACCCGCAACTGGGGCTGTGAGCCTTCCCAGAGCTAAACGGTGGGCCCCACCCAGTTGGGCAAGGCCCATGTGATTGTCTCCACCTATCCTGACCCACCGGGGTTCCAGATTCAGCCCCACCCATCATGCGGTCGCTCCTTATTCCCATCTCGGAGTTGTGCAAAAGTCCCGAGGAGGGAATTGCTCTCTGTCCTGCCCCCTCCTCAGGTGGGCGCGGCAAGGGGCCTACCGCCCTCCACCCCCGGAGCGGGGGGGGAGGGACAGAGACCATTGTGCCAACAGGCGTCCCGCCACAATCTGGAGAGACACTTAATGCAGGGTCTGTGAAAGTTTATTTCCTAGCAGATAACCTGTGTACCCAGTCCATGCCCGTACCTCCCAAAAGTCCATATGTAGGAAGGGCAGCCTCTCATTGGGTGCTGAATCCCACTGTCCCTCTTTCAGGAGAGGAAAAAAGAGCAGAATTCAAACCTCCGGCACCTCTTTCATGGTCAACTCCCAGGAAAAGCACTTAAAAGGACAATGGGGAGAGGCTGGAACAAGAAGAAACTAAGTGGCACAGTAAGCAGGAGAGCGTCTGTCCCTCTTTCTGCATTTGGAACGGTGTGTGAAGAGACAGAGCTTATTTGCTGAGGGGTGGAGCTTATTGGCAAAGGGAGGTGGAGTTAGTCCCTCTTTGGCTGTTGGAAATGTTGGGATATGCCCCTGCACCCACTCCCCTTCCCAATCTATCCTGCACCTACATCCTGTCCCTATCTTTTTTATTAGCCTATCCTAAATTATATTTTAACTTTGCATAAATTTACAGGATCCAATTTTTCCGATTTAGCATTGTCTAATTTTCATCCCTGAAAGAGGAGGCACCTAAGGCCATGCTGCCTACCCCTCCCTCTGAGGTAGGGTTACCAGGTTTTGGAAGTCTCAAAGAGGGATACCCTGTGCTCTCTCCCACTGCTGGCCTGATCTGGAATATGTATAAATTAACATTTATTAACAATGAACTACTCACCCTGGACTACCACCCAGACTTCCCTTGCCCCTTCCAACCTGACACACGGCCCCCTCCCCACATCCACAGATCAGACAGACATGCACACACAGCTGCTTGTTTCTCACACTACCTCACTCACTCACACACACTAGTGTGCTCTCTCTCACACACACGCACACACTAGTGCTATGGTGTAGGCTATTCTAGGATATATTCTCTCAGAGCATGGAAGCAAGAGGCAATCCTCAACAGAGGATTGTGGAATAGCCAGAGGAGAGTGAATGAGTGGAATTTACATCCACATAGCACTCAGGCAACTCGCTATCTCGTGGCATAGCAAGGGGAAGCTACTATGAAGTACTGTCCCTCGTATCCCATCTCAGTGATCCAGTGGTGTAGTGGCCAAGTGTGCAGTACTTGGACCGGGAAGTAGCAGGAGGCCCCAGTTCTAGTCTCATAAGGCCAGAAATTCATTGGGTGACCTTGGGCCAGTCAGACTATTCTCTCAGCCTAACCTACCTCACAGGGTTGTTGTGAGGATTCAAAAGTTGTGTTAAATTGTTCTTTGTGAAGCGGTCTGAGTGCCGTGGCAGGGGGGGTGCTGTATAAGAATAAAAATTATTGTAAAAATTACAGCTAGTGCATAGTACGGCACATCTGAACAAGCCTATTCTCTATGTGGGCCCCAGCATTAACACAAATCTGCCACTGAAGCAGAGCCAGCAGCGCAGAGCCCACCCAGAGAACCAGCAGTCCAAGAAGCAATCCCTGCCTGGACACCATCCCTTCATGGTGGGTGCCAAGAAGGGATTCCTCACAGCTGGTGACACGCTGGTGTCTTAGAGGCACCATTATGGTGGTGCCTGTAACATGCTACTCACTGGAGAGAGAGAGAGAGAGAGAGAGAATGATCCAGTCCCTGCTGTGATGAACTCATTTCCTATTTCTTCTACAATGGGGAAGCTCAGGCCTGGGAGCCAAATGTGACCCGTGGCTAGTTTTTATTTGGCTCCTTTCCAGTTCTGGGATCTGGCTCTGGAGCCAAGTTTCTACTGAAAAACTGAGCTCAGGGTGTAAGGGAGATGGAGGAGCAGCTCTGTCTCTGTGGGAACCTTGCTGCTCTTTGCTGCCCCCTAGTCCTGGCTGGCCTGTACTTCAGGGGAAATAAATCACTCAGAACAGAGCAGCAGCAAACTGAGGAAGTCAGGGAGGGATGCTTTCCCAGACACACACACACACACCCCGCCCCCATGGGATTTATCGCTTAAAAAGGGACACCTGGCAACCTTACCCTGAGGATTAGGAAGCAGTGCACACAGTGTGCCTTTTGTCCTCCCCTGGTAGGCTCCACCAGCCCTGCCTTGATGCCTGGCCCCACCTCCTAGAGGACCTGGACTCCTGAAGGCTCTTGCCACTGGCAGGCATAGGGGGGTACTGGCCTGGCAGAGTACAGGGGAGGGCGTTGTGTGCCTCTCTCACAGCCCCATTCCCTTTTCTTTGGTCTGTACCATCTGTCAGTTTTAAACTGTTATTGTAGCCCCACAACCAAGATGGTTCTCTGTCCCTGGTTTAACTTGAGCGGGAACAGGTAGCCGAATAAGTATTTGCAGGGTTGGGGGGGGGGGAGGTATTGTTCTTTTGTTTTTCACTGCAGTTTCAGAGAGGCTGTTGTTGACCCAAATGACATTTGTCACATTTGAGAAACTGAATTTTCATGATTTTTTTTTAGTTTGTTCATTTCTGTTTGTTTTCATTTGCACTTTCAGTATTTTGTGCTTTCATCACTTCTGGATTTTCATCCATCGGTTAGATTTTGCACACAGATCTTTTAAAAATAAGAACCTCAAGCAACCAATGAGAATGGGTGGGATAAAAACGGGAACCAAAAAGCCAAACGAATGAACGCATGACATGAAAAGACAAAAAGGGTGTACTCGAATGAAAGGTGCTTGGATATGGCTTGTTTAATTTGTTTCAGAGCCGTCAGATTAGATGGGCTTGCTCTTTTCATTGGGTACCCATTTCAGCTCTAGTCTAAACCAAAGCAAGGGGGCAGGGGGAGAGAGAGAGAAAATAAAAACAGAGAGATATGAAATTACTTCCTAAAGGTTGCCCCCATCCCCAGTGCCCCGCACCATCCCAGACCCTTCCTATCCTTAACCTAGGGTGACAGATGAAAGAGTGGTGATCACCTCGCCCACCTGTGAGAGCCAGCCCTGCTAACTAACCACTCTGCCAAGCTCCCTGTTATGAGATTGTGGGTCATGTTAGACAGAACGGAGAAAGGGTGGTTACAACCTGAAACACATGCTTTAGTGTTGTGTGTAAACATGGCAAAGTTTTTCTGCATCCCAATAGTCACGCTAAACCCTCCTTTGCTGCCTGGCAGCAGAAGTATGTTTTTCATCATTCTGCGTCTCTTGTTACTTCTAAGAAAGCGTTAGTGCGATTGCCATTACTTCCAGTTAAGGATCATAGATTTCAACACACAGAGCGGCTTTGGTTTGTCTTGCAACCTCCTGCAAAATTGAAGCCGCCCCAGCCTCCTCCTCATATCCACAGTCCCAACAGGGACAGTCGGGCTTCCCCTCCCCAATCAAGCCACAGTCCCACAAAACTGAAGCTGCCTCAGCCGCCTCCTCATATCCACAGTCCCAACAGGGACACTCGGGCTGTACTCTGTTCCAGTCAAGCCACAGTCCCACAAAACTGAAGCCACCTCAGCCTCCTCCTCGCATCCACATTCCCAGCGGGGACAGCTGGGCTGTGCTCAGTTCCCCTCCCCAGTCAATCCACAGTCCCAGCGGGGAGGGCCAGGCCCCTCAGACACGGCCTCATTCAGCATGACTCTGTCCCCCTGGGCCCTCACTTACAGCTCTCCACTCCCAATAATTTCACCCTGGCCCCTGTCAATCTATTTCTTTCTTCATTTACGTTTCTATGTTGCTCTTCCTGCCAAGGCTCAGGGCAGCTCACAATCATAAAAACAAAGTAAAAGCCATTAGAATCAGGAAAAAACCAATAATACCCCACCAAATCCACCCCTACATCTCCCTCTCATCACATCCTATCCCTACCTATCAAATGCCTAACAACCCACCCACCAAACCCTCCCATCCCCTACCCAACCCCAGCCCATCCTCCCACCCTTAATCCCCGCCCCCCTCCCGAATTCAGTCCCCGCTGCCAAAAGCCCAACAGAATAAAATGGTCTTACATTGCCTCCGGAAGACCCCCAGGTTTGAACACAGGCAGACCTCCTGGGGGAGGGAGTGCCATAGCAAAGGTGTGATGGCCGAGAACGCCCTCCTCATAGTCGAGACCTGGCGAAAAACCAGAGTCTCCAGGGAGGCACCCCCAGCTGATTGCAGAGGCAGCGATGGGACATGGGAAACCAGGCAATCCTTCAGGTAGATGGGGCCTAGGCCGTTAACATAAGAACATAAGTAGTGCCATACTGAGTCAGATCAATGGTCCATGAAGCCCAGCATCCTGTCCTCCAACAGTGGCCAATCTCGATCGCATGGGAGAAGAACCAATAGTCACAATGGGTAATCCATTCCCTGTTGTTCACTCCCAGCTCCCGCCAGTAAGAAGTTCATCCCGTAAGCTACTTGGTTAATAGCCATTAATGGACCTACTCTCCAAGAACCTATCTAGGTCTTTTTAAAACCAACTATACTACTGGCCTTGACAGCGTCCTCTGGCAACAAATTCCATAGGTTAATTATGCGTTGAGTGAAAAAGTACTTCCTTTTATTTGTTTTAAATCTGCCAGCAGCTAGTTTCATGGAGTGTCCCCTAGTTCTAGTACTATTCGAGAGGGTAAATAACTGTTCCCTATCTACTCGTTCCATACCACTCGTGATTTTATAAACCTCTATCATGTCCCCTCTCAGTCTTCTCTTCTCTAAGCTGAAGAGACCCAGCTTGTCAAGCCTCTCTTTGTACGGAAGCCGTTCCGTATCCTTTATCATTCTCGTTGCCCTTCTCTGTACCTTTTGTAGTTCAGCTATGTCTTTTTTGAGATGGGGCAACCAGACCTGCACACAATATTCCAGGTGCAGTCACACCATCGATTTGTATAGAGACATTATGACATCCTCAGTTTTATTCTCTATCCCTTTGCAAGTAACTCCTAACCTTCTGTTTTCTTTTTTGACTGCTGCTGCACACTGGGCAGAGGATTTCAGTGTATCATCCACAATCGCTCCCAGATCCTTTTCCTGAGTGGTAACTCCTAGCTTAGTACCTAGCATTGTGTACTCGTAGTTTGGGTTATTTTTCCCTATGTGCATCACTTTGTACTTGTCCACATTAAATCTCATCTGCCATTTAGATGCCCAGGCACCCAGTCTCATAAGATCCTGTTGCAGTTCTTCACAGTCTGCTCATGTTTTAACTACCTTGAATAACTTGGTGTTGTCTACAAAGGGACGTTTAGGGCTTTAAAGGTGGTCACCAACACCTTGAATTGGGCCCAGAAGACCATCGGCAGACAGTGCAGTGAATGGAGCACCGGTGTTATGTGCTCGCGGTGACAACCA
>QEPC01003194.1:1963383-1982406 GCA_003113815.1 Sphenodon punctatus | reverse complement strand
ATCACCATTTCCCCCCTGTGCCACTCGCTCCCCATCACAAAAAACTGTCAACTTACATGGTAAATCCAGCAAGTCTGCTGCTCTGACTCCAGGGACACTCCTGACACCGCAACACCTCTCCCTCCCTTTGCTTGCTGCACCTGAGTCCTGGAGGCTGCGGCTGCACTGCCTCTCTCCTGTTACCAGCGCTTGCTCTGTCCTGTGCCACCCGCTGGGAGAGAGGTATGGCAGGAACAGGAAATACATACAGGAGGAGAGTCCATGAACAGCAGCCTCCTATTTGCCCGATCCCCTTAGGCTGTAGAGGGTTCAGACTGGATTGCACTTCATGTGATGTAATCCCCCCATCGGCCCTCAGGTTGCAGTGGTGCAAGTGGTAAGGAGCTGGCTCAGTTTCCTCAAGGGCCTGAGTTCTAGATCCTTGGTGCATCACGAAGGGTTCCAAGTTTTTCCACTTGGTTTGTTAGTTGTTGAAGACTCAGATGTGCGACTGAAGGCTTAAGGCCAGAAAATAATAACCACAATTCTGAGGCAGTCCCTTTTGGGGTGCCAAATCCCACTGTCCCTCTTTCAGGAGAGAGAGAGAGAGCAGTATTCAAGCCTCAGGCACATCTTTCCTCTCAAACACTTGAGAGGACAAGGGTGGGAGGGGAATGACGACATGACAAGAAATTAAGTGAAATGAAATGTCCTGATTTATGCACTTGGAACATTGGGAGTGGGGCAAGCGCTCCTTGGCCACTTCCAATGTTGAGAGGTACGGCATAGCACATGAATTTCTGAAGACTGAAGGCAAGCACAATTCACCCCCACCCCCATGCAGTTTGTCCCCTCCTGTGCCAAGGTTCTAGCTTCAGGCCTGCTCAGACACCTTAACTGTGTCTCTCCTACTTTAAATACACAGGCCACAACTATCTCCCTCCGATATCCGTAACTGCTTGGTGACAGTAGGCAAATCCACCTTGCATTGCTACCTCAGCCCCCCCGCCATTCCCCCTATTTTCAGGGCTCACACATCACTTATATGGCTGCAATTTCACCTCACCTTACTTAGAGGGAAAGGGGGAGCACATTTCCCTTCATAACCAAGAGCCAACTATAAAGGAATTCAAGTCCCATGTTGAGACAGTCACATCTGGGAAACCTAATCAGTAGGGGGCAGATAGTGACTAGCCCTGTACTACTGTGCAAAGGAAAGAAATGGAACAGAGGCTTCTTCTCCACCTTTGCACAGGGACAATATAGGTATCTATGCACCGTTCCAGCCTCCTAACATTGGGACAAACCTCACGTTTGGCCACTCAAGCCTGGAAGCAACCCATGAGCTGAACACTGGTTTGCTGAGGTTTGTTCCCTGAAGCAAAACTGGGGAGCTTCTCAGGAGACCAATGGTGGCTGCTGAAAACCCACCACAGAATGAACATTGGAGCAGCTCAGCTGTGGGGCTTCAGACTTGTCAGTTTCACCAACTGGAAGCTTCTGGCTCCTCCATCTTTGCAGCCTGGAGCTTTTCCATGTCAATTTCACCAACAGGGAACTTTGTATTGCCAGGGCCTCACCTTTTTATGCTGCCACCCGACAGGCTTCCTCTAGGGTTGCCGCTTCTCATAGTTTGACCCTGGGACCCTTGTTTTGGTCTATGGGAGTCTCAGGACGAACCAAGAAAGTGGCAACCCTACTTTCCCTGTTGGTCAGAGCCCATAGGGTGACAGCACAAGCCCAGGACAGCATGAACATTTGTTTATGCTGCTCCACCACAGGATATTACAGTAAGTACCACGAGGTTGATTTCCCCCTAACTATAATATGTTGAGCAGGGGATGGGGAAAACCTTTTCCCTCCTGGGGGCCACTTTGAAAATTGGTACAAGCTCTGAGGCCCACACAGATGTTGAGGGCAGGGTGCGCTCAGATCATGCATACTTGCCATTGATCAGTCCCCTATCCTTGTGTGCATGCCTTCATCTCTGCTGAGCTGCATCATCATTATACATTGTATAATGTAGGAATAGGAATTTAGGAACTGGACTAGAAAGACAGGACACTTAGGATGTCTCTAAATGTAACACTTGCCACCCAGTGCTTAGGAATAGGAACCGGATCCTATTCAGTGCTTAGGAATAGGAAGTTTCAGTGCTTTGGTATAGGAACTGAATCCAGGGGCCAGATCCAGGGACTGCAAAATGGCCAAATGAAAACTAACCGTGGGCTGCATTTAGCCGTTGAGTCTATGGTTCTCCTTGCCTCGTGTAGCACCACCCTAGGACTGACAGCAAACCCAGCTAGTGCTCTCACTGACACTTGCGTCTCTAAAAGGGGTGCTAGATCAGCTACCCTGCACTAGCCTGGCATGAATGCACCCTCTTCCGAGGTGGTGGAGCTGCCAGCACTTCGTATGTAATCCTTTTAGGGAGCAAGGAGATGGTAGAGGGTGTATGTACACATTATATTAACCGTGGGGGAAATCAGCCCCACGGTGTTAACTATGACATCGTCCTGTAGGTGAAGTAGTTTGACCAAACACTCACGCTGTTCCATGTTATGCTGCCACCCTATGGACTCTTTTGGGTGGCAGCATAAACATAGTTCATTTTATTACTACCTCCATATGTTGGGGGGGAGGGGAGACGAGAGAGCCAGAGCGTGACTAGAGATACATTGTATAATGCGGTGCAGCAATACATATCTGCTAAAAGAAGTCCAACAATTTATACAAAAGTTAAAGTTGTATCCTATAATGGATACAAGTTTGTTTGTTTGTTTTAAAGACTTTTAATTTGATACAAAATTTGTATCCCTATAGGAACTATTCAGTTCCTCCACCACCCCTGCTCTTCTTGTCTGTCCGCTGCCCTATTTCCCCCTGTCCTTGGTATCTTCGCTCCCCCCCACTGCCTGGCCACCATGCTGCCAGGGGCCCCGTTGTCACTGCTCTCCTCTAGTCTCTCACCCACCTACCTGCTAAGAGACACAGGAAATAGAGTGACTTCAAAAGTTCCCATGTCTCCAAAAGTTCCTGCACCCCCCA
The DNA here is from genome assembly GCA_003113815.1 of Sphenodon punctatus. Classification (NCBI taxonomy): domain Eukaryota; kingdom Metazoa; phylum Chordata; class Lepidosauria; order Sphenodontia; family Sphenodontidae; genus Sphenodon; species Sphenodon punctatus. The sequence goes on along the minus strand of QEPC01003194.1, from coordinate 1,979,379 downwards.
GGTACCCCATTCCCAGCTTGGGTTTGACCTCTCCTGGTGGTCAGGCTGACTAAGGTTACATGGCAAGCAAGGTGGTGGCAGTGAAGAGACGTGAATGATGTACTGTTTTATTGGCTGTCCCATGGGTCTCCTGGACAGTTCCCTGGGTTTGCTGCAGGTGGCACACTTCTATTTACTGCACGGCAAGTGCTATGTTTGAGCAGCCAGATCTTATGGGGACTCCTGTGGTAGTCTGGGCAGCTAGTGTTACATTTAGAGACATCCTAAGTGTCCTGTTTTGTGTTGAAGCAGCAAGAAACGGGAGCCAGGGAGGTGAGAGAGCTGCAGGAAGCCACATCCCATCCTTCCTTAGTTCTGCCCTCAGCAGCACAGGCAGCCAGAACAGGCAGCATGAGGGGACACAGAAGGGAACACAAGACAGTTGCACCAGGGCTCCTGCACACACACACACCCAGGTTTCCTCAGGGACCCCATTCCCAGCTTGGGTTTGATCCCTCCTGAAACCCACCTAACACCCTCTCAGGACCCACCAGTGGTTGAGAACCAGTATGTTACACTTAGCATGTAGCATGCTGAAGAATGAGATTGTCAGTAAGTCTACACCCTGAAGTTATCTACAGCTATGAATGATCAAAGTAGGAGGATGAAGAAAGATAGTCTGCTTCCTGTTTCTAACAATCAAAGCTATGGTAAACCTAATAAGAGATGTGCAAGAGGAGAAGGATTAGGTGAACTTGCTAAGAAAAGAAATGGATGTATATAAAGAAAGCTTATCCACATGATCTTGTAATTAAGCATTTATTGGTCATTGCTCTGCCCAGTAGCACAAATCTCATAGATCTTTCAATCTCATCTGAAATTCGCCTCCATTGTGTCTAAAAGTTACATTTTGGGCAAATTTAGGGTAACCATCAACTCCTGAAAATAGTAGATGCTGTATTGTGGCTGTTTGGGGTCATGGAATTACATTAAAGTCTCAGGAAGGGGGTCACACACAGGCAAAATGTCTGGGAACTACTGCTGTAGACTTTAGTTGTCTGAAAGAAACATCAACCAAATCTGAGAGCAGCTTGGCTGAACAACTGCTTTCTAACAGCAGTGGCTGTCAGTGATGGGAGGACTCTTGGGGGCTGGAAGCATAATGTGCTCGCCCCGGCAGTGATTGCGGGGCCCCCCCCCCCCCCCGCCAAAACACAGACCATCACCCCCCTCCCTTGTTCCACCTGTGGGAAGGGTGGTGCCAAGCCCTGCACTGCTGGAAGGGACTCTCCAGGGGCCGCTAAAGTCCAGCACCTGGCAGCCTTGCCACAGGCCGTGTGCCTAAGGGCCACGAGCCAAAGGGTGCGGCACTTATGTGAGCCCTTGAGAAGCCTTATGCAAAACTACATGCTGGAAATGTGCCTGGCTGGGACTTGATACTTGTAGGGAAGGCTTGCCCACTCTTTCCTTCTAGGGAGTAGGGGAAAGGACTGGTGCCATTTTACTTGGCAGTTTATGGGATGTTGAAGGCCTGACTATGCTGGGGGGGGGGGGAAGGTGGGTAGTGTGTAGAAAGATTTTTTTATTAATAGTCTAGGTTCTGAAGAGTGAGAGTGGGTTCTGTTTTTTAGATTTAGGTCTCTGCCCCGGGTGAGAGCAGGTGGTGGGGGTCAGGAATTGGGAGGGTGGCGTTGTTGCAACCCTGGTGAGGGGGGGGGATAACTCAAGGGGGAATACCTCTGTGAGAGAGGGGTATGAATGGTGGGGTGGTATTGGGGTGGGGTGGGGAATTGTGTTCTAGTTTTGTGGCTTTTTTGACATTATGTATTGAGGGGTGGGAAACTGTGTTTTATTCCTGTGGCTACTGATAATGTTTTCAATATTGATGTGGTGGTGGTGTATATTTTGTATTTTTGCTTTGTTGTAAACTGCCTTGAGATGTGATCAGTGAGAGAGGTGGTATAAAAGTCCAATTACTAATAATAGTAATAAAACAGGTAGCTTAGATAAATGTTGTTAGTAGTCTCTCTCCATCTCAGGGGTGGGATGGTCTGATATTCTGGACAACACATCTTTTGAGGACTATCCAAGCTAAAGAGCATTTCCTGCTTCTGAAATGCTCCTGTGCCTGCTGTGCAGCTGAAGGAAGGAGAAGATCTTCCAAGTCTTACCTTCTCCCACAGTCTGTCCTTAAACATTTCTATGCTCTTTCTGCACTTCTTGAATCAACTCTCCACAGTACACTCACCCACCTACCAACCCTTCCCAAGTCAGAACAGATTTAAAGTAAGCAAACTTCCACCAGCCCTGTGAATATTTTACATATGAGTTTTTCTTGCTCTCTATTCCACTACCACATCACAAGAAAACATTTAATAAAGCTTGTCACTTTTTCTTATGACCATTAGATGGCGCAATTGAATCTTATTTACTGTCTTTATTATTTGTAATTTCTATTCCTTTTTTTTGGACACTCAGGCTGCTTGCACATGAGACGGGAGGGTATTTACCTCGCCACTGTCAACCATGCCTTCGTCACCTCAAAGCTGGATTACTGTAACGTGCTCTACGTGAGGCTGCCCGAGAAGCTGGTCCGGAGGCTGCAGCTGGTGCAGAATGCCGCGGCCCATCTCCTTACAGGGGCGGGTCGCAGGGAGCACATGACACCTGTGCTCCAGGCTCTGCACTGGCTGCCTATAAAGCACCGGGCCAGGTTCAAGGTGCTGGTTTTAACCTTTAAAGCCCTTCATGGCCTGGACCCTGCTTATCTGCGGGACCGCCTCACTCCCCATGTGCCCGTGCGACCTTTAAGATCATCTGTGGGAGCCCTTTTGGAGGTTCCCCAGGCGAGGCGTGTGTCTTTTTAGATCTTTTTCGGTGGCCGCCCCTGTGCTGTGGAATTCGCTCCCGGAGGAGGCTCGGTTGGCTCCCACTCTCCTGCTGTGTTGGCGTGTATGTAAGACCTGGCTGTTCCGTCAGGCTTTTGGCAGGGGGGGGGGGGGGAGGGTTTCCCCACATTCTGTATTTTTAAATTGTTTTTAAAACAATTATATTGTTTTTATTGAATGTTGTTTGCTGCCCTGAGGGCAGTAGGGGTGGGATATAAACTTTAAATAAATAAATAACATTTAAAAAGGCAAACCAACAGTTAGGACTTATTAGGAAAGCGGTAGGAAATACAACCGAAAAAATATCATAATGCCACGGCACGACATAAATGCACAGAAACTTTGGAACTTTTTTTAAAAAAACTTCAAACACACTTTTCTCACTATTGAAACTTTTTATTTAAAAAGGTCTGTTTAATCAAGTGTTTATCATTTTCTTTGCTAGAGTAATAATTTTACTTTTGAGATATTTTTTTTTAAATAAAATCAATTATGTCTTTGTGTAATAATAATAATAATAATAATAATAATTGCCTATCCTGAGCCCTCTTCTCTCTTTACACTCTATCCCTCAGCAAACTGATGGAATCTCATGGCTTCCTGCACCATTTTGATCCGGTGACACACAACTCTGTCCTTCCATCCATACCCTCCATCACTAACTGTCTTTCTGACATCTCTGCCACCCTGGATGTTTCACTGGCAACTTAAGTTCAGCATGTCCAAGACTGAAAATACTTTCCCCCCACTAAACTATCCCACCCCTCTTCACTCTGTCTTCAGGAACAATCCAACCGGTCTCCCATACGCTTTACCCTGGATTAATCTTTTGACTCCTCACTCTCCTTTACACCTCGCATTCAGTGTCTGTTGCGAAGGCCTGTTGTTACTCCCTGCATAACATTGCTAAAATTCAGCTCTTCCTTGCCTCCTCCATTGCCAAGACTCTAGCCCATACTAGTCATCTTCTCTCACCTTCACTAACAACCTCCTTCTTACTGGCCTACTCCATTATCACCTTCAACCTCTCCATTCTGTTCAGCACTCAGCTGCCAGATCATTCATCTTACCCACCTGGGTTCTGGTTATATCCAACCTGTCCTCACCTCTCCTTCCTCAACTGGCTCTTTTCCCCCTTCGCATCCAGCACAAACTCCTTGTCCTCACCTTCAAGGCTCTTCAGTGCCTTGCTCCTCCCTTTCTTCTCCGCTCTCATTTCCTGCCACATTCCCTTCTGGAAACTTTTCTCCACCTCTGCGACCACCCCAGAGTCACTCGCTAGTGCTTCCTAAACTGTCTCTACCCTTTCTGGGTGTTTTTAGACAAGTGCCTCCCCACCTATTACCCACCCCTCATATATGTTGCAGGGCTGCCTAGCGCAGCAATACAGCCCTGACACATGCTTGATAAGTGGAACTCCCTCCCTCCCTGGATGCTTATATTCTGCTCAAATTCTGCTTTCCTCCCAACCTTTAAATCCTTCCTAAATAACTTCCTATCAGGCTTTCCTTCGCTCCTCAGCCCTATATGCTGGTTTATCCTTCTCTTTATTTTGTTTCTTCCTTCAGGAAGAACAGCTCCCAGACCCCTCTTCCTGCTTACTAAATGCCTGGCAAATAAGTACGTTTTACATTGCCTTGGAAAAATCCTCAGGCCTGGGCTTTGGCAAACCTCCAGGGCAAGGGAGTTCCAAAGCTGTGGAGCAGCCACCAAGAATGTTTCTCTGCGTGCCCTTGTGGTACAGACTTGGTACAGAACTTGAAAGAGGTGCCCCAGCTGACCTTAGAGATTGTGATGAAACATTGGGGGATGAGGCAGTCTTGTAGATATGTGAAGCCCAAGCCTTTATCCCCAGATAAGCACCATTTAGCCTCAAAAGCTGCCATACATATTTTTGTTTTCCTGTAATGTCCTATGCATTTTGATTACTTACTTTCTTGCATTTTCCTAATGGTGTACTGACTTAGTGGGGTAGTAGCACACACTCTGCAGAACCTGGCTGTGCGGACAGAGGGAGCAGTAAGAGAGTAGAACAAGTGAGACTATTTGGATATAAGTTTCGTCTCCTAAAAGGCTCATTCTGTATCTCTCCTTTATTAGCTTGTATGAAACACACTCACAATGACAGAAATCTCTGGGGTCCTTGTTTCTTTATCAGGCCAAAATGCATTAGGCCATTAGCATCCTCATAAAAGATATAGCAACATGAGAGGACTTGGGAGAAGATATCAATTGTGTTTAGCCAGTGATAAATGATAGCTGGTCTGGGCGAGTTCCAAGCAGAGTGGGAACACGCTTCAATTTCACTGTGTAATCTTTCTTGTACCCTTAAAATAACTGCTCTTGTAAGTGTCCTGTGAATTCACAGGAGCCCAGTTGGTAATTTGCACCCCCCACCCCTGCACATCCCCACCCTCTGCTCTAGGTTATCATTTTGGGGTTATTTTGAGAGTTGCTGAGTCACATGCATTATACAACAAAGCCATTAGCTTCCAGCCAACAGGGCAGAGCACCTGGGGCATTTAAAGGGATGCATTGCAAACAATGAAAACGAATTGTTCCAATCAAGCACCCCTCCCCTTCTCCAATGCAATAATGGTTCACTGGGATAATCTGTGAGGATGGAACCAGTTGTATTGTCTCTTGGCTAATTGCTCATCTGTATTTCCAGAACAAGTTGTTTATGCAGAATGCTGCAGACAAGCTGGCTCCTGTTCCAGACTCTCTCAGCAATAGCTGGATCAGGGGAGTGTTTTAACACCATCATAGGAAGTCACATTTGCTGCCATTACACCCCATCCAGCAATGTCCTACGTTTTCTCATCCCCCACTGAGAAATGAGGGTGCTCTCAGCAACATACATGCAGCTTCTGGGGTGGAGGTTAGGGGGATATGTCCAAGGTATGCAACGGTATGGTACCGACAAAAGTTTGGCCATGGGTGCATATTTTAAAAATCCACCCAGATGGAGTTGGGTGGATCAAAAAAGTGGTCATGTCCTGGAAAATCTGGCTGCTGTGGTAACCCTAGCCAGTGCTGGGACCACTGGCTCGCCTCCGAGTCCACATGCTGCCAATGCCGCTGTTCCCACTCAGAAGTCATGAGATGATGACATCCGGGGAGGGAGGGGGAGATTAAATTGGCGGTAGCAGCAGCATGTGGAAAATACTGGGAAAAACACACAAAGGACAACAGACAAACCCTTCAAAAAAACAGGACTGTCATGTATGAAACAGAACCAACGGTCACCCTACTGCCAGTACCACTGCTGCTCTCCTCCCCTCCCCGCTGTAGGTACCATTGTTGCTGTTGGCAGGAGCAGTAAAGAGGAGGAGAGGGGTTGGTAGTGGATGCAGCAGCAGTGGTGGGTGACAGCAGAAAGTGTGGAGTGGAGGCTCTGGTGGCAGCAGTGTGAGGACCTCAGGAAGCACAAGGCCTGGGAACATGCCTGGTTCAGACCCGCTGTGCCCCTCAGCTTTCTCAGACACCTCTCAAGTCCCTCCAAATTTGCCACTGCCCCTAGTCATATGGTGCCTACACCCTCATTTTTCTAGGGGCCCCCATCCTAGGAATTTAGCCACAGCTGCAGCCATGCTGAGCAATTTGCTGGAACATCAGCTTTTATTGTTTGTACTCTCACTCGCAAACTGAGGGTATTTTCAGACGTTACGAGATCACAGTGAACCATGGTCAATCCCGCGGCGGGGCCAAAGCGCCCTGAACGTCTGTTCGGCGGCCGCCAGATGTTCACCACGGTCAATACCCACATGAGGTCAATTTCAACGCTTCCAGGGATCCCCGCGGGACAATCTCCGAAAGCGTGGTCAAAGAGATTCCCGACGGGAACCAACAAAAAGTAACATCTGGCCGGCAACCACTGGCCGGAAGCAAAGGAAATGATTCCCAGCCGGGGACAAAGCACGCAGCGTCGCTGCCAGGCAACAAGCAACAACAGAGGCCGGGAGGGAGATTTAAAGGGCACATGGCAGCAGCCGGGACGAGCTGCCCTGGAGCCTTCCGGGTGCTTTGACCATGGCCCGGCCCGGGATCGGCGTAACGTCTGTTGCGCTGCCCGGGGCCGTGAACTGTCGGCCCAATTCCCTGCCGTAGTCCCGGTCCCTTCACATCTGTTTGGGGCTTTTTTTTACCACGGGGGTGGTGGTGGGTGGTGGTGGTTCGGTTCCCCCCCACTGTGGTGAATTGGGACCGCATTACGTCTGAAATCACCCTGAGTCTTGACTTTCCAGAGGTGCTGAAAATCAGTCAGAAGTACAAAGCACTTCATTTAACTAAGCTTTAGTCACTGCAGGAACAACAGGGTGGTTCAAGTGTGATAAAGGTTCTTCCGTGAAACAGCTGATTGTGAGAATACACGCTAAGGCAGGTTTGCCAACCCCCAATGTTCAAAAGTCATGAGTCTGGACTCAAAAGAAAGAGATTGGCTAAAAATCATGAGATTTCTAAAATTTGGGCTCTTTGTCTTTGAGTTCTGAGCCTTTGGGGGCACATCACAGCCTCACGTTTGCAACTAGGACAGCAAGAAGCCTTACTTTGTGCAGAACGAAATGGAAGAGTCTCATGATTGAATCACAAGCCTTGCCATTTTTGGCTTAGAATCTCTGTAGCTGTGAGACCTAAAATAAAAAAATATTGTAAAACTGGGCAACCCTGCTAAAGGCTTCTTGCTGTCAGGGTTAATATTGTTAAGTGAGGCTTATGGGAAGCTATGCTGCTGGCAGCAGTACAGTCTACCAGTCAGATGATTTCCAGCTTGCAGGAGGCCTGTAAAAAGCCTGGTGTTATTTATGGGATTTTTGCAGTGCCCACTTGCTGGAGAGAAATGTCAGAAAGCCATTCATGCCTTTGCAAAAGCTCCCCAAGCCCAGGTTGGCTCGGGGCCCTGAAAAAGATAAATGCAAATGGTTCTAGTTTGTCCTTTTTGCTGGCTGATGTTTCTGCAAGTGTGGGCACTGGAAGAGGAGGGCAAGGGGGTGCAGTTGAACCCCCTTGACTCCTGCCTGGCCCTGGCCATGGCCCTGCCCTTTCAGGGACATGTTGGAAACGTACAGGGGCAAAGAGGCTCCCCCATCCCTTTCTGATATGGCCACATTCCTCTCCGAGCACTGTGATGCCATGACACTCTGCAAGGGTCGGGAAGGGGTGGGCAAAGGGTCTCTTCCATCTCCCACTAATTTTAATTCTGCTGGCACCCCTGTCTACAGGACCCAAGGACATTTTTGCCATTAACTTCATTGGACTCAGGATTGCAGCATCTCTTCTAGGATGCCATTATTAATTATTATAGCAGTTTCAGTCTGCAAATTATTTTACAGTCTTTCTCTAGTTCACTCTCACAACAACCATATGAGGTAGTCATTAATATTTCAATTTTATAGACAGGGAGCTGAGGTTGAGAGCACAAGCCTCCATCATTAAAGTCAATGACAAAACTCCCACTGACTTTATTGATAGAGAATTGTGCTCCAAGTGTGACTTGCCCAAAGCCACCCAGAGTTCACACAGGTAAGGGTGGATTTGAACCCTGGTTTCTCAGGTTCAAGTCCAACTGTATCCATCTTAGGAAGGGCAAAGGATCTCATTGATTGTTGCAGGGGACTCTCCAACCATACAGTGGCAATAACCTGTTCATAGAACAAAAAGATGGATCCTGCTAACCTTACTTTTTGGGCCAAAACCAGCCTGTGAGTATTTTGTTATTTTGGCTTCTTTCCAGTTCCTGGATCTGACCCAGGGATCCAGTGAAAGTGTGGGGAGGGAGTGGAGATGAGGGCATGCACTCAAGGATGGGAGATGGATACATGGCATAAATCCTTGATCTGAACCCTCCGCTTTCTTTCCCCATCCCTGAGTGCACTGGGCTACACCCCTTAAACACTCCTGCCCACAACTCCTGTCTGGCCTGTGGAGTTTGTACTAGTTTATAAAACTGGCCTGAAAGAGGGAAAAGGTTCCTCACCCCTGGTTTGTGGGGTTTCAGTGGGACAGTTCTGTAGAATCCAGGCGTACTGGGAGATCTGCTGTACTAGTCAGGAAGAGCGTCATGTTTATGCAATATCAGGTTCTGTTGTATTAGATAGATGATTTATTTCCAACTTACATGCCAAATAAAGGTTCTGTTGTATATAGGCTCTTCTATGGCCATTTTTACAAGGACCTGGGGGGTGGGGGCGTCGGCGCAGTGGGTGTAGTTGTGTGCATGCCCGCTTACACGGACACCCACCCACCCACCTACCAACACCCATCTCCACTCATGGAGCTTCTTCCATTCTGTCGGAGGGCTCCGTGGGTGGAGATGGGTGTGGGTCAGTGTGTGGCGGGTGTTGGTGGGTGTGCGGCAGGAGCATACACACACAAACACCCGCCAGCCATGGCATTTACGTGGGCGCACACCCGCTGCGCACCAATCCCCCCACCTACCGGCGGCCGCTTACACGGACTGCCCCCTCGGCGCACACCCGCACGAACACCAAGCGGCAGGGGTGTGTGTGTGAGTCCGTGTAAAAATAGCCTATGTCCCTTGGCAGCATCACACTGGAAGACCTTATAGAGCGCTCACTGGGCAGTGTGACTAATAACACCTGTCATCTGTGATTCATTCTCTCCCTCATCGTATCCTAAGGGGAAGTCTGTGCAGTGTAGGGTTCTATTTTGGTGGGGAAGATTTGTTTGCTTGTTTTTTAGTGTATAGATATAAATAAGGGCTGTGTATTCAGGTTTCGATAAGATGCAAATAAACTGGAAAAATGCCTTTTTGGCTTCCATATTAAAAACACGAACACTAGGTCTTTGTATTCAGGTTTCAAGTGAACTCAACATTTCCTGAAAAATGTAATATCAGAGGTCTCAAACTGGACCCCCAAAACTACAGCACATATCACTCCATGGGTTCTGGATCAGCCCCTGTGTTTGGCTGGGAGCGCCCTTCTTGAAGTCCCCCGGGTGCAGCGGGGGGTGACATTGGAGAAGGTATTTGGGGTGACGGCACCGCGGCTGTGGAACTCCCTCCTGGCAGCAATCTGTCTGTCCCCAGATCTTCCCTCCTTCAGGTGTCATTGTAAGACCTGGCTTTTTTGCTAGGCTTTTGACGAGGGAGATGGGTGCTGGGAGGAGGGTTGAGGGTGGGATTGTTTTAGATTTAGAGACCTTTTAGCTGAATTTAAAAAATAATAATAATTCAAGATTTTATTATTGCATTGCAAAAATACATTGCTTTTGATCTTGAAATAGTGATTAATATAAAAGTGAAGTACATGTTTTCCTTTTAATAACCAAACTTAAACATAACTGTTTAATAACATACCAAACATTGCCATCCTGTCATATTATACAGCTGCTCCTCTTTATATAATAAGGAACCTTAAACTGAGTCGTTCACAACATACAACTTGGCTTCTTCTGCTAACGTGTGGCCTTGGATGTTTTCTATACATGTGTGAACCATCTTGTTGCAATTTTTTTGTATTTGACCTCAAGGTTTGCTGAGATCTTTTCCATTGAATACATATACCACATTCGTTTTATCCATTCTGTCTCCAAAATGTCCCTCACGTTTTTCCAATTTCTGGCTATGATATTAATTCCGGCTAGAGCCATTAGTAGGGATGGGACTTTTGGTTTCGGTTTAAACTGAGAGTGGCCAATAATGCCACTCTCAATTTAAAACCGAGAGATTCGAGAATTGGGCCCTCTCGGCACCCAATTATTGGATCTCTGATCTTCCCATTAAGTCCATCCTCCCCATTGACTTCAATGGGAAGAGCCATGACCCGCGGGGAAGCCACAGGCAGTGGCACCCACCCTGCTCCTGGCCTCAGAGGGTGGGGATCAATTACCCCTAACACCCCCACCCTCCGGGGCCCAGTGTTACACCCCTCCCCGGAGCCCCTAAATACTGAGTCTTACCTGTGGTCCCAGGTCCTGGCGGAGGGTGGGGTTGATGGCCGCTGCCAGCTGGGGTGCCTGCTCCGCTGCCGGTGGCTGGGTCTCCTCCACTGCCAGTGGGAGCCAACTCCACTGCCAGGCAGTCGGGTCTTCTCTTCCTTTCTTCTTTTCTTCTAGGTCCCACGCCGGTCCCGGAACTCTGAAGAAGGCTTTTGGTGTCATCACTGCCCATGTGCATAATGGCTGCCAAGGCCATTCTGTGCATGTGCAGCCCTCTTCCAAAATGGCACCATCTTGGAAGAGGGTAGTCGTTCTGCACATGCATCCATAAAACCGACACCAGTAGGGGATCCGAAACACAGGGGAGCCAGCACCAATAGAAACCGACACCGATAATCAACCTGGAGTCCCACCCCCAGGCATTAGTTTACAAGTACCTTGATGATGGCTCAGTAAAGGTATGTCTGAATAGACCCCCCTGGAAGAGCTGTTTCAGCTCGGGATGGCATTATTAACCCTGTGGCTTTTTTCAGATCATACACCAGAAGGACTGTATTCTGGGGCACTCCCACCAACAATGTAGATAGGTGCCTTTTTCTCCACATTCTCGCCAGCAAAGACCTGGGTCCGATCCGGACATTGTTTTAAATGTTGTCGGGGTGAGATAATATCTTAGAATTACCTTCACATCTGAGGTTCTTTAATTTCTAGTGAGCTTGCACATGAACGCATATGCTGCCATATCTGCTGTATTTGTACCTCATCAAATTTTTTCTGCAAATCTTTTACCCATTTTGTGATATAAGGTGTTTGCTTGCTTGTCCTGATCTGAACCAGCGCTCCATAGATTCTAGTAATCATTCCCTTATTTGGTGAGTGGTTAAATAATACTTTCTCGATGGCAGTGGAAAGTCTGCAGAAGTGCTTATTTTTTTTACTGTCTATATATATGCTTTTTAACTGCAAATATTGAAAGATGTCTATTTTTGTTTTAGTTTTACCTTCCAATTGCTGGAGCTCTAGAAATTTGTTCTTGCAGAACAACTGCTCTGCTCTGGTGATGCCCTGCTTGGTGAGTGTTTTACGTAGCTTTGTGGCTAGAATATCAACTGAATTTTGAGCATTTAATGGGGAATACGGAGAGGCTAGCAGGGAGACTTTTATTTGCTTTATAGTCCGTTGCCAGTGTTGCAAGGCTGTATGGGTGAAAGAGTGGGTTGATAGTTTGTTAGCAGGTCCTGAAAATTGGGGGCAGCTACCAACTGTCTATCACCACCCAAATTGTGTTTGCGGAGGGATGGAACCAATATTTAAGTGCCCTAAGGGATGCAGCTTTAAAATAAAGCTTAATATCAGGCATATTGACCCCACTTTTGTCTTTCCTTCTAGATAAAATAGATTTGCTAATTCTGTTTTTTTTCCTTTCCAGACAGCTTCAAGGAGGGGCATGTTCACATTGTTTCACGAAGGGCTTCAGTAAGTGGATTGGTAAGGCCATTGCTTTCTATAATGTTTTCGGTAGCGCAATCATCTTGAATAAATTGTTATTGCCTAGCCAAGAAGGCACTTCCAGGTCGCTGCCTCTGTGCGGATCTGATTTAATATACTGGGGAAATTTGCCTTAAAAAGTTAGCTGAATTTTCTATTATATATTGTATTTTATTGTTTTTTTACTGTTCTTATTGTTAGCCGCCCCAAGCTGCCAGCTTGGTGTTGGGCTGTTCTCTGTGTCACGGGTTGGAGGTCCGCACCCCCACTTTACCGGGTTTGAGTGACTCAGTCTCCCTCGCACACAGCCCACTTGAATCAGTTTTCCTCTCTGGCCGATTCAAGCCTGCTGCAGGGACAACCCCTTTGTCACCCAAGGGCCCGATCCTTCCCGTTTACAGACTCTTTAATTTCTGGGTTCGCAAGAGCTTGAAAGTTCTTGTTGCTAACTTGTGTTCCAATGTTAGACACTGACACTTCTTCATAAAGATAAGAAGTCAGTTTATTGATTACATAAGCAAGATTGTTGATACAGAGTGGTTACTAGAAATCAAAGGTAAATATAGCGCATTCCTAGATCTATACTGGTTGAGTTCCTAAATAAGCATCTTACCCTACAAGGTCCATAAGTTCTGGTTCCTCAGTCATAGATGTAGAATGACTGGGCACTGATCTCTTAGTTGGTAGAAAGCAAAATCATGCCTCTCAGTCCATGGTTCGTTTCAGCCCTCCTGGCTGCAAGATGTTGAGTGAGTTCCCGATAGTCACTCTCCCCTCTGGAGTACAACTCCTTATATCCCCAGGAGGAAACCCCTCGTATCTTCTCGAGGCTTCTAGAATTCCTTTTGTTCTCTCTATCAGCTTTCTGTGTCTCTTGCACGTAGGCAATGACTGCCTGCATTAGCATTTTAAATGTCTCTGGCCATCAGTCTGGGGCAAATCCACAAACTGTCTTTCCATTTCCTGGAGCTTGGTCAAGTGTCAGTCTTGATTTGAGTTTTACAGTTCTTAATTGTAACATTACATACATGTTGCACCTTTTGCTTTACATATTTACTAGACTTGTAGTCCACATGTAGGCCAGTATCACACGTGTGTGACCCTATGTTCCTCCATGACACTCTGATTCTCAGATTAGTAGTCTGCTTGATGTAGTCTCTTGCGTTGTGAGGTTTAGAACTGCTGCAGAACAGACACGACAAACAAGTTAGATACTAGACTTGCAGGATCAGGTCACTAGGCTTTATTGCTTAGGGACTGGAACAGGGACAGTGGATCCAGATCTGTCCCTGTCCAGAAGAACCAGAAGCACAGACCCTTCTAGCTAGCCAAGGTGGTTCTAAGGCATTGTACAATCCAAGGGTCTCTTATACAGCACAGGATAGCTTTATGGCAGTGGGATGGGTGAACAAAGGAGAAAGAGAGAGTGAGTCAAAATGTTACTGGAATCCTGCCTCCTTGGGAAGTGTGAATTGGGCCTACAGCTATGGAAATGGTAAACAATGGGTGCTCAATCCAGGGAGGTGCAAGAACGTTGGTAGTTTGTTTTTACAAGGGCTTTTTGCTGGTTTTAACCATTTATGGAGCTGCAGACTGCCTACCCTGGACATGCCAGAACATGCCAACACTTGGGGAGCCTGTAGTGAGCTCTCCCCACCTGCTCTCTCGGAACTGCAGTCTCCAAAATTGCCACCAGGCCCAGCCAGGGAGAAATGGGGAGGGGGAAGTGAGGCTGCCAAGGACTCGTCAAGCCAGCAACATCTCCTGCAGTCCAGTGACCTCCCTGAGCCAGCCCCATACTCCATTCCCAACTCAGGATCCCACTTTCCACAAGCCAGTGACTCCCCTCTGAGCCAGAAAACACTCCACCCCCAGCCAGAGCCATACCTCATTTCCCCTCCCTGAGTCAGCCCCATATCCCGTTCCTATTCCCCAAGCCAGCAACCTCCACGAGCCTTGTCCCGTACCCCATTCCCCACAAAGCCAGTGGCCACTCCCTCAAGCCAGTGACACCCCCTAAGCCAGACCCACATCCTATCCCCAAACCAGGAACTTCTCACATGAGCCAGCCCCATATTCCATTCTCCCCCTCTCCCAAGCCAGCTGCATGCCTCACTCTCCCTCAAGCCAGTGATCCCCCTGAGTTAGACTCATGCCCTCGTTCCCCCTCCCCAAGCTAACAACATCCTCACTAAGTTAACCGCATTCTCCACCCTCCTCCAAAACAGTGCTCCCCTTTTTACATTAGTAGCAGACTTAGCAGTTTTGACTGCATTTTCCTTTCCTTAGAGATCTGTCAAACTGGCAGAGGCTCACTGCATTTCCGTGCCAAAATAACCCATATGCAAGAGGGACCCATGTTCACTGTATTTTCCACATTGGCAGCAATGGGGAAAATGCAGTGAATACAGGTAATGATACAAATAAATTTAGATACAAATACTTGACCTGTGCAGAGCCCTAATATATAATATTGTATATGCAGACTTGGGCTTGTCCCTCCCTACCCACTCTCCTTCACAGTAACCATATCCCCAATGCATCATTCTAGTATAATGTAGTATAAAAGGAGTAAGGCAGAGATGGGGAACCTTTTCCCTCCTGTGGGTCACTTTGAAAATTAGAAATGAGGAGAGGGTCCAGATTATGCATCTGTGCCATGGATCCATCACCTATCCTTAAGTGCATGTCCTCCTCTCTGCTCCCTTCTCCTGAGTCCCGAGCCCACTCTTTCAGTGTTTGAGGGTAGAGGTCAACTGTATGAGCCAGATGCAGGAATCAGGGAGGGGCCAATTGAAACACAGCTGGGGGCCAGTTTTGACCTGCAAACCACAGGTTCCCCATCCCAACCTTAGGGGCTAGCTAAGCTCCCAGCACCCCATGGCCAGATTTTCCAAATAATTTGGCACCCACCATGCTGAGCTCTTTAGGAAATCTAGCTGTTCATTTTGGTGCCTGAATGAGGTAGATTTTTAAAAAAATATCTAGCTTTGTTTACATACTACAATGCTGTCCTATTTTCATTAGCAGCGATCAGTGATTATAGTGCCTCATGATGCTTATTTATATATAAAACCCCCATCAAATGTTGTATCCAGAAAAAAGCTGTTGCTATTATCCAGTGTGATTAATTGTCACATTTTGAGTTGCACACAACATGCCCTTTTCTTTCTCTACTGGCTATGCAGGAATTTGAATTGCAACATGTGTAATGCACACAGACAAAGAGGTTTTGTCCTAGGAAGGAACATGGGCATTGTAGATGACTTAAAGAGCTACTGCCATATTAAAGAGAACTTTTATTCCAAACCTATCAAATTCTCTCATCTCTCCTTTTACTAAATGCACATTTCTTACCACTGTCATGTCAAGGTCTGAAGATCAGATCCTCAACTGGTATAAACTGACTAATCTACTCCAGATGAGGACCTGGCCCCAAGTGCATGATTAGAATAGTGTGCACACAGTGCAACTCAGGACCAACCTTAGGGTATGGTCAGCAGAGCAGCGTCCCCAGGCCCTGCAATCTTTAGGGCCCTAACAGGGGCGGATTGGGAACTCAAAGTGGCCCAGGAGAATACAGTCTTAGTGGCCCTGTTCCGGCTTGCTGGAAACGGGTCAAGGGGGCGTGGCTTGGGGGCATGGCTTGGGGGCACGCAGAGTGCACCAGATTTGGGGCCTGTCAGAGCTGAGTCCCCGGACTCAGATCCTCAGCAGTCTGGCAGGGGTGAGTGGGAGG
>QEPC01003194.1:1889982-1911509 GCA_003113815.1 Sphenodon punctatus | reverse complement strand
GAGGAGCAGGGGGGTTGGTGGGAGAGGCTGAAGGAGGCGAGGAAGTGATCAGAATTATGGCAGGGATCAAAGGAGAGGTCAGCAAGAGAGCAATTTCGTGAGAAGATGAGGTCGAGGGAGTGGCTATCGGTATGGCTTGGGGAATTGGTCCAGGGTTGGAGATCAAAGGAGGAGGTCAGGGAGAGAAAGCGGGAGATAGAGGGCGTGGAAGGTGTGTCGACGTGACTGTTGAAATCACCAAGAATGAGACGGGGGGTGTCATCAGAGAGGAAGAAGGTGAGCCAGGACTCAAAGTCTGGGAGAAAAGAGGAGAGGGAACCCGGGGGGCGGTAGATGACAGCAACACGAAAGTGTGTGTGTGTGTGAGTATAAATGCACAGAATGGGCCTCAAAGGAAGGGAGGGAGGAGGGGAAAGGGTTTGGAATTGACAGGGATTGGCAAGGAGGAAACCCACGCCACCCCCCTGGCCCTCAGGACGGGGTCAGTGAGAGAACGAAAGGCCCCCCCGAGCATAGAGTGACTGGGGTAATGGGGTTGGAGGGTGAGATCCAGGTTTCTGTAAGAGCAAGGAGTTGAAAGGGGTGAGAGGAAGAGATCATGGATGAAGGGGGCTTTAGTCATGGAAGAGCGGCAGTTCCAGAGGGAAGCAGGAGAAAGGTAATTGGTTTTGGGGAAGGCATGGGATGTGGATGAGATTGGGGGATGTGGAGCGGCCGGGTTTGCAGGGTTTGGGTCTCGCACCGGCCTCACACCGGCCACAATGGGCTGTGGAGTGTCTGGGTGTGCAAGGTTTGGATGTGTGGGGGTGGTGGGGGCTTACAGGGAATGGGCACGGGGGGATAAGGGTGAGGAGGTGGAATGGGCATTGGTGAGAATAAGGGGTAGGTTGGTTGGAGAAAGGCCATTGAAGGAGAGAGAAGGAGGGGAGCCATCAGCAGGGTGAGAAGGAGAGGGGAAATAGAGAGCAAGGAGGGGAGGGAGATATGGGGAGGCATCCTAGGTGGCAACAGTCCGGCTGAGTGGGTAACCTGGCCTGAGGGTGGTACGGGAGCGATTGTGCGATGTCTGGCAGCGATGGCAGGAAGAGGCTGTGCGGTGTGGGTGTCGTCAAGGGGGTGTCTCCTCGCTGTCCTCGCACCGGCCACAAAATGGTCAGCGCCCTTTTGTCGTCGCGGCTAGCAGCTTCCTGAGTGTCCCCGGGGGGGAGGGGGAGGACGGCCTCTCACCTAGTGGGGGTGGAGCAGGAGGTCAGCGGTGAATAATGATGCAGGTATGCCAGTTTATGCATATCTCCTTTGAGTTGCCTGATGCTTCTCACTGAATCAGGGTACTCGAAGAGTTATTCTCATTGCTGCTGGTCTGGTTGGATGCTGCTGGTCTGTATGGATATGCCCTCAGAATGAAATTGGGGGTGGGACAACGGAAGAGAGAAGAATAGTTCAGAATGCAACAAAGGCATACATAGTTGAAGTCAAAAGTAAAATGCAGATTGGAGAATAAAAAAACAAGTGCCTTACCTAAAGAATACTGGCAAGCTGAAGACTGTTCTTCTAAAAGAATATTGGCAAGCTGAAGCTAAAGGTTGCAAGTTTAGTCAAGCAGTCAGTTTGGGGTCAGCTGGTAGCCTTCTGCAATATGTTCTACATACAGTTGTATGAAAGCAAAGTTTTTATCCTTTGTGGTCCACACACAAATTCCCCCAAATTGGAAAGCTCAGATGATGCTTTGAAGTGATAGCATTGCTTTTTGATTCTGCAGGTAGTGATGGGTAGCTGAATGCAGTTGTGGATTTAAAAAGAAAATTATGCTCTTCCACTGTAAAAAGACTTGTGAAAATGTGGAAGCTCTTGGTTAAAAAGTTGCCTGTATTCTTGAAGTACTAATCTGTAATGTAACTTTGTAGCAGATCCATAATATCCTAATGTTGTAAGTCACCCTGAGCTTTAGGGAAAGGATGGGGTATAAACTTAAATAAACAAGATATTGTGAGGAAAGGGTTTAGCATTGAGCTCCTTTCAATTTACTGTCTTAAGACCACGGGTATACAAGGAGCACGCAGCAAAATACTGGTGCTAGTGTCTGCTTCTGTGGTTCAGTGGGATGCATCTCGTCCAAACACAACTAAAATTATAGAATAAAAAATCTATGATTTAAGAAAGGAGTTGAGGCTCTTAAGAATTCAAGCATACTCAAAAAAGCATGGAAATTGTAAGTTAAGACTCCTGTCTTAACGTGCGTGCCATGTAGAGGACTGGGACTGAAAGGCTCAATGCATCCATGCTTCGCTTTGATCTAAGTTATAAGTAAGTACAATATGCGAGACTTGGGCTGCTTGTCCACATTACACTGAGTGGTGATTCTCCCAGCTGGGAATCTTACGGCAAGCTGTGCCCGTGGGCACAGGGTTAAAAGCGCAATCAGCCACGTCATGCAGCTTTTTTCTTACAAATGACTGGGCTCAATGCATCCACAATTTGCCTTGGTCTTTCAGCCCCAATCCTCTTCCTCGGCAGTAGGGTGGCCAGATATGCAAATTTTAGAGGATACCTATGAAAAATACAGGTTATAGGGTTGCATTGGAGCTGGGGACAGCAAGTTCCTCCCTGCCCCAGTATTATGAACTGCTTCTTCATCTGTAGTTCACCTCTTAGGCAACAGATCAAGTGTGCATCTACTTACTACATGGGTGATTAAGGGCAGGCAAATATTTGTCCTAGCATTGATGTACTAGACTATTGGAAAGCGGTTAGGCTGTCTGTGGGTTGTGGCTATTGATTGAGGATAAGTTGCCATCTGCTTTCCCCTCGGGTATAGCCCTCGTAAAGAGATAAGCTACCTGAAGCTCATAAAATCTACTAAGCTGTGCTACCAGAAGAACCAATCTCTCAGCCGTCTCCAGCCATATACACCCCTCCAGCACCTGGATACCCACTCCCCATATACAGACTACTGCCCCCCAGCCTTGTCTGTGGATACATATCGCCTGTCTCTTTCAGGCTTGTCCCCACATATACATCTCTCCCAGCACTTGCCTGTCCTTTACTGATATATACACTCTTCCCCCTGCCCCTCCACTGGCCTGCCAGCCTTGTTCATGCATAATCATCACTTATTTCTCAGTCTTGTTCCCCATAAACACTGCCCTCACCCCAAGTATTAATTTGAGGGGTTTGGAGGTGTTGCTTTCCTTTTAGGAGCAATATCTACTGGTTACTGGGGTTTTTACATAATTTTATTTTAGTTAAATTAATTTCAGGGGTCAGACCTAGGCAAGCCCATGCTCCCCTTAGGAGCAAGACCCATGCTTTGTACACAGTCTATTGCTTAGCCTTTTGTTCTGTACTAAACTTTTGTGGTAACTTTACTTATTTGTATTTGTATTTTGTTAACCTTTGGTCACCTTGCTCTTTAAACTACTAGTACGTAATATGTAAAACTATCCATCTTTGCTACTTACATGGTGCACAAGTTAAGGTGGGGAGCTTTGACTTAGTTTCCATGTTTTTGAAGCATGGTTGAATTTGTAAGAGCCTTAACTGAACTCCTCTCTTAAACCAAAGTGTTTTTTTGAAAGGGGAATATACTAAATTCCCCCTCTTAGAACACAGCAGCTCCCCCTGTCATAACTGTTGGTCCCCATTCTCTTACCAGAGAACTCGGGAGTTGTGGCTCCCAGCTCTCCTGCTCTAAGCCACTAGACCCCATTTATCTCCCAGAGAATGAAGGAGTCGTGGCTCCCCACCCTGCTGCTCCTCTGTGAGAGAACCCAGGAGTTGTGGCTCCCAGCCCCGCTGCTCTAACTCCCTCAACCCCATTCAGTTCACTATAATGGAATAAACTTTTTTTAAAAAGTGTACCTAAGGATTCTTCTACACATGTTTGAATGTATTTCCTTCTGATTACTTGACTAAGGAAGCCAGTTTCTCTTTTAGTAAAGAAAACATCTAGCCTGTATAAGATGATTTTCCCCCATAAGGCTTTCTCTCTCTTGTTTCACAGCTGGAAAATATTTGCTCATTTGGGCCTCTTATTGACCTTTCTACAGGTGTTTCCCCATTTTAACAATCTTTGAAATCTTGGGGCTTCAAGAGCTTTTTTCCCTATTTGAAAAAGGGGCAAATTTAATTCAAAAGTACGAAAGCCAGACTTGCACTGTCCCAACAAGCAAAACGGATTTGTTTGTGCCTTTTGTTGCTGTGCTTGTATCAATAGCTAGGTTTTCAGGAGTTCTCTCTCCAAATAAGAAAGATATAGCATGTCTGTCTGCCCTTTACTAAGGAACACTTGCAATCAATCAATTAATTACTCGAGGACTATATACCAGGCTTCATGGAGTTCAGCCTGAAAAGGATTGCTGCTATTCTGGTTCATATTTACTTATCAGAATTCACTCTTGCATCTAACAAAAGGGCAAATATCAAGTATATTTGATACTTTACAAATATATTTTTGTTAGCCCTTTTACTGGATTGATCTTAGAACTTATAATATAGTGCAGGGCTAGTGAAAGGTGCTGCTTGACATCC
This sequence comes from Sphenodon punctatus, assembly GCA_003113815.1. Classification (NCBI taxonomy): domain Eukaryota; kingdom Metazoa; phylum Chordata; class Lepidosauria; order Sphenodontia; family Sphenodontidae; genus Sphenodon; species Sphenodon punctatus. Next base: position 1,906,982 of record QEPC01003194.1, on the reverse strand, counting down.
TTGGAACCTGAAGTTCCTTATTTATAGAAGAGGCATGAGAATTGGGCAGTAGTAGTATAAACTTCTTTACACTGTTCTTCTCTTGTTTCACTAGTTCTGAATGGTCCTGCTGTAGTGGTGATGAGGTAGTTTTGTATCCCTTGATCCTTGATCTTTCTGCTAAGACTTGCCACCAAGGAAGTTGGTTTTGGTAGTGAATTGGTTAAAAACTGAACTGACACCGCTTTTAAATGAGGCTCTGAAAAGCGCCTCCTGAGCCCTGCGTTGAGAGAGAAGCTGCGCGGGGAGTGTTTACACGCTCCCCGCGCTGCCGGAAGTGACGTGCTCCCCGTTGCCGGCAGCAGCGGCGGCTGGAGATGTGGTGCTTTGAAGAGGCGCATTCTCAGGCTTTCAGAATGCGCCTCTTCAAAGCACCGCATCTCCAGCCACCGCCGCTGCCGGCAACAGGGAGCACGTCACTTCCAGCAGTGCGGGGAGCGTGTAAACACTCCCTGCGCGGCTTTTTTCTCAACGTGGGGCTCAGGAGGCGCTTTTCACCACCTCGTTTAAAAGCGGTGTGAGACTGCCCACTCATTTCATGTGGGTAAGTGACCCGCTACTCTACTAGTTTGCTTTGGATTCAAACCTGCCACCTAGAAGGGAAAGACACTCTTTTTATAAGTCTTCATAAATAGCCTCTTTCAATAGAACTCCTGCTTTTTAGACTAACTTGTATGTCTCTATACTTCATAGAGACATGACTGCTATAGTCCCTTCCAAGTGGGTGTTTTCATGGTTGTCGATTTTTTTAAATGGTCAGGATCACCCAACACTCAACTAACACTCACCACCCATGGTGTTGGTTCAGAGAATGTGGAGCCCACCATGTGGGCTGATACTGGCTCATGTGTACCCGCTTGTTGATGTGCCGTCATAAGTTGCGGCAGAGTTGGTGTGTGTTTGGGGAGCAGTAAGGGATGGTTTGTAGCTACTGTTGCTGAATGGGTAGTTGGAGGGCAGGGTTGGGCTGGCTTGGGTGTGAATTGATCAGCCAGTTGGCTTGGATTTGATTTGTGTTTGGGACATATCTCTCTGCAACATTCTCTACACCCCACCCCCAGTGACTGCACAGGGTTCAAGAGAGGGAGCTGACTCCTGAGCTCCCTTAGTTGCTGACGTGTCTGAGGAGGAGTTGAGAAAAGTGGAAGTACCTGGCTACCCCAGTTCTCTGCTGCACCTTAGGCTATATTCCTCCCCCCCCCCCCCCCCATTTAAGTTCGGCTCCACTCATAGGGAGCTATCATGTTACTTATTAACACCCAAAGTTTGGGACTCTGTAGTATCTTGGTATGGCTGACTAACTGAGTTCTTTTGGGTCTAGTGCAAAGTAGCAGATCAAGTCTTGTATTTATGCAAGGTTTGTATTTTTACCCATCAGACCGCAAAAGCTGTTAGTCTGATCCTCAAAGTGCTCTCCTGCTGTAAGCCCTAGTAAAGTGAAAGGAGCTTGTGCTGGTGGAGAGCTTTAAGGGCTGAAGCCTGAATCTTTTGTCAGCAGGTACAAAAGTGTGGCATTCAACTCTCCAAGAATAAACCTGTGTTAAATCTGTGGTCTTTGCACTCAAACAACTCTGCCTGTTTCACAAAATTCTTCTTAAAAAAAACACCCACCCACCCACCCCAAACAAACAAACACACACACCTGAAGTCTAGGTTTGTGTAGAGGAATTTCGCATAATAGAATGGAAAGTTCATCAAGGTAGTTACACTGGGAATATCCCTCTACTGTGATAGGGAAGATCAAATAACATCATAGTAATTACTATACTACAGATATCAGAAAAAGCTTAGATGTTTGCCTGTGGTGGTTCTGAGACATTAAACTTCAGTTATTGATGATGAATTGCTTCCTCTTTTTCTCAGCAGCTGTGCTTCTCTGCACACAAGTGAATTAAGGCTTCCTGGAAAGAAAAGGAGTGTAAAATGTTTTGTTTTCCCTGCGCAGGACTCCACATACTCTCCATCTATTTAGTTATTCATCACCTGTCTTTGATTTTATTATCTGTGCTACAATTCTTGTTTTCTGCAAAGGGCATGATCACAGAGAGGTTTACTCTTGTGAAACCTATTTATAGGAACATGTGAACATGAAAATACTAACTGAAAATGGTTTTCATGTATTTTAGACCCAACTTGAACCTGGTGTGTGTTTGTTGATCAAATTGTGTCTTGACTTATAGCTAGTGCTGTATTGTAAAGGTCAACTGACCAATTACAATACTACTACTACTAGTGCTGTATTCTATGTACATTTCCATTACAAAAAAAAAAAAAAGACAATCTAGTGTTTGGTATTTATTGAAAATGTTTATACATAGCAGATGTCTATCTCTTCCACAATTCTTTCCTGTATAACACTACAGATATGCATCAGCTTCACAGTGATGCATTCAAAGGCTGCATGGTTTCAAACAAAACTGAACCTCTGTAATTGCTCTGTTGCCTTTTGATAGTGTGTTTAACTTACTATGTACTGATGTTGGTGGTTGTGCACAAAGCTATGACCATATCAGTTCATTCTAGACACCAGCTATGTCTCTACCAGCTGATGATTAACAAAACTAATAGGGAAAAAAATTCAGGTTTGCTTAGGTCTGTGAGTATATACAGGCTATTTTAAAAGAAGTAACTGACAGTTATGTTCACTTACCAAGAACAGAATGCAGGAAACTGAGTACTTAATTTAGGAGTGGGTCCTACCTACCCAGAATCACCTTCATTGGAGTTGCCCAGGCAGATCTCTGTTGACTTCATTCAGGTTGTTACTGGTCGATCCTATAAGGACCAGAAAATGGAAGCTATTAAAAAGATAATGGATCTGGATATGTGGCAACTGCTAAAGCAGGTTGTGTTTTTATTTATTTATTTAGACATTAAGCTGTCTAAAGTGGATAGAACAATTACCACATTTGAATGAAGACAACTTAGCTTTTAAAAACTTTTTCAGTTGTACATCCTTCCTGTTAGCTTAGTGGATGAGCTGAAGAGAATTTCTGCCAAGTCCATTGTTCATGCCAGATATAAGCAAGTTGGGGTCCCATGTGGAATGGTGGTGTGGGTGCCCTCTTAACAGAAGAATGCTTGATGGTGACTCGCTCATTAGAAGAAAGAAAATGTTGCCATAATTTCTGATGTTCAGTTCAACCAGAACAACCCCTTCGGGAGCTGGGGCACTGCAGGCCCATGTGCAATGTATATATTGTTTCTAGCTTAATCTAAGACCCCTTCTAAATTGCTGTGGGACCCCTACATAAGCCTGGGTTTCCCGTGTTTCAGGCTCTCTGCTCATATTTTACACCATTGCTTCTCACTTTCATGTTTTCATTTCAAGTTTATGAATAGGCCCTACGTATTTGGAGCAAATATAGTGCTCCCAACACATGGGGCCCTGGGTGGTGACATGGTCTGCACATGCCTGGATCCGTCCCTGTGAAGTGATGAGTAGGCTGTTTTTCTTGCATTGGAAAATGCGTTGGCTTTAAGTCTACAACAGCATTGCTGCCTTATGTTCAGAACTTTTGCCACCTGTAATAAAACTATAAATGTCCTAGTAACTGTGAATAAATCAGTTTAATAAATGATCTCAAGTAGTTTTTAGTTAAGAACAGAAGTGTCAAATTTTCTTGCTGGGAGTCTGAATCATTTTGGTCGAAAGCGACAGGCTTAGCCTGGGCATAAATCCAGCTTCCGGAAAGAAGATTGACGCTCTATGCAGCTTTGCACTATGGAAAGCTTCATAATTTCTTAGGCACTGCCATCTGATGAGACTGTGATCTCAGGTGAGTAAAATTAAGGGGGTAGGAGCTGTGTAAACAAATCTAAACTCTTCTTGTGCCAGGTCTGTGTTTCCTGGGTGCATTATTATATACCTGACCTAACAGGGATGTATTCTGGCCCATTCCTATTCAACTTTTATGGAAATGATTTAGTTGTGATGCTGGAATAGCAGTCTTTTCACATCGTTAAGATTAAAGATAAAAGGCAAAATGTCTTGATGTATTCTGATGGTATGCTTTTGCTCTCTCATTCCCAGATTGGTATGAGAAGGTTGTTGAATGATTTTAATGGCTATTGTAAAAGAAAATGATTTGGTCATAAATCAATACAAATCTAAGGTGATGGTTGTCATGGGTTTGGGGTCCACTACTCCACTTTTCTGGGTTGGGTGACTCAATTTCCTTCACTTGCAGCCCACCTGAACCAGTTCTCTCTCTGGCTGATTCAGTCCTGCAAAGGGGATAATCCTTTTGTCTCCCAACTTCCAGAGACTCCCGTTCATAGACTCTCTTTCTCTCTCTCTCTGGGTTCGCAAGAGCTTGAGGGCTCAAGATCCTCAGATTGTGTTCCCCAATGTATAACAGCAGCAAGCACTTCTTAGTAAAGAAGAAAGTTTATTGATTACATAAGCAAAGATAGTTTGAACACAGAGTGGCGAATAAAAACAAAAGTGAATAACACATTCCTAGTCTGAACTGCATGCATCCCTAATTAAATCTTACCCTACAGAATAGTCCATGCACTTGAGTTTGTTCTCAGCCAGCTAGGCAGGGTTGTGTCCTTGCCCCCACTTTGTTTAATTTATTTATTAATGATTTGATACCAAAAATGGCGAATCCCTTATTCCACCCTCCTAAACTGGCAGCCAGAGCAGTGGGATGCTTATTGTTCGCCGATGACCTAGCCCTGGTGTCCCAAACCAGGGTTGGGCTTAACAGGCAACTCAAGGAATTTGCTGCCTATTGTCAGGTTAATAACTTAGAAATTAATTATGGAAAATCGAAGGTGGTGGTGGTTTCGAACTCTAGGAAGCTTCATCGCTGGGATATTGAGGGGAAAGAAATCCAGCAGGTTTCCCAGTTTAGGTACCTGGGGTTGTTATTTCAGGCATCAGGCAGATCCCATGTCCAGATGGCAATGGATTCTGCCAGACCTAAAATTAAAGCTTATAGTCAAATATTTTTGCAATTCAGGTAGGTTGGCAGTAGTACCTGCGTTGCAGGTTTGCAACGCAAAAATTCGCTCTAAACTTTTATATGGGGCTGAACTTTGGAAGCCACTCATAAAAGCTAGTCTGGGAGCGCTTCAGTTCCACTTCTTCCAAAAATTATTACATGTTCCCCCTGGTACCCCAGCTGCAGCGATTCGTTTAGAGGTGGGACAAAAGAGCTGGGATGTACAGGGCTGGGAAGTAGCACTTAAACTATGGTTTAGGATATTTAATGGTGCCCAGACGGGCCTATTGCCCCTTTATAGTGAAGACAAGTTTAAGGATTTTTGGGCCCTGTCTCTGACCAACTTTCTGAGCCTTTTGGGTATTACTGTGGCGGCCTTGCAGAACGAGTCCTTTGGGCTGGCTAGAAACTTGGTTTTGACTAGACTCTGGGATGTTTCTAGACAAACCGACAGAGCGTCAGTGAGGCAGACATTACACTTAAGAGAATATATAAATTATCTACCGGATCCGGGCGAGATTGCCCATTATTTGAAAGCAAAGGCTACAGCACATGGGAGATACCTGCTGATGTGTGCTCGGATGAATGCTCTTCCATCTGCTGTGATGCAGGGCCGTATATCGGGCATAAACTTCGAGGACAGACTATGTCCATTTGATTCTGTAGAAGTTGAGTCTGTCCAGCACATTTTCTTTGCCTGTCCAATGTATAACGCCACCAGAACCCAATATCTTTCTCCCCTACTGGTGAAATATCCAGGAAGGACTCCCTTGAATTTGCTCTGGTATGCTCTAAACATTCCTGAGTTTATGCAGGACACTATACACTTTTTGATACAGGCATTTCTTATTAGAGCTAGATTCATGAAATCAAAAACCTTGGAGGATGCACTGGAGGATAATCATGACACATAAGTAAAGATTATATGGCTCAACCTTGTCAATTTTGGGGGTATTTACCCGTGGATGCACGAGTTTCTTTTAAACTCTTGGAGGGTAAAAGATAACTTTATTGTAAATTACCATAAAAATATATGTTTTTATATACCTGGTCAGGGTATTCTATATGGACTATTGGATTTCCTTTAATGTTGTTTTATTTTGTATATCTTGTATGTGTTGACTGCTATGGCCAATGGCCACGTAAAAATAAATAACTAACTTCTCAGCCAGCGGTGGTGGAAGGCTAGTTGGGTTCCAATCTTAGAGAGTTTCCAAGGAAGTCTTTACTTCATAGTTCGCTTGGCACAGCCTTCCCTGGCTGCAAGATGTAGATCAAGCTCTCTGCTTCCAGAGATAGCAGGAACTCCCCCTTTGTCTTGTGTCTCAGTTTAAATAGCTTTCAGAGTCCTTTGTTCAAATTTCCCGCTCGGTGAGTGTCCGTGTCTTTAGTCACGTCTGCAGGCAAACTTCATTTGCAACTCAAACGTGGGTCCCTGCTAATTTATTTAACAATTTTTATCCTGCCCCTCCTGCTTGAAGCAGATTGGGGTGGCTAACAATACATAAAACAAAATATAAAATACAATAATAAAAACACAAAATAATAATCCCAATAGGGGACATTAAAAAATATACAAAACCCCTACCACCTTCGCCCATCTCCCTCGCCGAAAGCCTGGTGGAACAGCCAGATCTTGCAGTGTTGTCGAAAGGAGGACCTCTGCTGGAAGACTGTTCCAGTGCTTTGGTGCAGACACTGAGAACACCCTCTCTGTAGCTGCCCCTCGATATACCCAGGGGACCTCCAGAAGGGCGCTCCCGTCTGACCTCAGGGGTTGGTCCAGAGCCCAGGAAGCGAGGCGTTCCTGCAGTCGGGTATCCATTTGCAACTGGATGGACTGGAGGCAGCCATGTGATCTTAGACTAAATGGAACTTTAAGCCAGAAGCTGTAGGATGTAGTTGAGTACTTTTAAACTCTCTGCCATACCTCTTCCTACAAGCTACTTGAGGGGCTTCATTCCTCTTCTAATGAAGAATTAGACTGCATTAGACTCTTCAAATGAAGATGTGGGTCCACAGAAAGAACCACTTGTTACCTCATTTGAGAGGCTGACCAGATGGTACCCTAGAGGCAGAGACTAATAACTGGGTGTTTTGGATACCCAGTAGTGGAGTTTCAACATCTTTAATGGCCTTTAGCACCTCTTGAACTTGGAGTGGGATGGAAATGTAAATGAACATTGATTCAATGTGGGTTAGAGAAGCGTGAGGGGTTTGGTATTTCTTTCCCTTCTGCTATCTTTGAGGGAGGTGCAGCTTTGATGTTTTGCTGAAGGCCAGACAGATTTGGACCCTAGTGGGTTTCAGACTGAACAGAGAGAAGGAGCTTGGTGGTGTTGGTGCTGGAGACAAGTTAAGTTAAAGAGAACAATTTTTGCATATTATGCTGTTCCATTACTGAGAGAAATTTATGGGTAATTTATTTCCATTACTGTACTGAGTAAAGGTTGGTACTGGTTTGTGTGTAGCTCCCATTGGTATGTTTGCTCAGGTGCCTTGCAGCACATACAAAATGTGACCAATTGGCTCTAGCAAAGGTCAGACCACCACTTACTGGGTCCAGTGAAGGGGACAGGCTTGGGCTTGTGACAGCTGAGGCAGAATCAATTGTTCTCATACCTGTTAATAAAGCTGATGCTGTACTTCACATTTTGATCTGGGTTTAAGGCTGACCTCAAGACCTTTGGTTAAATGATAAGGGGTACCTGAGACTAGCCTGCCTTTTCACTTCTGGAATAATTTCTGCAGTTAATAGCAAGCATTTAAGGACAATAAATAAAATTGGAAAGATGTTTGCTCAGGTTGAAGTGTAACTAATTTTTATTAGAAGAAACGGCACATGCTTTTTCTTATAAATGCTTCTTTAACCTCTCTCTTGAAATATTAATTGTACATGTCTAGTAAGTTGCTTCTGGGTTATGTTCTGGTGGAAAATCAAAGATCTTTTGTAAAGCACAGCAAGTTTTAAACCCCTTCTACTTGCTTTGAGAACAAACACTTAAAAATGCAAGCCTCACTATTCATTGTGTGGATCACAGGAATTGCTCACTATTATGTATTTAATTCTTCTGGGTAGGAGAGTTTGTATTCAGCAGAAGAATTGGCTGCCATTAATGTGGAGACCGATCAACTTTCTGGCCAGGTCCAGGGAATGGGGAGTACTGTCAAAATATTGGGGGTTTGGGGGTGATCGGCTACCACAGAACACAACTGAGATTGACACCCCCCCCCCTTTCATAATAAGTAGTCTTGGGGAGGGAGAGTGGTCCCAAGTATAAGAGATGGCGACAAGGTAGTTAAGAGATCTTATTGGACCAATTGCTGTTGATGAGTGTGCAAGCTTTAGGCCACACAGGGCCTTTCCTCGGGCATGTAAAAACCAAGATACCATCTGAACTACTTTGTCTCCATAATAACTCAACTAGTAGCATTCTGCAACTAGAATACAGTGGACCATGTGTCTTGGGGACCTATGAGTTATGGTATGGCTTGAATATGTAGTCTCGGCGTTGATGTGTCTCTGACACCATTTGGTGAAACTTAAAAAGGTGTTTGGTGTCTAAATGATCTGTATAATGTGTAAAACATCATAATATAGAGTCTATTGTATGAGTTATTGATTATACAGGTCAGAGTGAAAGTTATGGTAAAAGCATATGAAATGGTATAGGGAAGGTAATTCAAGATAAACTGAGCCTTAACCAGATGAAGTTGTCTGTGACAATGCTCATCGAGGGGTATGTTTACCACAAGACTATGTGACACAAGTGTCTCCAAGGTGGAGACGTGACATTTAGCAGGTCTCCACAAAGTTGCAGGAGCAAAGAACAAAGATAGGGTGCAAATATTTAAAAGGTGCTTCAACAGCACTAGGGGGTATTCAGGAAGAAGCCTGTGACCAATATGCAAGGATAGCAGCCACCATCCTGTCTGTCCAGCATGGCAGACAAGTCCTTTTGCTCTTTAAAACCAGATCTGAACATCATGAACTCTTAAGAATTTAGGATTGGTAAGAGTTTAGGTAGCTTAACTTACAAGTTTCCCTAACATTGCATATATATTTGATTTCCTTATGCACTTTCTGCATTTACTCTGAACCTATATTACATGTCTTAACTTCTTATATAAAGCTTGTGTCTGCATGGTTACAGGCCCTGAGTATTGAAAGTTTGGGGAATTCTCAACTAGATATTGGGACCAGTCCAACCCATTTATGTGATGATGAATCCTCCAAGATACAGGCAACAGAGGATTAACCCCTTGTGGACTGTGCACACTGAGAAGAGTGTTGATTAATGGTGACTGTAAGTGGGTAACTGAGTCATGGCTGGTCCAGTGGTGCTTTGGAGGACAGCTAGAGTGAACCCCAAATGTCACAACATGAATGAATCAGAGCAGAATTATGCTGTATACAATGTGAACTGTAGCTTTTGCCAGTACAGTAAGCAGATATGACTTGAAGACACATGGGAAGCAGTGCTCTTCTCTGTGTCATGATTTTTAATACTAAGCAAAACCTTGCTGACACCCCACCCCCCCTCAATATGTAATGGTGGCCTCTCAGGTTTATAGGTTATACTGAGTTCTCATATTACTAAAAACCTCATTTTAAAAATATACTATAGAGTTTATGCGAGAACAGTGGTAATCAATTCTTAAAATATTAAACTGATGATTCTTCACAAAGTACATTTTGGTGATGAGTTTGAACTGTGGACTGTCAGATTTCCAGCATGGACTTCTACCACTTAAGCTTAAAAGGACCATTTATGTGGGCTAACTATTATTTATTTTAGTAAAACACTTGATATCTCGCCCCTCTTGCCAAAGAGAGCTCGGGGTGGCTTACAATGTATAAAAGTATAAAAACACATCTAAAAATACATAGACAGCAACATAAAACATCTAAAATATGGGGAAGAGGAAAAAAGGGGGGAAACATTCACCCAGGAAAAGAGGGAAAAAATACCCCACCCTCACCCGAGCTGCGTTGCAGGAGGGGGCGGGATATAAATTTGGAAAAATAAATAAATAAATAAATCTCCCTCGCCAAAGGCCTGGCAGAACAGCAAGATCTTGCATTGACATCGAAAAGAGGAGCGGTCTGGGGCCACCCGGGCCTCTGCCAGGAGGGAGTTCCACAGCCTTGGCGTGGCCACCGAGAACATCCTCTCCATAGTCACACCCCGGGATACCTGGGGGGCTTTGAGAAGGGCGCTCATGGTCAACCACAGGGGACGATCCAGAGCATGGTGAGTGAGGATATCCCACAGATATATGGGACCCAAGCCGTATAGGGCTTTATAGGTAAGAACCAGGACCTTGAATAGGACCCAGAAGACTATAGGCAGCTAGTGCTGAGAACGGAGCACTGGTATAATATGCTTACGGTAACCCATCCCTGTAAGGAGACAAGCCACCGCATTCTGCACCAGCTACAGTCTCCGAACTGTCACCCTGGGCAGCCCCACGTAGAGCGTGTTACAATAGTCCAGTCTTGAGGTAATGAAAGCATGGATGATACTGGTCATATCGGAACTGTATGGCCGAAGCCGTTGCACCAGGTGTAATGGGTGGAATGTGCTCCTCGCCACATCTTCAACCTGGTCATCCAGACAAGGTTGCGCCTCAAGGAGCACTCCCAGACTCTAAACCTGGGGAACCAGCGGAGGACGAACCCTGTCAATGATGTGGGACGCCACACCCACCGCCTTCCCCACTAGTATTGTCTCTGTCTTGTTGGGATTCAACTTCAGTCAGCTCACCCTCATCCAGTCCCCCACAGCTGCCAGACATCGGGTAAGCACTGAGATTGTAGGGTCTAAGTCGGATGAAAAAGAGAGAGTTGTGTGTCGTCAGCATATTGATGACAACACGCTCCAGAGCTTCTCACAACCTCGCACAGCGGCTGCATATACATGTTGAACAGGAGAGGGACCAGAACAGAACCCTGCGGGACTCCACACGAGATGCCCCGGAGAGGTGAAAAATGGTTCCCAAGCACCACTCACTGAGTTCTTCTGACCGGGGATGAGCGGAACCATTCGAGAACAGTCTCGTCCACCCCGGCACAGTCCCGCAGGCAAGTCACCAACATCTCATGGTCAGCAATCGCAGCTCCTCAATGAATCAAGGAAGCCTGCGATGCCGACGTCTAGGGAGTGGACGCCTAGGAGCCGTCTGGTCAATGGCCTCAGACAGCAAGGTGTTCCAAATAAGCCAAGAGGTCGTCAAACATCCGGCCGTCAAGATCAGAGGGTAATTCCCCCAGAGCATTTTGGAACCTCTAAGGTTCCATCAATCTCTGGGGCGAACCAACCGAACTGGTTCTGCACGCCGTTATGAGGGGTTTTGATGGACACTCGAGCAAATGGTTGTGTAAACCACATGCAAACAAGAAAAAAGGTACGTTCACACATCTCGAGAGAAGGGGAATCTGTCACATGCATGCTGAAGTGCTGGGGATCAGGAGTTCTGGGCTCATTTGTATGAATTTATTAAGATTTATACCCCACCCTTCACCGAAGGTTCAGAATGGCTTTAAACAGTCCTTCACATCACATAGTGACTTTGTGTAATCTGTTACTTTATTTTCATTTGTAAAGTGGCAATTATACATGAGACTGCTCAGTATGTTTAGATATTTATTCATAGCTGTCATTAAACAGTTATATGGAGGAGAAAATCAAATTTATGGTCTCCACTCTTAGTTTAGTGAACTTCTTCAGGCCTCTAAAGTATTTGGATAGGTGGTGAACGTCTTTCTAACATCAGCAGCTAACCCGGTGCATCCAAAATATGGGCTGTTTCATAGAATAGGGGTGGGCAGACCTCAAACCCAGGGACCTAATGCAACCTAAAGCTAATCTTTTATTTGACCACCTTTCCTGGATCCAGTTTCTATTCTGAATTGCTGAAAGACAGAGCTCCGGGAAAGGGAGGAGAGATGAAGGAATGCACACAAGGACAGGACAGAGCCGTTGGTAAGATCCATGATCTGGACCCTCCTCTTCTTGAGTGTACCTCTTAAGCAGCCCCAAACTTCTATGCATCCCTTGAAGCTTGGGCCACTTTGAAAATAAGCACCTGATAGGGAAAAGGTTCACCATCTCTGCCATAGAATCTTGCACTGTTGGAAGCTGTGCTACTTAAAGTTTTTCAGTCGAAGTCTGATGGTTGTGTCATATCGATTACTCTTTGTTGTATACTGACCTATGATATTAAAAATCAAGGAACACATCTGTTTGGGCTATAGAAAAGTGTGTGAGTCTTAGTTGTGAGAGGTCATTGTAAGGAAAACCAGACAACACATGCAGCTCAAATTCATACAGAACCTTTGTTTGTTCCCAAGGGACTGGAAATGTAGACAGGGTGCCCCCCCCCCCGATAGTTTAAGATTTTTTTACATTACGGATTGAGAGATTGACATGCCAGGTAATGAGAGCAATAAAGATGGGCAGAGCTAGCAGAAGCTGACTACAGGGAGTTAAATGTCTTATGCAAAAGGGGGGGAAAACACCTGTAGGAACAGACAGATTTTTGAAGTTCTGAAAAATCCAATTTTTAAAAAAAAAATCTAATGGCAGCGTTTGTAGTGTTCTTCTGAGGTGATGCTAGACAGCTGACTGTAATGCATTTTGGAGTGGTAGTTGAGTAGCCTTATAGAAGAATGAAATGCTTTGTGAGAGTCTTAGGGAATTTGTACTGGGATCTGTCACCAGGATAAGTTGTTTCTCAAAGAGCATGTGAAACTGAGCTTCTTGATCAACTCCTTATCCTTCTTGTTGCTGTAATTTTCACATAGAGAAAAAATCAGGCTGGGTCCAAACAGCTGTGGGAATGATTAATCCAAATTACATCAATTTTGCTGCTTAAAGTCAATGTACTTGCTTACAAGAATTGTCTTGCTGGTCTGTTCTGCTGCAGTCCCTGAAGCCTAGTAAAGAGGGTGGAGCACGCAGTTCATGAAACAAGAAAAGTGTATAGTATCTATTGTAAAAGGCGCTTCATGTATGAGGAAGACAATGATTATTGTATAACCATGGTCTATTCATTAACCAGTGGTTTCCAAAACAAATATCGTACCAAACAGCCAAATAGTAAAATGAAGTTACATTATTTTTTTCTTGAGATGGAGATAAAGTGGCTCAAATGATATCCTTTATTGGGCCGATTCGTGTTGGTGAGAGAATGCAAACTTTTAGGCCACACAGACATGTAAAAAAGTTCTCAGGCATGTAAAAAGTCAGAACTGCAGATGATCAAATGCAGAAGAAGCTGGTCCTGTAAGAGATTGTTTGAACTCCTTTGAACATTACCAGATGCAACAATAAACACATGCAAATCTGATGTGTTGAATTAATTGACATCCTCTGGGTGCCTAGCTGCATGACCCCTGCACGTTTGTTACTGCGTACCTGGATGATATCCCTTGGTGCAACGCACCAATTGCTGGGGATTGAAGCCAGCTCCATGCTGGTAAATGGCTGGCAGTCCCAGAATGGAAGCTGCTGGGACTATGCAGGCAAAGCTTCATTCTGAAGACAATCCAATTGTGGAAGCACCCTTGCTAGTCCCTTTCCCTGCCTATTTGTTTCTTGTTCTTCCATCCTGCTACTTCTACACTTTTCAGAAATGCTGGGAGATGTGGAGAAACTAGCCTGATATTTTTTCAGCTGATCCCTGGGATGGATGACCAAAAACTGGTAGCATGGCAGCGCACTTGTCTAGTTGTGACCAAGGCTATGTGTTTGCCACAAACGCATTTTATCTGCAACCATAATTTTGCAGCTTTCCAACTGTTAAATATTTGTTTGCACTAACTTATATAATGACCAAATGTGTACATTGTGCACTGACAATTGCTCCAATGTACTGCTTGCTTTAACTATTAAGTGGACCATATAAAACCAGAAGAATCGATATAGGCTTAAGCAAAACACTTCCTGCTTCATCTTGCATAGCTGAGGTTTGGAGTCGGAATAGAAAAACTGGAAGGAAAAGGAGCAGGAAAAGGGAGTATAAAATTGGAGGCTGCTCTGGTACTCCTATTTAAACGCATTCAGAGCATGAAAACAACAGTGCACCTGATGAAATTAGAAAGTGGCAAGGGTAGAAATAAGGGGGAAACTAATTATTGTATGCATCATGTAATTAACCTGTGGAACTTGTAGTCACATGATATCATTAGGGTACAGTGTAATTTGGTAAAGAGTGACTTATTAAGAACAGTTTCATTAGTTCAGCTAGTTAGAATGGAGTTGCAAAGATTTATTAGCCCTTGTGTGTTGGAGCAGATGTTGATTAGCTTGGAGCAGAAATTTTCCTTTATGGAATACTGATTTGCAATTAGATGCATTTATGAAGGTTTATATCTTCTGCTGAATTGATCCATTGTTGGTTGCTTTTGGGGAAAAGATGTAGGACTTGGGAGCACTGGCTTTTCAAAATATGTTTGGTCCCAGACGTTGCTCTCCAAAATCAATTAAATAGAAGATAGCTGTATAGTATAGCTTTCTCCTTTCTACTTAAGGCTTGGCCTTTCTTCAGCTTGGCTAAAAGCAGCAATAATAACTGAATAAACACTGATTATGTAAAAGGGACAAATCCCAATCCATCGTGCTTGCCTCTTTAATTCATATCTTTTTGTAGTGTGAACCTTTTTGTTTTGAAGTACTGTTATATGCATTAGCTCACTAGCTTCTCGTCCCGCAACTTTATTTAAAACTAGAATTTGGGGCATACGCACAGTGTTCTTATAACGTAACCGCTTTTTTCTGCTAGGTCTTGTATGGAAGGTTTGAGAGAAGCACAGAACCTTTTGTTTTTCTTGTGTTAAGCATTTGGTTTTATGTTGGGTTTTTTATGATCCCCCCCGCCCCCCAAGTGTGCCCTCTGTGGAATCATGGGTAGGTCTTCCTGTCACCAGTTTATCCTCACTCTTGTAAGTACAGTGAATTGTAGCAGTCCATAAGGATACCAGGATCAGTCTGTGTTCCTGCTGTTTACTGCTCCACACTCTATTGTGACATACTTGGGATTTTCTTTGTCCCTAGGCATGTGTTTAGCTTTTCATGACTTGTAATGATTTTGGTGGGAAGGGAAAGGACAGAATCTGTTCTTTTAAGAGGCGGATCCAGCTGGACTTCAAGGAAACTAAGGTTGGTAACAAATGAAACATTAGCTCACGTTAGCCCACATCAGGTGGGTGTTCACCTGCCCATTTATTAGGTGTTTGTCCCCACTGGATGAAGGGCCACCACCCACCGGACACGCAGCTCCTACTCACAGTGGAGTCTTGGGACATGCGGAGCCCACTGTGCAGGCAAATGTGCGCTAATGTGCGCCCAGGTGTCTGCTTCCTGTCAAGCCTTTTAACATTCTGGCGAGTTTGTAAAACCTGGCTGTTTGCCCAGGCCTTTGGGGGTGGGGTGGACTTAGGGTTTTTTAATCTCCCCCTACCCTTATTTATTGTTTTTTGTGCCTAACCCAATTTTAATATTATTAGGATTGTTTTAAAATTTTTATATGATTGTATTTTTGTGTTTTAAAATTGTTAGCCGCCCCGAGCTGTTTTCAGGAGGGGCGGGATAAAAATCGATAAAAATAAATAAAGAAATAAATAATAAAACAAATAAATAAATTAGATTGCATGCAGCCTCACGCACATACAGGTCTTCCAGCACCATAGTCACGGGTGAAGAGCCTAAAGTATTCTGAGGAGCGACAGCTTCCTGCCCCTCTCTCCACTTGTGCTCTTGCTGGCTCCTTAAAAGCCCAATGTGTGTCAGAATTAAGACACATTGTTCCATCTCTTTCCGGCTTGCAACATGTGCCCAGTGTTTGCTCTTTAGAATGCGTTGCCTTCTCCGGAGTAACGTCCACAGTTTATGGTTAGTTAATGTACCTGTGTGCGTGTGCGTGCTACATTTACACAGCTGGATGATGAAGGCTTTTGTTTATTGCGATCTACTTGTGTATGTAGTGTCTTTTTTGTTTTTTTTAAAACTGTGCTCATGGGTGGCCAGGAGAGCGCTGGGGAGCTGCAGAATAATCCCTGGGACACAGGGGAAAGCAGGGGAGGGGGGAAGGAAAGGAACCATGACGGGAAGTGATCACGGGAGGAGAACCATGTGCCCAGGGGATCCCACCACAGCAACTGCCCAGTAGCAAGCTAGACCAGGTGCTCATTCCCACTTCCATTTGAGCAGAAAGGGTAAGCAAGGTGTGCAAAGGCACCATGGTGGGACAGAGGGCTGGGGAGAGGAGGGAGAAAGAAACCCTGATGGGCCCGTGCTGGTGGTAGGGATAGGATCTATGGCGGGCCTGTGGGTGGCTGTTGAGAATGGCAGTATGGCATAGCAATAAACCACTGTTCTTGTTTTATATTTTTTTATTACAGATATTTATATCCCACGTTCTCCTACACACTGGCAGCTCGGGGTGGCAAACAACACAAATAGTCAACAAATATAAAATCCTTTAAAAATACTACAAACATTTAAAATATTAAAATTCCCAAAAACAGAAGGCTAAAAGGCAGAAAAAACCCCTCCCCCCATCCTCCCCACCCCCCTCTTCGAAGACCTGGCGGAACAACCAGATCTTACAATATCTTCAGAAAGAGGGGAGGCCTGGGGACAGACGGGCCTCCATTGGGAGGGAGTTCCACAGCTGAGGCGCGGCCACTGAGAACACCCTCTCTGCCGTCGCCACCCGGGATTGGGTGCCCCCGGTTGACCCCAAGGGCCACGAAATGACCCGGGCCCTGAGGCGGTCTTGCAGATAAGCAGGACCCAAGCTGTTCAGGGCTTTATAGGTCATCACTAACACCTTGAATTGGGCCCAGAAAACAATAGGCAGCCAGTTCAGAGTACGGTGCACAGGTGTAATGTGCTCACGGTGACCCGTCCCCGTTAGGAGACAGGCTGCCGCATTCTGCACCAGCTGCAGCCTCTGGACCGTCCTCAGGGGTAGCCCTGAGTAGTCCAGTCAAGAGGTAATGAA
>QEPC01003194.1:1866876-1886177 GCA_003113815.1 Sphenodon punctatus | reverse complement strand
GAGTGGGGGGCTAGTGGGTTAGAGCAGGGGGATGCTTCAGGCAACCCAGGAGTCCTGGCTCCCACCTGTATGGGTGAGTGGGAGCCAAGACTCCTGGGTTCCCTGGGAGAGCAGGGGGGGCTGGGAGCCAGGGCTCCTGGGCTCTCGGGGAGGGGAGTGGGGACTAGTGGGTTAGTACAGGGGTGCTGGGAGCCAGGGCTCCTGGGTTCTTGGGAAGGGGAGTGGGGGCTAGTGGGTTAGTGCAGGGGGGACTGTGTGTGGCAAAATGGAGGTTTGGCAATCCTGAGAGAGAGGTCACTGCAAGTCATGCGATTTTAGTTGTGTTCAAAATTCTGGAAATGGGATGTGTGTGGTAAAATTGGATTCAGGCTGTGACTGGGGTGCTTTACAAGGGTGGATCCCTGTGTTTTGGGTTTACAAATTTATTTATTTTAAGCTTGATGTGCATGTAGACTGTGTTTTCTTCCATCCAATGTTAACCCTGGGAGCTCCTTGCTGCTGGGTTATGCCATGCCACTGGTCTACTGTCCCCCGGCTCCGCCTACCGTCCCCCTGGCTCTGCCCCTAGGCCCACCGGCTTTACTGCCCCAGTGCCACTCCAACATCAAAACCCACCAGCCGCCCCTGATTTCTATTAGACCAATTAATTGGTGAGATTATGCAAGCTTTTGGCTATGCAGGGCATTTAATTAGCCCTGGGCCCTCTGTGGCACAAAGGCTTGCAATAATCTCACTAACTACAGTTGGTTCAATGGATATCTAAGATACTTTGTGTCTGTCACATACTTTCTAGGCATTTTAATCTAGTGTCAGTTTGCACGTTACTCCTGGCTTGTGTCCTGAGTTTATAGTTCACAAGATCTGTTTTCGTAGCCTTATACCTGAATGTGACATGTGCTTGGCATTAGTCTGGTTTTTTTTTTTTTTTTTTAAAAAGTAATTTATTTTTTTGTATGGGCGATGTGATCCTCACGATGTTGAGTTTATTGTAAACCCTGTTAGGTAGTTATCATGCCTCAGTAGGGATGACTTTCTGGCATCTGGAATGATAGCTAATTTAAACAAAGTTTAGTGCAAGCTGAACAAAGTTCCCTGATTTACATATTTGTGGGGGAAAGGTCCTGTCAGTCAAGTAATAGTCGTTGCAGTTTGTCTTGTTTGTTGGCATGTCTTACCAATTATTTCACTGTATATTTCATATTCCATGAATGATTGACTTTGAAGTGTAAATATATTATGAAAAGTGAGGATTAGGATGATTGAGTGTAATATAATTCCACTGTTCATATTGTTGAGAAAACTGACAATACTACGTTTTGTATGAAATACACCATAGTGTGATCATAGACTTGACACCATTTGCATTGCCAAACAGAATTCAGTTGGCCTAGGTAAGCTCAAATGTTTAAAAAGATAGAAGTTATACTAAGCTAATTGCACTGCGTATAGCTCTTGTAGTTAAGACTGGTTTCTTTTTTCTTGCATTTTCCTTTTCTATGGCTGACTTTCCTGCCCGTTCGGATCGCGCTCTAAATTTTTTCCTTGTATGTAGCTGACGCAGTCGTGGTCAGTATGCATTTCTGATTTCCTCTGGTTCTTACTATGGTTCAGAGGAGCTGACGCAACCGATTGTGTTAAAATACATCTAAGCCCTAAAACCATAAACTCTATATAAACTTAATGGAAAAACACCATCACTTTAGGGGATGAATAAAGACCTTGTAGGTAGGAACCAAATTTGGTACAACTTAGTAGGATGTTTTTACCCCCCTTTTAATGTAATATTTACTGGTGTTAACTTCATAGGCTATTGGCTTTTAAAACTTTAATGTCTGTGGTTTTGGGACTTGAATCTGTGATTGTTCACTTTCCCAAACTATGTTGGATTTGGGAAGGAAACGGTGTAACTTTCACTTAAAAATCTGTTTTAGTTTAAAGTCTTCTCATCATCTCTTAGCATAGGGCATTCATATGCACATAGCTTGCATTGGTTTAATTAAACAGACTATGTTAAACTTGCACCAACTGAACTAAAGACAGCCTTCATATCTCACTTTTGGATCACTTGTTTTTAATAAGTTGACTAACATTTTCAAAATGTAATGTAAGTTATTTGCTAGCAACTATGCTGTTCGGTCTGTCAGAGTGTAGTAGATTAAGAGCAGGAGACCAAGTAAGAAGTGGACAGAGGATGTAAAATTGGGTAAAAGGGGCCTAATGATGCTGTATGGTCAAGCGCAGGACAGCAAAATGGAAAGCTGTGCACATGCAACCGTCCCCTACTGTCATTAGGCTATGAAACAAAGGAAGGAATGCAAATTATATAAAGCTACACAGTGAGCAGCCTCAATCCTTGTCCTTGAAGGGATTCACATAAAAGTATCTGTCTAGGTATGTCATTTAAATGCCTTTCCAAATAAAGAGGAAACCCCCCACCTTCTGCATTTACATTATCTAAATGACAAGGACGAACCTTTAGCCACATGAAAAGCTAGTTTTCCATCACTCTGACTTGCTTCTCCGGACTGCTTTTTGTACTGGTGGAATATGGTAATTAGTAATCCACCTGGCCCAGAACAAAAAGAAACCTTGATGAAAACTGTGGCCTTCAGGTTAATTACTACAACTTTCATTTTCATCAAATGGAATGAGTCTTAGTGCTAAATTGTTTAAATCCAGATGTTCACTGAAATATCTTTAGACTCAACTTTTTTCACAGTGAATTCTTGTGTAAAGAATTGCAGTGGGTTGCAATAATCAGTGTGTCCAACTTGCATACCCTAAATTATAACATTCTTATCTGAATAGCTAATAAGAGAATGTTATGGTTGTCTTGTATGCATATTTGGGGAGGGGGTGTGTCTCCTAGTCATAGTAAAGCACATTTTAATGATATTATAGGAACAGAAGCGTTATGGATGCTCGTGGGAATGTTAGCGAGGGATTAACAAAAGCCTTGTAGTCATGGAGTTAAGCTGGGCTTGTATGTTCGCTGCCAGTGACATCTTGATTTATGCGTATGGGGAATGCAATGTTTTTGTTAAACAGTGGCAATAGGAAATAAGTCAGCCTATTTTGATCCTATATTTCCTGCAAGTGATTGGTTTTTTTTCTTTTTCCCTTGACAACAGCTTTATTCTTGGGTTAGAATTGTCGCCTTCTCCACCCCTCCTAAATTGCTCACTTTTTTGTGTTGCCAAATATGTAAATGGGCTTGAACCTGTTCTTCCCTCAACCACCCATTTTCTTCCTTGCAGAAAAGTAATGCTGTGTACTTCCTACATGTGTTCTGCTTGCTTATGTTTCTCTGATTAATCTGTTCATAATTTGGCTGGAGGATATTTGATTTAAGAATATAAGTAGTGCCATACTGAGTCAGACCAATGGTCCATCAAGCCCAGCATCCTGTCCTCCGACAGTGGCCAATCTCGATCACATGGGAGAAGAACCAACAGTCACCATGGGCAATCCGTTCCCTGTTGTTCACTCCCAGCTCCCGACAGTAAGAAGTTCATCTTGTAAGCTGCTTGGCTAATAGCCATTAATGGACCTACTCTCCAAGAACTTATCCAGATCTTTTTTAAACCCAGCTATACTACTGGCCTTGACAACATCCTCTGGCAACAAATTCTGTAAGTTAATTATGCGTTGAGTGAAAAAGTACTTCCTTTTATTTGTTTTAAATCTGCCAGCAGCTAGTTTCATGGTGTGTCCCCTAGTTCTAGTACTACTTCAGAGGGTAAATAACCGTTCCCTAACTACTCGTTCCACACCACTCAAGATTTTATAAACCTCGATCATGTCCCCTCTGTCTTCTCTTCTCTAAGCCATAGAGACCTAGCTTGTCAAGCCTCTCTTTGTACAGAAACTGTTCCTTACCCTTTATCATTTTCGTTGCCCTTCTCTGTACCTTTTCTAGTTCAGCTATGTCTTTTTTGAGATAGTGCGACCAGAACTGTACATGATATTCGAGGTGTGGTCGCACCACTGACTTGTATAGAGGCATTATGACATCCTCAGTTTTATTCTCTATCCCTCTGCGAATAACCCCTAACATTGTTTGCTTTTTTGACTGCTGCTGCGCACTGGCCTGAGGATTTCAGTGTATTGTCCACAATCACTCCCACATCCTTTTCCTGAGTGGTAACTCCTAGCTTAGTACCCAGCATTGTGTACTCGTAATTTGGGTTATTTTTCTCTATGTGCATCACTTTGCACTTGTCCACAATAAATCTCATCTGCCATTTAGATGCCCCAGGCACCCAGTCTTTTAAGATCCTTTTTCAGTTCTTCACAGTCTGCTCGTGTTTTAACTACCTTGAATAACCTGGTGTCATCTGCAGATCTGATCACCTCACTCTTAATGCCCTTTTCCAAATCATTAATGAATACATTAAATAGCACCCCGTTTGTGTCTAGTGACATAAATACCCCACGCCAATGGAGTAAACTTGACAGTATTTTTGTATTTTTAAGAATACTAAGTTACAATATTCTTATTTGTACTGACTGCTCACTTATGGGGAAAAGAAATCTCTTTTGGACACATTGAAAGGGTCAGATCCTAACCCAAGAGAGGAAGAAAGGGCTTTATTTAACTATGAGTAAGGTGTAAGCTATAGAAATGTAATTACTGGATCCAATTCTGTGTTGCAGATCATGGTAGACACAGTACTGAGTGGTANGTAGTTGCCATTCCTACTCTATGCCACAGAATAGATCTATCCACTCTCTTGGAGTGCTGCATACCCTCATCCCTGTCTTCCCCTGAGCTCACTTATTCAAGTGCTTGAGGATAGGAACTAGATCCATGGGCCAGATTCAGGAACTGAAAATGGGCCAAATTAAAAACTGGCAGCTGGATTTACCCTATGAGCTGCAGGTTTCCCATTCGTGTTTTAAGCCTTGAAGGGAGTGGTTGTGGCAGAGTTGTAGGTTTTTTCCGCTTGCTTGCCAACTGAATAAGACCAGACTTCTTTTGCCAGGCTCCCCACAGTGGACCAGGTTTTATGTCCCTTCTTGGCAAAAATGTTTGATGGGTATATTAATGATCTGTGGTGCTTGCTTGCTTATTCAATGTAATATTTTTAGACATACAAAACAATATAAAAAACTTATGGATAAAATTACATTGTTTACCTGTCTCAAAGCTAACCAGAACTTTTTTGGTAATAAAGTGGTATTGTGATTTTTATATAAAGTGTTCGCTATGGAAACAACTGTGCAGTCCTGATCTCTTTCCTCCATGTCGGTTGCCTTTGGTATTAAATTACTAATACAAGATGCTGATTAAAGTGTTGCCATTAATTAAAAGTGTTGTTTCACCTTCATGCTGTGTACTTCTCTCTCCCCTAGACCACTGGTCCACTTTTTCTGAGGTTCCAGTACAAACTTAAATATATGTCGGTAATTTTCTCCTT
Organism: Sphenodon punctatus; assembly: GCA_003113815.1. Classification (NCBI taxonomy): domain Eukaryota; kingdom Metazoa; phylum Chordata; class Lepidosauria; order Sphenodontia; family Sphenodontidae; genus Sphenodon; species Sphenodon punctatus. The sequence continues at coordinate 1,880,757 of QEPC01003194.1, read as the reverse complement.
CTGTACTCAAATACTACAAACATAGCGTCCTTAAAATAATGCATATAGGCTTTTATCACAAGTAAGTGAGTCAACGAGCTCAGACCCTGAGTATTCTGAAAGTTGTAAGAATGACTTGGGTTATTGATTCATTCAATCTAATGAAAGTGTTTGGACTAAGGTGTTTCGACTTGCACTATATATGTTAGTGTTACAGTTTGCTAACATAGACCATTTTTGCGTGTTACCTGGAAGGTGAGGAACTAATGGAAGGCAATCCCGGCTCTATTCTCATGGGAATGGAATGCAGTACTATCCCACGAGAATACTTGCGCATAACCAGGTCCCCCAGTATAGCTTTTACAATGGCTGGAGTTCTTGCAGAATAAAAGCAGAGTAGCGCATTGTTCCGTGCGCTAATTCTTGTGAGAGCTTTTGACCTTGCGGATAATGTCATAGCTAAAATTGTTTTCAGAATATACTAGTATATTGTTAGATGCTATGAAATATTTTTTTATTTAAATCAAAATTGCGTACGTGATTTTAATTGTTGCAAATCAGTTATAAAAAACTTGGTTTAAACTGCTTCTCATTGAAGCTCAGTATTATTGTTCATTCTTAAAATCGTTCTTATTGGGAGAGCCAAATCACTTGCTCATTCTGTTAGCCATGTTACAAACATTCCCTGAATCTCAGGGAATGAAATACAAATGTTCCATGAGCCTCAAGGAAGGGTGGCATATAAATTGAAATAAATAAATAAATAAATAAATATGCTATACAAGCAAGCTTAATAAAGTTGGTTTATAATACATAGCTTTAGGATCTTCAGTGTTGTTGCAGTTAAAAGTAAGGCATATTTGAATGTATACAGTCATCAAGATATGTATTGGAATTAACTGCTATTAAAGTTAAGTTTGAAACTAACCATAGCTTCATCACATTCCAGTAACAAAGGAAATGTTGAGCTGCTGTCCAGTGCTACCTGTCTAACATTGATCTCTCATTTCTGCAGCATACTACTCGGTGCATAAAAGTTGCTTATCCACAACAGTTTCCCAAATACGTAGTCTACTGACTTTGACTTCTTTATCTTCGTTTATTCATTCAAGCATGAATACATGTGTAAGTAAAGGCAGTCAGACCATCGCCTGAATAGTAAATAAGAATGATTAGCTCAGTTATACAGAATGTGTATAATTATTGATAAATTTGTTTTCCTGAATTTCTCAGCTCATTAAAAATGGCAGAAAGTGAAAGCAACACTAACAGCAGTTGTCATGTCCGGCGTATACATTTTACCTTCTAGTATTGACATAGGAGCATACATACTAAAAGGAATGTTTTATAGATGCGCTGTTGGAATAGACAGCCACTATTCCACTCCCCTCAGGGGAGCACCCTTCTCTGCGCCCCCCCCCCCCCGCTCAACAGAGGCAGACTTGTCCCTACTTCCTTTCTTCACATAGACCCTCCATTAGAACACAACCCCCCTCAAATAGGCATACAGACATGGACACCTCCACCCCATCCCCAGTCTTAGAACATAAAAGAGAGAGCACTTGCAACTGTCTGCTACCTTAGAGGGGGTGGAGTACAGACAGTGTACTGCAGGACTGCGTGCCACATGGGAATGGTGACTGCTTGGTTTACTATTAAGTTGAGTGAAGAACAGGAGCTGCCCCATTTACAACTTAGTCAGAAGGACAGGTTGGGAGAAGGCAGTTATCATGCACTCACATAACTGCATCTGTTACTGTGCAAAATAGTGGTTAACTCAAATCAACTAATCTATCCCTGAAATTTTGATTTGATTGCAGTAAAGGCTTTATTGCTACCTGGATACAGTTTTTGTGGTGGTTATGCTTGTGGTTTTGTTTGTTTTGGCTTAAAAATATACTTGATCCTGAGATTTGTGTTATAAAAATATATAGTGAGATGTTTGCATACACAAGTTACACGGTGAATTACAGCTTGTCTCAATGAAGAAAAAAATCCTCAGTACCTTTTATATGGTTCAGCATTTATTCTTTCCCTGCTTCTGGCAAACTTATCAGACTTCACTATGGTCTCACTATTGCACGAGCATAACGCAGCATGTGCAAGTTGTAATAGTAAAACCGTAAAACGCATTACATCTAATATTATATTTATCAGATTTTTATGCACAACAGAATGCTAATACACTGACTTTTGAAAGCTATACAAACATCACTGATGCTTGCTTTTATAAAGAGCTATAACTATATTTACACGCCCCTCCATGAATTCAAGGTCCCAGTAAAACACAAAATTACCATTTAAAAAATAAAATGAATTAAGGGGTCCCCTTCAACAATAAGCAAAAGGGCTGAAAAAAGATAATGCTGGTTTTAAAAATGCATTAAAAATAACTTCCATTATTATTTATTAAGCATTTATATAGCATCAGAAATGTGCCTGGCACTTTACAATTGTAAGAAACAGACGTGGTCCCTGCCTCAGAGGGCTTACAATCTAAGAGAGACAAGTAAGGGGGGGGATACAAAGAAACTGAGGAAGAGACCGGGATACATACATGAACTCGTGAGGTCTTGGGTGCACATGCTTGGTTTAGTTACAATGGTGTACTTACTCATTTAATGTTACACAAGATACTGTGATTCAGGATTAGTCACCGGGGAACGAGCAACCAGGGAAAACATGATGGAACAGGAGGTGGGTTTTGAGGAGGGATTTGAAGACTTGGAGGGAGGAAGCTGAGCTAATATGTTCAGGGAAGGAGTTCCTGGCATGGGGAGCTGCCAGGGAAAAGGGGCATATGTGTTTTGAGGAGCAGGGGAGCTGGAAGCATGCGAGGGGGGTGTCCGGGAGCTCCACTCCTCCCTTGGCCAGGAGTGTAGCAGGAAATGAGTGCTCTGAGATGAATACTCCATTTAAACATGGAGATAGGACACGAAACAGATGCTTGCGAGGAGAAGCACGAGTTTCATACTGCAGGCCAAGTATAGGGGAAAAAATCCTATCCGTTATCAGGTTCTTGTAATGGTGCCCATGCTAAACGATGGATGTTGTACAAACAACCATGTGAGTTCTCGCACAAATGGGCCTTGACTAGAGCCAGGATTAGCATCCTTAAATCTTGTGTCTGCCATACCAGCTTTCTGCCAATTCACTTTAAAAGGAAATAACAAATAATGTACAGGCTAGCTGACTGCAGCAGAACACTATCTGAAAGCCTTTGCCATCAGCAGCACACATTTCAGACCTATTTTATTTTGAGATGCAGGGTCTCATTGTATCCCCCCCACTTTGAGATTGCCATTTGCTAGGAGAATCCTTTCCAGTATTTTGACTACTGTTGCTCTCGTGGTTATAAGACCTGACTATTGGCGAAAATTTCTGCAAAAGTGACCTATTTTAATATTTTTGTCTGTTTTGACAATTGTCTTTGTACTACAATTAACCTTATAATATCCTTTTCCAGTATATGCTGTTAACTTAAACATTTTTGTGCTATTGTGTTTCCCAGCGACGTTTTGTACTCCTTTCTTTTTGTCTCGCGCTAAAGAATTTAAGACAACCTTTTCTACAACGCAAACTTTTCTACAACACAAACCCTAGGGCGTATCCGTGTTTAAAAAGGTTCACTCATCCTTAAGGACAGTGTTCCTTGATACGATACAACTCTTCTTTGAGGGACCCCCATCACAGCGATGCAGCTGCTTATTCTGCTGTAAAGATTGCTGCGTTCTCATTTTAAGGGAAGAAATGTGAACGAGAGGCTGACGGTCCTATAAAAAAAGTAGGTTAGGCTTGAAGATTCCCCCAACCTTAATGCCATAAGACAATTTCACAATGTTTGTTAGCTTGTTCCATGAATAAGAACTAGCCTGCTAGCTTTCAGTGAGAGCAGATAGATATCCTTCCTGCTAAAAATTTGTTGACTTTGTTTTTAATCACCAGTGAAGTTTGTATGTTTAATGCAAGCCCTGGCATGATATCTGGAAATGTACAGGACCAATCTCTGTTTTAGCCTTTCTAAACCGATTAGCATTTTTGGACAGAAACACCGATTTGCATGGCATTTCAATCTCTCCTCAACTAAAATTAGATTGCCACTCTGTTTTAATGTTACAAATTGTTCTGTTATAACAAAATGAGCAAATCTCGGAGGCCCATGTTCTGCTGTATATTGAAGCCTTGCTTGCAATTTTCTTTCAAATTGCTGCTGTTCATTTTGGTAATAAGTTGTGTGGGTCTGTTAACAAACTGGAGAAGAGTGGTCTATATTAGGACAGAAGTGGATCCCCCTCTGCACCCATCTATTGGTTCAGGTGAAAGAATCCAGACCCAGGTTTAGCAAGTAGGCAGATGTGATCCAGGAGCAGGCCTGACTTTTAAAGTGCTTCTTGTCTGTTGATGATTTTATATGTGCAGCGAAATCTCATTAAATGAATATCTGATTATAGAAGAATAATGGTAAATAACCACCCTCTAGGCCCCACCTCTCTCTCAACAGTGCACCAGATGGTAAAAGTGTAATGGTCACATGGTTTGGGGAAGTGGTACATAAGGATATGCTGTGTTTAGCATCCACTGCCTTATGTTCCCTTAGGTCTTGCTAGGTGGATGTCTGAGGTTTAAACCATAATACACACAACTCCTCCCCTTAATGTAAAATAATGTGAAGGTTTTCATTTAAATGCAGAGAAACAAGACCCTTCTTACGTAGGGCTCTCCTACTCCATGAATACGCAGAAATCTGTGTGTTTGAGTGGGAGAGTCCCGAGAGAAGGAAGTGATGCACGCAGTGAGTGGGTGTGCGTGCGCGCTGCTGCCTAACAAGCATCCCCCATTCATCTCCACGCACAGAGCAACCGGGGAAAAATGGCGGTTGCTGCGTGCATGGGGATGAGTGGGGGTGTGTGGAGATAGGTGTGCACCTGTATGCACGTCCTGCCCACTCACCACGCAACAGCAGCATGCCCACAAACCTCCCCACTCTGCAGGGATGGTTTTTTTGTTTTGTTTTTTGTTTTGTTTAAAAAGGCCAAACAGTTTACTCCTGTGTTCCAGGAGCGTCATGTGTGCAGTATTAAAGAACCATTCACCAAGTACACCTGCAGTTGCTGGATACATCTGGACGTGTTTAACCTGGATTCCTAATTTCCATACAGAACACTTCTTGCCACTTAAAAATGTTATAGCTTCGGTTGGCTTATCTTATTGTTCTGTGTCACCAGGAAGCAGCAATGCATCAATACGCTTATTTACAGGGCTAAGAGTACTGTAGTTGTTTTGAGCTCTCTAGTGTATTGTGAAATGCAGTAGTGTAGGCTTATTGGGAGCAGCTGTTTTTGTTCTGTGCACATTTCCATCTGGGGGGAGGAGGCTGGTGTCTTTAGGGCAGATTAAACCAGGCAGTTGATGGCTTTCCTTGGGAAGCCTCCAAAGTTTTAACAGAGCTAGACCGGTAGTGATGTGAAGTGTGAAGGAAGGAAGAAGAGAATTGGGACATCCTACCAGTCTTTTAAACTGTGGTGAAAAATCGCTTTATAGTCAGGCACCTGTGTTCACTGAGACAAAAAATCTTAAATTCTGCAACCAGTGAAGCCAAATTCTGCAAATTCACTGTGAGAATCAATATTTGCATAATTAATATGATTTGCATCATTATGCAACAATATATACATACAAATTTGCTTACCAGTATGCTTTTCCAACAGGTTTGACATAAAATCACAACTTTGTTAATCAAACACCACTCAACTCCTCTGGAATTTCAGCACCCCAGAACTCCCACCTCATGTTAAAGCCCCAGGACCCCCCCCCAGTTCATCTCCCTAGGGCTTATTCACCCTCTGGTCTCTGACAGATGACAGCTGCAGCAGCAGTTTTAGTTTGGGGTCAGGTGACAAGTTTATGCCTCCACCAGGATTTAAAGGTCCTGCAGATGGCTGCCGCTGCAGTTTCACTCCAATTTCAGCATGGCACTGCGAGGATTGACCGATACTGCAAATGCAGCAACGTAGTCAACATAGGTCCCTGTTTATAGCATAGGTATCTGCATATGACTTTTTAAAATACCCTTGCTTAGTGAAATGTCTCACTTGCCTTCTTCAACTCAGCTCTGTCTGGGCTTTTATAGAGGTGAGATGGACACACACAAGGCCTTGGTGAGGGTTCAGAGCAGCTGTGTCCTTGTACAGGAGAGAGAGAGAGAGAGAGAGAGGATGTCTGGTTTATTGGATTACCTCTTGTCAGATCATGGCAATGCATGCTTCCTAAATCCCTCTACGTAGGGAGGGAGTGGCATTTAATAAGGGACAGCTTATTTTATGCAAACTGATTTAGGCAACAGCACTTTATTGCTCTGTTTCTGCTGGGAAATATTGGAACTTTTAGTGGCAAAGGGTATCTTACTTTTCCAAATGTTAGTGCGTTACATCCTTTTTGCAAGAAAAAAAAGAGCCTACAACAATTAGCTCCAATTTTTCAGCCATTGATTTTTTAAAAAAGAAGTGATAAGGCAGATGTCATGTTGTTGTTATGCCCTGCCATTCTCTCTAATCTTCCAACATAACTTGGCAAATAAGTTTTTGAATTGTACTTATTTTTCCTTCTGAACTAGGTATTGCTCAAGAAAATTGAGAACAGAAGTTAGTGCTGTTTTTCTGTTTGACTTAGTATATACTGTTTCATTGTAGTTTATGGAACTTGATATTTGGGGGGAGCTATGTTTGGGGGGCATGTGAGACTTTCAGGTCTATCATTGCCTATTGTAGAAAAACATTACTTTCAGGAGCTCCCTACTACACAGCATCTGGAGTTGTCATGATGTCGGAGTGAAGGACCTATTTTAAAATTTCACTCTTGACTCTTGTTTCCTGGACCTGAAACTGTGGCAGAAGCCTCTCACAGTCTTGAGTATGGATATGGATGTGTTTAAGAATGGTGGATGTGTGTTTGTGGCTGTGAGTGAAGAATATCAAGAAGTGACTTAAGGTCCCAACAAAGATGCAAAGAGGATGGCTAAGTGTTGCATAGGAGACCTAAAACCATTTAACCCATGTACTAGGAGTGCTAGAAGAGCTGATGTATATTGCATACAGCTGTGTGCAAACAATCACATTGCACTTCGCATCCAGCTCTTTGTGAGAGATGCAAAATGGAGGGGAGTTGGAAGTCAGTGAAATAGCTCTAGAAAGGACTGGCTTGTAGTAAGTACGTGGAATACTTTGGAGAATTCTTCAATGAAAGAAAAAAAAAAAAAGCTCTTTATAAAGTAATTATGGATGAAAAGGCAGATCTGCTAGGGTCTGAGTTCTTTGCAGTGATATACCATTGGCAGTCACACTTGTTGCTTGAAAGTGAGGCTCACAGACTCCTGCAACTCTAATTGCAAACGTTGTTTTTCTTCTTCCCTTTCCCCCACCACTTTCCATCCCAATGTAATTGGGAACATTTCACAATGGTAATCAACTTGGCAAGAGAAAGGCCCTCTGCTAGCTGCCAGAGTAAAGCAAACAAACAAATAAGGAAAACAAAAGAATCTCCCTGCATGCCCTCCCCCCCCCCTTTGCAGTGGGTGACTGGCACCACAGGGCCATGCTGCAGGAAGGATAGAATGTCCTGTCTGGCATTCTACACAGATGGCCTGGAATTGGTCCACAGTGAGCAAGGGAGAAAATGCAGCTCGTTGTCAGTCCTGCTGTTTGTGATTAACCAGAGGAAAGGCAACTTTAAAAGTGGTAATTTTGAAATCTGAAGCACTGGCTTAATTAACGTTGAATTCTAGTGCATCACTGATCTCGTCCTCTCATCATTTACAGGAGGACCTGAATTGTGGAACCAAATTTAATGGTGGTGATTTACATTGAGAAAAGTCTCCTCTCCTCCTTCCCACCACAAAGAATGTCTCAATACAGTACCTGAGCAGAAGGACACCTTAGCCAGAAACTCACAGGATAACCTTGGGCCTCCCACAATATTCTCTCAGCCTAAACTACCTCACAGGGTTGTTGTGAGGATTAAAAGTTGTGTTTATATGTAAAGCGCTCCGATGCAAATTTTCTGGAAAATGTTCCAGTGTCCTAAATCAATTGGGATTTGATTTAGCATGTTTTATTTTACTTGTAGTTAGTAAATGAAACTAAAGAAGTACACTGTTAATTTTATGTGCTGGATAAATATCTCAAAGGTTTTTACAATAGCCAAAAGTAGCTGAACTGAAATTAGGAAAAACATTCAATAAAGTAAACTTAATGTGGTTTAAATGTTCAAACAAATTCAAAGCTTTTCTTGGAAATTATTTTTATTGGAATTATGTGTTGGTATCCATTCATTATGTCACTAATTAATTTTATGAAACAATGCATTTTTAGAACCAGAACATTTCCTGGAAAAATGTAGTGGAAAATTTTCGGCCCCACATCACTGCTGAAACCTAGTAAAACATACTTTATGGTGCTTTGAAAGCATAGAGGTCTCACTGAGTTTGCTTAAAAACAAACTGCCCATGGTAAGTGTGAATTATTACAAGAAGCCTTCTGTGATAAGAACCATGGTAGCAAATTTTGTCTGTAGTGATAATCTCCACAGATTCTATAGTAATCTGTAGCCCCATAGATACCATCAGAAGGGAAAGTTTGTCCTTTCCTGTAACTTTTCCATTGCTTAAAGAGACACCGTTGAGGAAGTTGAACACCCTACTTCTAATTGAAAATAAAAGACTACTTTATATCCCTCCAATAGACAAAGGGCTGTGTTTAGTGTCACGTATTCTTTTAGTACTTGGAGAAAGAGGAAACTAAAATTGGAGTGAAACAGATTATGAAAAGACTTACATAGGCAGTGAAACTTTCAAAGGTTAGGCAGTCGCTTTGTGGCCTGCTACCATGATAAACTGAGAGACTTTTAATGTTGGAATTTGACCCATTGAGCCACTGGGGATAAAAGCTTCAACTGAGGGGTATGTTTTTTGATCGCTCAAAGAGAAGTCAAAACCTGAATGCAGATGTAACCTTTATTTGCATTGTTTCCTTATGATAAATTAGAGCAATCCCTTGTCAATGGAATGCTGCTCTTTTGTGTGTAATTAATTACATTTTTTCCTTAACTGTCCTAAACTTTGTCATCTTTCTATTCTGTCAGGTGAATGAATTACTTGTAGCCTATTGCTATGAATAGCTTAGTCTTCCATTGGTTTGTCATAACTGTTGCTGATTGCAATTTCAGGTTCCCTGAAGGTTGAGTAAATGTGTGATGGGAAGCATCAGTTGTTCCCTTTGGATTAACAGTTCAAACAATCCAGGTGAAATATCTGTAACTATTAAGGAAAGTAAATAGGCCATTTGTTATTTTTCTGCTACCATCCTTATCGGTAGGATCCTTCTTGATAATTCTGGTGTTTTAAACTGTTTAATTTTAAAATCAAGCTGTGTACAGCATTGGACTCTTGCTCAGTCTAGACCATAGAATTCTTTACCCATGTAATCTGTAATTAAAATGGTTACATTCTTGGTTACTTAAAACAAAACTAAGAAAAGGGATAAGTAGGAAAGAATGAAACCCAATTCTGCTATCTAATTTTTAGTTAACAGTTGGATCTAGTTGTCGTTGTTGCTGTGAATAAAGTTTTTAAAAAAGAAGAAAAAAGGTCCCAGATCTAATGGCAGGTTCTTTCTCTTCGTTTCAGACTTGTTAAATAAGATGGTGATGCATATGTCCTGTGCCCCCCCCCCCCCATGTGCTCTGCCTGCATTTTAAAAATGCTCTAGGAATGATACATTGGTACAAGCCTCCTAATACCTGGGTGCTGACTTAAAGTACTCAGCGTTGCATTGTTTTCATGGTCTGATGTAATGGAATCAGGTGAATGGCTTGAACCTCTGCTTGCAGATGTCTAGTTCTAGACACACCGGTATAAATGGTCCATTTAAACTTTGATCCCATTACCGATTATTATTATTTATTTATTTTAAGAGAACACAAGCTTCGTCATTCCTCATGGCAGGATTTGATGGCATGGTTGTAGTTAAAACATTATTGTGTGTGCAGGTTAATTTTTTTTTATTTTTTTTTTAAACTAGCCTCATTCTAACTTCCACCATACTAAAATGCAAAAGCTGCAGACCAGCTTTAAACTGTGTGTGCGCTCTAAAATTTTTAGTTGCAGTGTAGCCAAGGAAGTTGAAAAGTGCTTATTGCTATGCTAGTTCCTCTCAAGTATTGCAGCAGTATTGTAAAGGTTTACTTTACTTTGTATAGGGAAGACTGGCACTTTTAGATCTTTGCTACCTACATAGTGTGAGATGTGCTCTGACTAGCAGTGTAGATGTGCACAATCAGCTACTCCTGGTTCCAGAAAGCTTTGGCACATAATGTATCTGCACCCACCCACCCCCACCCCCAAAACACCTCTACCTTGCAAAACTGTACTGTGACTTAATTTCCTGCCACAAGCAGGAACTGCAGATCCTCTGAAGAGGGGAAGTGGCAGGATTGGTGGCACGCACTTCCCCCATCAGAGGAATGCAGATGTGGAGAAATCATGCTATAGGTGAAAATGAAGCTGTACTGGACACTTGCATGTGTTAAGTTTGCCAAGAACCCTGCAGTGTCTGAAGCTTGTTTTGCTCAGGGTTTTTGGACACAAGTGATTGAACTGACTCCTCTTTAAGGATTACAGGGTAGAAATATGAAAATGGTGCTTGCATATCTATCTATTCCCCCCCTCCCCCACTTGACAGTTTCTTTGAAGGCCCCAATTTAACAAAGCAACTGAGAACCTATCTAAGCATGTCTAAATTCCATTGACCTCAAGGAGACAAGCATGTGTTTAAGTATTTTGCTCTGGGGTCCAAATCATTTTTTGAAAGGGGGTATAATTTGACAGTCTCTGGTGATGTCGGAGTTGGTGTTCCAAATCAGTCATGAAATTTCAAGTGCTAGAATCTGTCTCAAAGTTGCCTGTGAATGAGTACATAAGCGCTTATCAAATTACAGCCAGCTTGTATCCTTCCCTTTAACGCATGAACGATTTGTTGCTTATAAAATTGGCACCATTTATCCTATTTGTCTGAAATCTGTTCCTCTCATTCCAAGTGACCTCCCATGCCAGCACCGCTCCCCACCCACAATTTAAGCCCCCTGCTTGTTCCCAATACCTCGCCCAGTCACAGCACCCTAACCAGGACGTGCAGTGGGGAAGGGTCAGGCAGGAAAGAGTAGCAGAAGACGCTTGAACTGTGTATGTGTAACTTTTGATTGTTAAAAGAGGACAAAACAAAAAACATTAGTGGTTTAAAAATTAGAGTTAAAATCGGTTTTTCTGCCTGTTTCAAACACTTTTTGTATTTGCTTGAAAGTGTACGCTAAGAATTTTTTGTGAGGTGTAATGGTGTTAGAATAAATTAAACACTTCCAGTGCATGTCTTCCAGTCCATATCTCTCTTTATTTTTCAAAATCTGTCTGGTAATGTTAAAGTTATAAGACTTTGAATTTCCCATATTAGTCAATGGAGTGTTGTTAATGTCACGCATATGCAGTTCAAGTGTCTTCCGCTACTCTGCCCTGTCTGACCCTTCCCCACTGCACGTCCTGGTAAAGTTGTTGGGACTGGGTGGGGAGAGGTACTGGGAATGAACAGGGTTTTTAAATTGTGGGTGGGTAGGGGTGCTAAATTGCATGAGGGGGTGTGTGTGTGTGCGCTGGGGAGCTGGCGTGAGGGGGTCACTTAGTGTGAGGGGAGCTGGTTCAGGGTTCACTTGGACTGAGGGGAGCTGGCATAGAGGGCTGGGGACGTAGCATGGGTGAGTCACCAGAGATTTGACTCTAAGTCGACTGATTTTAGGACTTTTGGAAACTATAGAATTGTGATTGCATTTCAGTAGGATTGAGGGATTCCAGTATATGTAGCCACCCCCACCCCAGAGGGAGCTGCATTTTAGGCCATGGTGAAGGATTTCAGTGTATATGACCACCTCCACCCCAGAGGCAGCTGCATTTCAGTATACGGCAAGGTTTTGAAATTCTGAACTATCACTGTTAGGGTGGTGGCCATAGTAGTGTGCAAGCAGGGGGGATTTAGTGCATTGCACTTTTTAAAAAGGAGGAAATTGTATACTCAGAAGATCTATGGTTTAAGAGAAGTGAAGGCCCTTACAAATTCAGTCCTACTCCAAAAAGCATGGAAAGTGTAAGTTAAGGCTCTTGCCTTAACTTCCATGCCATGTAAGCAGTAAAGTTGTTGTTGTACAGTCTTGCGTATTGTGCTCGCTTACAACTTCGGCCCCATGCATCTACAGCTTGCTTCCCCTTCACCCTCTCCTTTCCCTATATAATTTCATTTGGGTTGCAGAGAATGGGACTGCTGAATCCTGACTCCAAATCCTACCTGCCCTGCCAGAGAACTGAGGAGTCCTGGCTTCCAGCTCCCACACCCCCACTCTGATCCATTAGGCCCCAAGCTACTAGCCCCACTCCCCTCACAGAGAACCCAAGAGTCTTGGGAAATACAATTGTAGCTTTACTCAAATATTCACAATGGACTGGGGGGGTCCAACCACAATGAGCAGTGACTGTGTAAGTTCACCAGCTGAGCGGGATCGATGATCACCTTTTAAGTTAAACCCACTTCAATATATACTTCTCAATTACTTAGCAAGGCATCTGCTCAGTAAAACAGTATAACTTTATTAAGGTAGAATAGAAAAACACAAGTCCTGGTCTTGGCAGGTAACACACTACCTACACCTAAGCATAAGTAGTCCTACACGATAGTGTTCTTTATGTTTCCAGGGCCACGAACTGGAGTACGTGCAGGCATTGGTTCAGAAATGGCAGGGGTGAGGGGGCTGTTGATACTTAAGTTCCTGCCGTGGTTCCTTAAGTTCGTTGAGATGGACAGGGCAAAGACCACAGCACTTACTGCAAAAGCTAGTGGAGCCAAGCCCTAAGCCAAAGCCAGTTGGTTTTGGCTGTGCTTACATACAGTTCTTTGGGCAATGTAAGCCAATGGGAATTGCTCAGTCATAGTTGCCACCTCCCTTGTGCTCAAAGGAAAGGGTCTGTGGGAAAGAAGTGAGGTCACTCTTCTTTCGCAGAGAAGGGGGTCTTTCCATTGTTTAGGGATTGTTGTGAGCTCATCACCACCTTATTGCAACACCCTGTCCATCCTGGGGGATCAATTCCTGTCTGAGCTACCTACTTTGGGCATATCGGGTTTTCTACCAGGTGTTGATGGCTTCAGGGTGGCAGGGTTATCTTGTCGACCCACCTTTGATGTGTTTTTTTTTTGTGAGGTTCTGGCCAGAGGCAGTAATACCTGGTTGCTGCTGCTTAAATTCACCAGCCAGCAATTCCAGGCATTGGGGATTGTCATGTAGGCTTTTCTGGGCCTCTTAAGTCTGTGTCCATGGGGGGGTCTCCTCTTCTCTTTCTCCTCCATTCTTTCAGCAGTTTTTAATACAGTTGCAAAGTCTGCACTTGTCATAAAGCAGTTTGTACTTTTTGGGCCTAGCACCCTTCTATCTTCCTTTCTTCATGGCAGGATAACATAAGATATTATAAAAACAGGTCCCATTGCTAAACGAGCTGTATCTCTGATAGGGAACAGGAGTAAGGGTGTGTGTAATAGCAAAAAGAAACTGGAGAGGAGATGCAATCACGGGGAGGGATGCAATAGGGAGTGAAACAACAAGAAGGCAGTTATGGGAAGAGGGTGGAATGAGACGGTGCTCCCCATGGTATCCTATCACTCTTCTGAATCCGTTATTTCACTCGCAACCTTGTCATTCTACCTGCTCCATGTCATTTTTCATGTCATTCTACCTGTTTATCATGGCAATTCTCCAGGGGCGTAGCAAGGTTGAGAAGGGCCCAGGCTGAAGCCTCAGTTATGGGCCCCTCATGTGCAC
>QEPC01003194.1:1809615-1827736 GCA_003113815.1 Sphenodon punctatus | reverse complement strand
CTCCATCTTGTCAGGATTCAGCTTCAGTCGGCTCACCCTCATCCAATCCCCAACAGCTGCCAGGCATCGAGTAAGCACCGAGACTGCCAGGTCTGGGTTAGATGAAAACGAGAGGTAGAGTTGGGTATCGTAAGCATATTGATGACACTGCACCCCATATCGTCTCACGACCTCGCCAAATGGCTGCATGCACACGTTGAACAAGAGCGGGAACAGAATAGAACCTTCCGGGACACCACACGTGAGGTCCCATGGAGATGAATAACAATCCCCAAGCACCACACGCTGAGTTCCCAGTCAGGAAGGAGCGGAACCAGTCAAGGATGATCCCGCCCACTCCAGCTTGATCCCGCAAGCGAGTCACCAACATCTCATGGTTAATGGTATAAAAAACAGCCAACAGATCTAACAAAATTAATCTGGGTAGTATCAGAAATATGTGGTCATGTACTAAAACACTTGTATACTGCTGTCTTTCTGTGTTCAGGAATAAGTTACCGTTAAGCAGAATAATGCAAGTAAAATCACTTGGGTTGTGTTTCTTTAATTTTTTCCAGGTCTCTTTTACCCTGTGATGATCTACTTGTTTTCTCAAGGTGTTAATCTAGCATTTGGTTTCTGGGGGTTAATGTTGGTGTTTTGTTATAACACCCCCTCTTGCCCCCTCCTTCATCATATGTAAAATACCTTGGAGGTGCTTTTACAATGGGATCAAGATCGTGGATACTTTATTTATTTATTTAGTGCCAGTGATGTACCTGGCACTGCACAATCAATAGTTATGGACAAATCCCTAACCCTAAGGGGCTTACAATTTAAGAGACAAGGGAGTGGGAGACAAGGGAGAGGTGAACTTCGGGAGAGACAAGAGTATGTTCATGATGTTGAGAAATTGCAGGCTCACATGCTTCACTTAGTTACAGGGAACTAGATTGCGGGGGAGGAGCACGCAGTTTTACTCACAACAAGCTAGGGAAGGCCTGACGGAAGAAGTTGGGTTTTCAGGAGGGCTTTGAAAGTTGGGAGGGAAGGAGCAGAGCGAATGTATCCAGAGAGGGAGTTCCAGACATGAGGGGCAGCAAGGGAGAAGGGGCAACGACATTTTAGAGGAGCAAGAGGGTCACGAGCAGGCAAGGGTGGGGGCAGAGGAGGAGTGAAGCACATGCGCAGGAGTGTGGTGGGATTCAAGAGCGGAGAGATATGGGAGAGCAAGCCCATGAAGAGCTTTGAAGGTGAAAACCAGGAGCTTGTGCTGAATGCGTTTCTGTAGAGGGAGCTAGTGTAGGGTGAAGAGGAGGGGCTGAATGTGGTCAAAGCAATGGGCAAAGTGGATAATTTTGGCTGTGGAGCATTGAACAGAGTTGAAGGGGGCCAGATCGGAGCAGGAGAGGCCAGTAAGAAGTAAGTTACAGTAATCAAGGGCAAAAGATGACTAGAGCATGGACTAGGGTTTTTGCAGTGGCAACAGTAAGGCAGGGCTGGATTTTAGCAATATTATACAAAGTGAAGCAACAGGATTTAGCAACATCCTGGATCTGAGACTTAAAGGCGAGGCAAGGAAAGAGTCAAAGATGAATCCCAGGCTATTTGCCTGAGGGACCAACTGGATGGTGACTCCCTCAATGGAAATTGAGAGGGAAGTTGGAGGGAAACCTTCTGGGGAAAAGGTGAGGAGTATGGTCTTGGCCATATTAAGCCTGAGGTGGCGGCGAGATATCCAGGCAAAGATGTCAACAATACACAAGTCTGGATGGAGGGCAAGAGCATGGGAGTGGGGAGAGAGAGTTGTGTCATCCGCATACAGGTGGTTCTGGAAACCATGTGTTTCAATGAGTTTACCTAGAGAAAGTGTAAAGGGAGAAGAGAAGGGGGCCCAGGACACAACCTTGGGGAACTCCCACAGAGAGGGGAAGTGACCAGAGGTACCAGCAAAAGTAAAAACTGGGGATTATTTGGCAAACAGAAGTTCTGCCAGTTATCTGATGGTCTGGAGTGTTATAACTTTGTAAAAGTAAGTCTGGGGTACATTACTTCTACTCCAGATCGAGTACTTCACCCCACAATTTTCCTAGTACTTCCCAAACATCTTGTGAACTCTTGGGTAAATTGGGTGAAGTAAAGGTCTTGAAGTAAGCATTCTTTAAGAACATGCCTTAAGTATGCTACATAGTACTAGGGCGTGCCAAATAAAGATTAGAATAAAAGAATCCATACAATATGGTTTAATCAAAATTTCCTGTGTTCAGGGTTGTCTACCACGCAGCAAGGGGACATGATTTGACCTGGGCCCTTTGCACGTGGCCCAAGTACCACTAGGAAATTGCCCCACCAAGAAGGAAGTTTTCAAAGTGGGTAAGGGTGAAGTGCTGGCCCCACCAACTCTTAAAACTCCCTTGATGGGGTTGCTGCCTCCCTGGGAGCTGGGGTGGGAGTGGGGACAAGGCTTGCTGGGAGTCTTTGGAGAGCCACTATATAGGAAGATATGCCACTCTTGCCTTTAGAGGGGCCCGTAGCTGGGACATGAGCCCAGGCCCACCACAGCCTTGCTACATCACTGCTGTGTTCATTTTTGCTGTCCTCCCGCTGTGTGTGGCTTTGGACCTAATTTGCATGCAACAGAACCAGTAGAGTAGTTTTCTGTAGGTGGACCAAAAAGGATGAAGCCCTCTTATGCTGTGATACTCTTCATGACGAGGAATAAAAATTTATGGTAGATTCCTGGCTGAGAGGATTGTAGTTCTGTATTTCCCCCCGCGCTTGGCATGTTCAAAAATAATCTAAAATCCTAATGCTCGGATTATCAAAGAACATGTACATGTGTGACACTCTTTGCTAGTCAGTAGTTTGAATCCTTTTGTCCTGAGCAAAGTTCTGTATTTTATTTAACCGCTTTCTTCAAAGTTACAATACACTTTTCTCAAAGGGCTTAATCCCTCAAAAAGACAAGATTTAGTGAATAAAGACACACCCCAGGTGTACAGTGTACACACTTTTATATAACCCCTTGCATTTCATGTGTGCGTATGATGGTAGATTCTTGATCAGTGTAAACAACCTACCTCCATAAGATATTTAAGGGTGCACTGGTTTGCCAAACAGGTGTCAAAATATTTAGTTGGTGAAGAGATCTAATTAGTTGGGACATCAAGAATGTTTTTAGGATTGAGAAAGCAAGAAAATATTCTCTTTCAGATATAAGAAACAACTTCTGTGTGCATCGAAGCCTTATGAGACCTAAATAATCAGCTTGGTGAAGGAATTACTAACTTCTGTTTCCTTTGTGAAGATGTGACTGTAGGGACCAATCCTGCTAGGTGTTGAGCATCCTTAATACTGGCTGAAACCAAAAGGAACGCTCAATCCTTTGCTGTAAAGAGCATCAAGCCACACACACACCCCTCTCATATTCTTCAAGTGTTGCAAAGATAAACTGACCCTTGGGATTTTAAACTGGTTTTTTGCTCTAGAGTGATGTAACCTGTTCTCTCTGAGCATCTGACTTCATTAGACATCCAAGTAGAGACAGCAAGGAAATGGCACCCTCTGCAGCCGGTTCGTTACCAGTGCCTCTGTATTTAGCCGCTCATTGTGACATGAGTTTGGGGGTATAGTGGATGATTTGTCAGGAATGGAATCAGCCTGCAGCTATGGAAACTTGCTGAAGTGCACAGAATGTTCTTGCTTTGAATTTGGAGATTTTCTGTTGGATGCTGCCAGCTGGGGATTTTGGGCAGAGGGCTTAGATTCAGGGTTTTCAAGCTCCAGGCCAGAAGAAACCACCCTTCCACACTGGCATGTTCGGCTCTGGCTGGAGAGTGTTGTGCTTACCTCTTCATTACAAATTCAAACCCTTCGTATTCAACCAATCAGAGCCAAGAGTTTCTTAACATTCCAGGCAGATTTATCATTTGTCATTTTGTGCTGGTTAAGGTGGAATGGTCAATTTCTCAGATGCTGTAGGGTGGTTGAGAACTCCAGTATTTTAAATCTTAACTGTAATTACTAAGCAGAAGTGTGGGTTTTTTAAGGATCTTATGTTTGTTAAACTAATATTTTATCATCCCAAATTGCTATGCTCAGTTGGATTATATTCTTAACTGAAAGATTCCTACAGTCCTATAGTTTGATTTTTATGTCGGAGCATTAAAACACATTCAGGGGTGCAAAGAATTAAACTTTTGCCATACGTCTTTAATTTTTTCCAGGTTTAAATTAGCAGTAATACAAACCGTACATAGTTCCCAGTATTGCAAAATCTTTGAAGTTTCAACAAGCAGCCTTCGAATGTTCAAAGGCTGCTTGTTGAAACTTGCAATTGTTGCTGAGCCGCAGTAGTGGGATTCCCTTGGATCTTGGAGAGTAGTAAAAGTGTAAGAGAGACTTTTCTCTGCTGTGACTTGTATGACTAGAATGTGTTAAGATCTAATAGGAAGATGACTATCATAGCATAACACTGCTACGTGTTACATCAATTTACTAGAATGTATCTTAGCTATATATTTTAACAAGGAGGTAATTTATTATTGGCATCTTTATAGTGCTTTTATATCTTGAAAACACTTTACAAATACTTAAGAAAATATATCTTGACGCCTTTCCTTATTTTTTACCATGGTTTCCTATGGAAAGATTATTTATGCAACTGCAGTGTGTGTGTGTGTGTGTGTGTGTGTGTGTGTGTGTGTGTGTGTGTGTGTGTGTGTGTGTGTGTGTGTGTGTGTTTTCTCCACCTTCACCTCTTCCTAAATAACTTTTGATCCTACAGGCCAATTTCAGACAGATTTGGTGGAAGGGGCAGAAGAAAAGTTTGGACTTGAAAAGGAGCATAGATCCATTAACTGCTATTAACTAAGTAGATTACAAGATGGGAACTTACTGTTGGGAGCAGGGAGTGATCAACAGGGAATGGATTGCCCGTTGTGACTGCTGATACTTCTCCCATGCGACCGAAATTAACCACGGTTGGAGATATGATGCTGTGCTTGATGGGTTGACTCAGTATGGCATTTCTTACGTTCTTATGACTCAAAAGTCTGTAAACAGTAGGTGCGCCTATAGGAGATATGGACATCCATTTTGGCTTAAGAACGTCTTCTACTGAGCCTTGTGATTTCCCAGAGAAACATGGCTTTATTAGTTCAGGTGCTTACTACTTGTTCAGATGAAGAAACTTTGGCAGAGAGGCTACATGAATTCTCAAGGCCACGCAGACTATCTTACCAGAAAGCCTGGTGTTTGGATACCATGGTGATAGGTGCATTAGACGTATGAGACCGTGGACTAGCCAGCAGCAGCTCCAGGGCCATGAGCCTCTCTACTAGGTGCCCGTCTGAATTTCACCCACCTGCCAGTATTGACCACCATATGAACTTCTAGAATGATAAGCTGAACAAGACTTTGTGCTGGTTATTTTTGGTTATGGAGGCCTGTACAAGGTAGATCTCACTAAAACAGGATGTGCTTTGCAACAATGGCATGCAACAAAAGTGTGGTGGGTGTTTCTCCCGACCACTGCTCAATTGCTGTTTGAGGCAGGAAAAACAGGGCTTTTAAACTTCATTAAAATCTTTCATTTTTGCAACAGTTGTAATTTTTATAAAATATTTGAAATAATGACATCCAGACTGGGTAGTATTGTATTTTATTAATGATGGCACTGGCTAACCGCCATGGCCCAATTTAAAAGTACATGATACAAAGGAAAATTACAAAAACAAGTCAGAAGGCTGAAACAATAAAAAGTTCATCATATACTTACTTACAACACTGCTTGCAGAATTCCCAGGCCATCTTTGCTAGATTAGTAATTAGCTCAGGTGATCTAGACATTGTACAGAATTGAAATAACTGCTGAGGTGAAGAGTAGGGTTTGGTGATAATCCATGGGACTAGATATATCTCTCGCCAATGCGCCATAAGTGGGCAAACATGTAGTACATGCAGTAGGTCATCAATTTGCACTAAATTACAAGAGCAGTCTATTTTCATATAAGGTCCCATCACGCCTACCCTCCAGGACCTTGGTGGGTAATAGATCAAAACAGAGGAGAGTCGGCCCTGTGCAACTTGTAATCCTCCAGAAGATCTAAGTAAGGCTCATATCCCGAAGAAAGCTTGAACAATTTATAAAGCGGAGCACACCTAAGTGTCGATACATAACCAAGATCAGCCTGGATGGCCTGGCTGTCCAGCTGTTTCCTTATTAACGCCCTCCTCCCATGACTGGGCAGGGCGCTGAGCAGTTCTGGCGACAATTCCAGCTCATAAAGATGTCTTAACACTCTGCCATGCCACAAGCCAGGGGAAGACCATGCCCTAGCCTCCTTGTAACAGCGGCGTGGGAGCCTGTCTTCAAACATCTCTTCAAGCCTGCACCAGTAATTAAGAGCCGCCATGAGGATCTTATTCCTCATGGGCATTGTTCCAGTTTCTAGACGCAGGAGGGATGCAGGGGTAGATTTAGGCACTCCAAGGAGTGTTCTCAAAAAATGATTTTGGGGGAGTTCAAGTGCATCTGCAGAAATCAAACCCCAAATTTCAGTTCCATATAGTGTGCAAGGTCTAGTTTTTAAATTGAACAATTTCAAAACTGGTGCCACTAATCTTCCACCATGCATTCTCCAAAATCTCTCTAGACCCATTAATGCCTGCGTCAGTTTTAACTTGGCAGATTCAATATTACCGTGCCAGCTGCCAGAGGCAGCAAAGAGTAGGCCCAATTATCTGTGTAGCCCATAACTTGTTCCAAGGGAATGCCATCAGGGGACCACCTGTATTTAATAGATCGTATAGAGGCATCCAAGACTTTAGTCTTCTCATGGTTAATGACTAGGTGCATGTCCAGACAGAACTGGGCAACAGCATACAGCATCCTTCTCATACCCAAGGGAGAGGGGGATAGCAAGACCATATCATCTGCAAATAACAGAATGGCCACTGGTCTATCCATCACCTTGACTGGCAGAAAATGGTCACCCTTGAGGGTAGACACTATACCATTAATGTACAAATTAAATAGGAAAGGTGCAAGGATGCAGCCCTGCTTGACTCCGTTGGTAACTGAGACCTGGCTGGACAAGAGACCGTCTCTGCCCAGTCTGACTCTAAGAGGGTGGTTTTGGTATACAAAGCTCTCACAAAATAGGTCAATCTTTGATGGATATTGGTGTTATACAGTTTGTCCCATAAGAGATTCCTATCAATTAAGTCAAAGGCTGAGCATAGATCGAGGAAGGTCCTGATCAAACTACCTTCCCTAACCTTAACATATTTTTCCATTAAGTGTCGGAGCGTAAAGCAATTGTCAATAGTCAAGTGGCCAGAGCGGAAACCCGCCTGCTCCTCCGGAAAATAGTCGGTCTCTTTTGCCCAAGCTTCCAATTTGAGGAGTAAATATCTTGCATACATCTTAGCTACCACATTGATCAAACTAATTGGGTGATAATTCTGAGACAGCATTATATCCCCCTTTTTATGAATGGGTATGATAATGCTGATATTCCAGCCAGCAGGAATCATACCGCAGGTATTAATACTATCAAATAGTTTACAAAGAACGGGAAGCCACCAGTCGACATTTTGATGGAACAAATCAGCTGGAATGCCATTGATCCCAGGGGCTTTGCATGCCTTAGCTTTATTCACTAGCTGTCTTATATCCGCCAGGTCTACTGGGGGCCAGCATGGAATGTCCCCTAAGATCCCCAAATGCTCCAGATAAAAATATAAATATCAGGGATCTGGTTAAAAATCCCCCTGAAATAAAGCTGCCAAATCTCTGGAGCCAATAATGCCTGTGAAAGGGTAATTCTAAAGCCAACTTTTACTATAGCCCAAAACTGAGCATGATTTCCTTGCTTTACTGTAACTGCCACGGCTTCCCAAGCTTTCTTTTGGAAAGTGAACCTCTTGCTCTTAATTAATTCTTTATATATCTTCTTCTCTACCAAATACTGTCTTATAAGGGACCCTGCAGCCAAAGTATGACTGTTTTTAACTAATCTAGCCACTAGCCTAAGTTTTTTCTTTTGCCTTGCATACTCCTCATCGAACCACCTGGGAGTAGAATTGATACACCTACCTCCTCATGTTCTCAGGTTTGTAGTGGTCAAGGAGTGCCTAAAATGTTCCAGCAATTCAGAAAAGCGATTAATTATCTCATCAGGAACATTTAGGTTGGAGGTCCAAGAACGCCTGCCTAGAAGCTACCAAATCATCCTTTGTATGAAGCGCTAAGCTTCTCTCACTAGCACTGTTAGTCCAACACACCTGCTACGGCGCGACAGAGGTACAATTGCTAACCGCTAGAATACCCACAGACACAGTGCTTATGTTAGATGGATTCGATAAAACATAATCCATAGCAATAGGGAGATGGTTGCTAAATCCTTCAACAGGAACCTCAAACTTTTGAAATCTGTCAAAATAAAGGTCTTGAATACAAAAATAATCGATTACACTGCAACCTACTTGGGAGATGAAGGTAAACTGGCCATCTTGACCCAAACTCAAACTACCGTTCAATACCTTCCATAGCCCCTTATAAAGAAATTTTAAATACTGCCCACCCTGAGAATGTAATAGCTCATCCCTAGAAGAACGCAAGGGGAAGAAAAAAATCATCAAAATCGTCAATGCCCAGAGCCTAGCTTGCCTTTCAGTTTTATTGCCAATTCTTGCGTTGAAATCTTCAGCAAGAATAATCGGGAGTAATGGATAGTCCTTCTCAAGTGAAGCAACATGTCCTTCTGATTGCTCCCAGAAAATATCAGGAGGGTCTCCTTTAGGAGAATTATATATATTGAGGAGGAGTAACCCTTTGCCCACATCCCAAGTAAAAAGCATAGCCAGGATATTCCTTGGGGCATTCAAAATTAGTTTGCCTTGAGCAGGTGAAGACACCTTCCATAGTGTGGCAGCACAGTGCCAGGACTGGTAGGCAGGGAAGCAGAAACATGAAACAGTCATGAGCCAGGATTCCTGGATGCAGATTACACCAAATGCACCCAGAAAATCCTGCACCTCATGGTTTAAAAGCCAGGACCAACCCGCTGTATTCCAAGAAACAATCCTGAGACATAACCCAGGATCAGGTTCTGGATGCGAGTTCCCCAGTCATCTACAACCCTGTTCGCTATTCGCGAGAGGGACCTGGCCTCCCACATCCAAACCCAGAGGGTCCGGAAGGATTTCAGGTGAGTGATATGAAATGGTCCTCAGATATGAATCTCTACCAGTTGAATGACTTGTGACACCTTCCTGCAGAGAACTGGACCTCACATTGTTAGTCCATACAGGCTGCACTCCTAGAAATGATTACCTGGCCTACTAAATGGCCAGGAGCGCCCTGCTGGGAGACCACCTCCATGGACTCTTGGAAAGATCTGGGACAGTAACCCCATCAAGGGCGCAAAGGAAATTAAAATTTGTTCTTACTAGACTAGGGCTGTTGGGAGGCCGTACTCGATTAGGAGATTCCCAGCTCACCAGGGTAGAGAATCCTCATCTCAGTTAATTGCGCTAAGTCATGGCATCCCTGGTGAGAATTTGTAACAGCGTTGTAATCAATCTCCTTTGAGACCAATTTGTCCTGGATCGAAAGAAGCCTCCCCAGGAACAAATCTTGATCCAGAGGAAGGAGATCATCGAAAATCTTGATTGTGTTAGAATCCTGTAAAGCTGTATCAGTTGACTCAAAACAGGAGTCAAAGATCTTCAGTCTAAGCCTGGATGTAGGAGACAGTGTAATCAACTGCTTGGAAGGTAGAGTGGAAGGTGACTGGCTAGCTATCTGGGGATCAGAGGGATCCCCTAGAGCAATGGTTTTTCTGTCTCCCCGCCCCCCCCAACCTGTTCAGCAGGGTGGTTAGGCTCACAATCTTCTATTATTTATCTCTAGCTGTCCTTCTTAGTAGCCATGTTTATCCCCAGTACCCCAAACTCTGTGTCCCATTACCCCAAATGACTGTGTTGCCCCCTTTCCCCCATGACAATACAATGCAAGGAACAATGTTACACCTGTCACACATAGCATTCTTGGTGGTTAAAGTGGAGTTTCATGGTCTGTTGGAAAATCCCATTCTTTCAGTTGCTCAGAACTTCCTGTTGGGAAATTCTTGTCAGAATGAAATTCCTTTGCTGCGAGCCCAGGAGTTAATTTTTCTGCAAAGTTTAATAAAAATGCTTGTCACATGGAGTCTGATGAAGAAATGTATGCACTTAAATAATTTTACCTTAACTTCTGGATTCCCCCCCTTGAGTACTTGGCTTTTTAACCTTGACATTATTAATACGAGTTTACTTAATTTAAAAGGATTCCACCTAAAAGAAATAACACTATTTCTTTAAAAAAAGTTAAGTTAAGCAGGTTTTCCCATTAACTTTTGTTTCCCTTTGTGTCTTGGACAGAAGTTTGTATATAGTTGGTGTCCACTGTTTCTCATATATCCGTGGCTGCCAAACTCGGTTTGGGAACCTCAAGTGGAGTTGTGGCATCTGTGGATCATGTGAGGTGTGTCGCAATCCTGTGTTTGCAGGCTTACACTTACACTCCAGAATGGTTTCTCGTAGGCAAAACGTTTTGGAGCCGCCCTTGGTAGTAGCTTCAGGATTCCCACTGGAAAGAAGAGGACAGCTAAACCTTATTAAGCATAATTAAAAAAATGTTTTCCAAACAGGGGAACATGCTGTATTGAAATATAAAACCTTAAAGCACTTAATAGATGTCACAGGAGAGTAGCCTTGTCATGGAGACTTTTCACTAGATGGCAGCACTACCACGGTCAACTTTCAAATGCAGAGAAGCACAGAATTACAGGCAGCATCTATTGAAGTTCTCAAATACTAGTAAAAAGAGGGTGTACATTAATAATTTAAAAAACGATTTAAAACCAGTTTTTTTAGTAAGGGGCTTAAGGAGAGTTTGTGCAGATAATTCTCAGCTGAGCATAGCACTGTTTTTTTCTGGCCTTACAAGATGCAGAAAGACGGCAAAAACAGCACTGTAAATTCTTGACTGTCATTTATTCAGGTTACTTTCCATTGGCTCAAGCTGCAGTGTGGAAGTAGATGCAGATATTCCCCTTCCTTTCGTTTTTGGCTGGAGAGGGTACCAAGCCCTGAAATTAAATCATCCTTTGCGATAGACTGTACTTCCTGCACACTGAAAGTATGTGCAATCACAGTTGATTTGCTGCCACAAAACGACCACTGATTCTGATCTGTCATGAGCTTAACCTTTTATGCTGTAGCCAGATGTGGGCAAATTGTACTGCTGATCATTGCAAATGCACTATTGAAATATCTGACAGTTAGTTATGTAGTTATTTCTTGAGGAAATAGCCCTAGACGATCAGCTAACTGTGTCTGGAATATTTGTTTTGTTTTATGCCAGATTCCCTTTTAGCAATTACAGGCTTTCCCCACAAGGTGGGGCTGTACAGCTCTTCAGCCAGTCTCCCTCGCCAGTAAGCTCACACATTCCCACCAACAATAGTTGGTCCAATAAACGATATCATTTGAACTACTTTGTCTCCGCATCTGTCACTCGGAACCCACATGGTAACCACACACTCTCTGGATCTCCCCAGTAAGTGAGAGAGAGAGTTGGGAATCTCGTCAGAGAGAAATGGGTAGTGTCCACTTTATCACTTTTTAACACAGTGAAGCAGGAACGTCCAACATGAGAAGGATCAAACAAACATGTGTTTTTAGTCCACAGTAGTCACTTTAACCCATGGCCGGAGGGTTTGGCAAAGTGGGACAAATGGTGTCTCTCCTCTTGGTAATTTTCTTTGACATCCTAAATAATGGATTGTTTCATAATTCTCTTCCAGCTATTGATTTTGAAATATTACACTGCACTTTCTTGAATACCTTCTCCTGAAACATGGGCCTGTACCTTTTGGTACCCTACCCTTTAGAAAACTTATTGATTGTGTTTATTCTGAGAGGTACAGGAAATATAGCTTCAGCTTCCTTTATAAAAAGTAGCTCTGTAATGGACAGAAGAAATCAAGGTAGAATACATGATTTAGAAGAAAACATTTATCCAGTTCCTTCTGCTCTTGCCAGAGGTGCTTTGCCAGGCTCTGTCAGTGGGGCTTGTACTGGTGCTTTGCAGACTTTAGCTTTTGTGAAATCTGAGAAAGTGATCTTTCAAGTCTTGTTCCATTAGCTATATCTCAAGAAATCACAAGCTGCTGTCTTCTCTATACCCTTTCCCACAAGGATTCAGTACAGCACGGGATCCAAGATTCTACTTTTAACGCCTTTTGCCTCAGTGCTGTCGGAAATCCCCCTGCTGCCAATTTTGTCGGTATGGAATTCTTTATCTGCTCGTCCTGCAGTGTTTGGTAAGAGGATTCTTTATGCTCCCTCGCTAGTGCAGACATGCATGGGCTTGTGTTGATGCTCCCTCTGCAGTTAAAGAGTTGGTTTGGGACTGCATAGGCTTTTTTCTTTTCTTTTGGGAGGGTGTAACAAGCAGAAGGAAAAGAATTGAAACTTGCACACTGCTTAGCCAGCGTTCTGCCTCTCTAATATATATATTTTTTGTGATGCTAGTTTCATTATGGTTACCAACAATTAGACTATTTTTATTAGATGGACTTTTCCATTGCTAGTGTTCTGTTCACTCACTATTTCTTATTTTCTTTGTTTGTCTCACTTCCATAAGATCCTCTCATGAAGTCCCACATGGCAGCCTTTTGACCACGGAGGGTTGAACAGTGCTCCCTTTGAAACCTTTTTTTTTTTTTGCCATGTTCTAATTGGCTAGAGGAGTTCTAATTGAACTGATGCAACCTATTCTCTGTAGGCACAATACATGTTGCTTCCATGGTAGTAGTCAGGTGAGGCACTAATTAAAGCAGGAGACTACTATTATTCTGCATTGCCCTGTTTGGTATGATGGGATGGAATTCTCTTGTAAAGACACTAAGCTGGACACTGTAACAACCCTTGATGAGAAAATTGCTGACTGGAAATATCTAATTTTTTCTCCTTTACATGGTCTATCCTTTCACAGCAGTAAATGTTTTGACACCTTGTCTCTAGCCAGCAAAAATATACTATTATCGTACAGTTTGTTGATAGCCTTCTGCATTTGGAATACGTGTTCTAATGACTTGGGAGCTTTATTTGGCTGCAGGTTTTTGATGAATAGCTGATAACGTGTTTACGTATCATTACCTTACCTTCTGAAGTAGAGCTTTCTTTTCCCCCAGTCTTGCCTATTTCAATGAGAATCTTGATCAAGTTCACAAGACCAAGCACGACTGGCTCTACAGGTTGTAGGAGAGTATTGTGGATTGCATTTGTTTGTTGCCATAACGTTTTGCTAAGTCTGCAAATGCTGTTTATTAGAAAATATCACATAAGAAAGAAGTCTGAGGATCATCTGGGCAGGCTGTATTAAAGTACTGGAGCTCAGTAGCTAGGAAATACAATCAAAAGCTAGAGGGTAGGTATGTCGTATAAATGCAATGCCTCATGAAAGCTCTCTGGACTTTCAAGTGTCTTCTCTTGATCCAGTGCAAGACCAGCTGATGAACCCTTTCTTGCATTAAACTGTGGCTTCTGACACTGGCATTATCTTGACACTTATTTAAATTTTAGACTAAAATGTTAGCACTTGCCTTTGTTTTTTATATTTCCGTGACTCATCAGTTGTACAGTAACATTGGCTTACTGCTAGCTGGGCGCCAGTCTAGCTGGTGTGGCATCCCATTTCCTTTGGGAAGTGCCACACCCTGTATGATGCAGTGACAGCCAGATTAGTTGTGGCACACAGCATTAATCTAGCAGGGACTGGAATTTAACTAGGAGAAAAGGAGTGGCATCCGAGTATGACACAGTGGTATGTTTCTTTTCCCCAGCCTTTATAGTAGATGTGGTTAAGTACTGGCAGCTTTTCCTTCTTCCTTTCCACTGATCTGTCGGTTCCAATGCCTGATCTTTCAGAAATTTTCTAGGTCAGTAACAATTCATCCCTGTCCTTTCTCCATATTGCAGGATATGGGATTCTTGAGTTATACAGTTACTACTTTTCCTTTCTGGCATTCAAAACAACAGCAGAACTGGGCATAAGCCTTTCAATACACTTGCTGAATCCTAGCAATATTTAAACCCAACTCTCACTTGAGTTTAGGGTGTAAAGTTCAGGGAGAGAAGGGGGCTGATGGTGGGAGTAAGGGAGTTGTGGAAACATGATCAGAGAATGAATTTGTGCAAAGTGCTGCCTAGTTATATTGCTCAGGCCCATGCAACAGTGTCTGGTAGATATGGCAAGAATGCCAGGAGCAGACGACGTGATAGGGGTACCCCTGACAGTTATAGAAGGCAGTTGTCTAGGACCAATGACGTTTCTTAGTTAGCAGGTGATAGTTGCTTTATTTGAACAGGCTTTGGTATGAAGACATCAAAATAGCAACCGTTGAACAGAAACTTCCTGGTTTCCTGAAGGTAGACATTTGTTAGCTACTAACGACAACCTAACTCTTGCAACTGAGTTTATGGGGTTTGTTATCCTTGTAATAAGTAGCTGGCAGGGCTACTTCATTTAATCTTTGCGTAAATCCCATTTTTATAGAATCAATCAGCCATCTGGGTTGAAGATTGCTTTGTTGCATGTGTGACCATCTCATTGTCCCTTTCTGGAGGTGACATGAGAGACGGAATGAGTTCTCTGAGTAATAGTGGAAAGTGTCATGACAGGGAACCTAAATGCTGTCCATAAATAGAGCTGCCTGCCTTGGCACCCTCTAATTTTTTTTCATCTATACAGGCTATCAATTTTCTGTCTGATCTTCTATATGGCTATTGTACTTTTTTGATTTTGTTAGTATCTTCAGTTTCTCAGGAAACCAGAGTACTAATAGCTTTGTGTATAGTGCAAATGATCCATGTCAATAGTCTGTTTAATGCATCTTTTGTCTTGAACTGCACTATGGTCGCAGTTCTAGGTTTCAAATTCAGAAAGAGCTTGTGCTGGCACATTAAACAGTTTTGTGAAAGGAATAAAACCTCAGCAGAAGCCAGGAAGCTTTAGATTTTTATTTTTTTTAACTAAAATCAGAGTTGAGCTCGGGCATCTAGACACTTCTAATTCATGTTACATTCACAAAAAAGGTTCTAGACTATTGTCTTTAATCATTTGAGTCTCATTCCCCTCTCCTCCCCTCAGAATCTCATGTTGACAACATTCTAGAAAGGAATAAAAGGGGGGGTGTAGTGAAGGGATGGTGTCCAGGTATTTGGTGTGAAAAGTCAAAATTCTCTCCTAAAGTGCATCACTTGCAAGATTGCAGTCTTAACATGCCCAAACTAAGGGCTGTTAATCTACCCCCTCCCCAACCCCCAGCAAGATTTTGTTGAGTCAGGGACAAACTTTTAACATGTTCCCTTAACCTATCTGATTCAGACACACTAATTTGCTGGCATCTGGTCTCGGCCCTTCTAGGCACCCTGGAGGATCAGCTCACTGTTTGGAATGTTGCTTTTAGCCCAACGTTGTTTCTGATTAGTTTAACCTCCTCTTGTTAATCTAGCAAGTTCTCAATGTAACACAGATACAGGAGTAGGAACATATTCAGTTCAACATGTATATAAACATGTATATAAAAAGTCCAAACATGCATAATTGTAGCCTGACTCTTTCGTTTTTTCTCATGGTAATGGGCTTGTGGGAACCCTTGGACCACTGGGCCCTGCCCCCTCCCCCCTTTTCTACCTAGTGTGGGGTGCGGTGGCTAGACTTATGGTGCATGTGATCCACTTGATCACTGGATAAATTGAACAAAAAGTTAATCACAATTATCAGTTTAGTTTTTTTAAAAAAAGCAAGAATCCATTTGACTTTTCAGCAAACTAATAGCTTATGAATTAACTTAAACTGGTTGCGTGTGTGTATATAATGTTAAAAAACAGAAGGCTACGTCTTCCAATCCCTGAGCTTAACCCTGCAGTAAATGAG
Organism: Sphenodon punctatus; assembly: GCA_003113815.1. Lineage (NCBI taxonomy): Eukaryota > Metazoa > Chordata > Lepidosauria > Sphenodontia > Sphenodontidae > Sphenodon > Sphenodon punctatus. The sequence continues at coordinate 1,811,763 of QEPC01003194.1, read as the reverse complement.
TTTGAGTTCACTCATAGGGTATTAGTTTGCTGAAATGTGAAATGAATCTCTGTTTTTTGTGATTGTACAAAAAGTAAATCTATCCATTGTTTCCCCCTCTCCCTCCCCAAAAGGGAAAGATTTTTCCTTTCATCTACCCCATCATCCTCCCCACAAGACACACAAAGATAAAGAGGAGACACAGGCTGCTTACTGACATTCAGCTGGGAGTGGGGCAGAACTAACATCTCCCATTAGTCTGGTTACACGAAACCTCAGATTGTGAGCATGGGGGGTTAATGGGGGAAGGAGAAAACCCCACTAAAATTCAAGAACATGAGGCAGGGCTCAAAATCCAGCCCTCATGTTGTTGAAATTAACAGAGGAAGGAGAAAATAACGCCAAAACCCCTGTGTCCCCCATTGGGTTTTCCACGTTGGTCCCCACCTCAAGCAGAACACCGCTGCGGTCTTGAGCCATAATGTTTTGTTTTATTTCTGAAGACTGTATGCTAACTTCTGGAAAGCCTGGCTTTTTTTCTGACTGAACTTGGAGATTTTTGTTTTTTGTGATGTACTTTTATGACTGTCTAGCTCTGGGCAGACCCCCCTGTGGTCTGAACTGCTGCGGGATCTATAAAGACCTGGTCGTCTTAATTCTGATCTTCATAGGTAGTCGGGTCTTTCAGGTAGTCTTAATTCAGGCTATGCAATGACTATTGAATGCTTCCTACCACCACTAGAGGGAGTCCTTGTGGGTTACACTGACAAAGGTGATTCCAAGAATTTTATTTATTTATAATATTTTTATACCGCCCCCTCCTGCCTAAAGGCAGCCCGGGGTGGTGTACAACATAAAAACACAAAAATAGAACATAAAAACTAGAGAACATCATTCATAAAAATCCCCAATAAAAGAGGTTTGGGCAAAAAAGTCTCCATATTAAAAAAAACCACCCTCCTACCCGTCCCCCCCAAACCAAATGTTAGGTTTACTTTGAAGGCTTTTCTGTTAGTTTCAGTGTATAAACATGACCAATTGTACTGCATTCAAAACAAGTTGTTTTAAGTAATTGTATTAAAACGATCATGGGTTAAGGCTAGTACGTCTGAGAGATGTCACATCCTTAAACCAGAATGCAGCCAAAAACATCAGAAATAAATCAAACGTGTCAAGAGCTGGATTTATATCCCTTGCACTCTTTCATTCTCCGGACTTCATTTTTTTAGATATTAATCCACACAATGGCTAACATGTCTCCTTTCCGTTACTTTTAGCTGGTATTTTGTTTAAGAAAAAACAAACGTGTGAGTTATTTTGTACGTCAAACTTGCTGGCAAACTGCAAAGAAAGAAGGTAGGAAGTGGCCTATCCTCACAAACTCCATCATATAATTTCACTTAATAGTTTTTCACTTAATTATTTGTATCCAGCTGTTAGCTTTAGCTTTCTATATAACGCTTGCCTATTTTTTAGGTAAACTGTCTATGTGGGTCTATAGGGAGCATGCAGTTAATGGTGCTGGTACATATGCTCTTTTCTCTAGAAGCTGTTCTTCAAGGGCCTTTTTTACATAAGCATTTACCCATGGGACTAATTAATCAGGTTGTTAATTTGACAGGGAATGATTACATACACTTATGTTCTTCAAAGTTACCAAACCTCCTCTTATATAAATAGTTCCACCTTTCAGGTGCTTGAGGAAGGGCCCTGTATAGCTCAAACGCATATTTACTCTCACCAATAGAGGTTGATCCAACAAAAGATATCATCTGAACTACTTTACAATTTGACCAGCATGGTTAACCGCACACTGTAGACTCAGGAGCACCAGGTTGCTTGGGCATTGTGTGAAAGTGCTCCCCAAGCCAGCTGTCAATAGTTCTCGGGAGCACTTTGAAACAGACATTTATCCATTAAAGTCAGGGCCTCGATTCTTCTGCAAAATATTTTCCAAAATTCTGCGACCCATATGGCAAAATTCTGCGACTCACATGGCAAAGCAGGAAACCCACCCAGAAAAACCACATGGCAAAGCAGGAAACCCACCCACAAAAACACATGGCAAAGTGTGTTTTTGCCATGTTACACACACATTACACACACAAACTGTAAAATGCAGAGCGCACAGCGGGACCCCCTCCCCCCCAAACTGTAAAATGCAGAGCA